>JAWWMP010000116.1:5490604-5576432 GCA_035047865.1 Dendrocincla tyrannina
CGCTACCCGGATATCTGCAGGTGTTTGTTTCTGCCAAAGCTGATGTGGCCTCATAAGGGTTTGTCTTCAGCAAAATTGTCACTAACAGCTTATTACACTGCCATACTGTGGGCAGCTGTGCAGCCACTGGGCAGGAGGGAGGCAGAGGGGGTGCTCACCTTCCTCCAGCCATCAGCAGAGGTACCTCAGTGGAGGAATTGACATCCTGGAGCTCTGAGAGAGGGAAAAGAAAGTATCAAGAGGCAGAAAGGAAAAGAATTTATTTTTTGTTACTGCCTGGGTTGCAGGAAGGGCGAGGCCTGGGCTGTGCAGAGGGCAGCAGGGTTATGGCTCTGCACAGGGGTTACACATGCTGTCTGGACTCGAGCAGAGCCTGCTCCCATACTGCAGTGGTTTAACCAGCACACAGATCCAACAAGCTCTCTGTGGACACACAGCAGCTAACTGTGCTGCCACTTCCTCCACAACAGTAGGATTAGTTTGCCAAACCCCTTCTCAGCAACTCTGTTTTCAACCCTATTACCCTGTAATAACTTTTTCTGTCTGATGTGGAATGATAACCAGGGCAAGGAATCTGGCTGCATTGTGAATGTCTCATGTATCCTGGTTTTGTGTCTTCAACTGTCAAGGAAAGGGATGCCTGTTGACTTGGGGAGGGGTGGGGGCGGTCTGATGGAATTAACAGTGGCTCAGAGCTGGTGGGAGGCAGCACTGGAAGGTGCTAGTGCATACAGTGGTTTCTGCTAGATCTGTGCACTGACACCTCAGTCTGCTTGTAGAGGGGGAGGACTGCCTCGCTGCTCGTGATTCCTTGCTTCTACCCTCCATCTGCATCCACTCTGCTTCCTGGTGAGCCAAATGGATTGAACAAACAGTAGTTGTAGCTTGCTGCCTTTTTAAGCCTCTAAAAATTCAGGCTGTGTTTCAGAGACAGAGCAGGAGACTGCCAAGCACTATGGTCTCATCTTGGTTTCTCTGCAATGTCCCTGCATCACACCTATGACAGGGAGATCTCTGTGCTTTATGAAGTCTGGGCTAGCCCCAGAGATGCTGATACTAGTGCTGTAGAGGTAAACGTTGTAGATCATCTCCTCCTTCCTTCACCACAAAACCTGAGTCAGGACCTGTTTGGTTACTGCTTCATTCTTGTCTTAGATATTGCAGCTGTGCTTGCTGTCATATGTCCTCCCCGTTCCTTGGCAGGGGCTAGTGGGGTGTAAGGTCCAAGGAAGAGCCTTCGATCTGAAGCTGTGATTACAAAGGAGCTGCTATGGAGAGTCCCCTAAGCCATGTGTGACTGGAAAGGTGTCCTAGTTACAGTGGGCAGGGCTAGCTTCTCACTGTTTGGGTATAACCAGAAGTGTGTATTCTACACCCTCTGTGTAAGTTCTCATGAAGTGTTAATAGTGGATCAATTGCAGCAGCTGCCCAGGGCACACCTGACCCTTCAGGCTACAAACTGGGTGTTAAAGGACTCTGTGAGATAGGGAAGTGTTCCTGTCTTCACACTAGTGGTAACTCCCTCTGGGGAGGCATGAGCCCCTTCACACCCAGCCTGGGGGGTCATGTCTGTTAATGGGCCATCAAAGATTCCAAAAATATCCCATGGCTCACAGAGTTAAATCATCCACTGTGAGACTCCTTGCCATGGGGGAGGTACTGGGCATTCCCACCTGAACTTAAGCATAGATAATCTTGGGGTTTGAGGACTTCTGGTACCACTCATTGGATCCAGAGAAGAACCAGAACATCAGCAGGACTGTGACTGCCACTCTTGGCCAGACTGCGACCATCATCCTCTCCGACAGATTTTCCTTTCCTTTTACATTGTACTCAGGGGTCCCACATGGTGCTCAGCACAGGGCCTGAGGAACACCATTCTGTTCATGCCCCAGGGTGCTGGGTTATACTTCTGGGTGTTGTGGGTTAAGAACAATTTTTTTCTCTGTATCATTGTAGTGTAATCTTCTTATGAAGTTGTAAGTCTAACCTGTAATCTTTTTGAGTTGAGTTCATTTCTCCTGCTGGTTTACCTTTAGGTTTACCTTTAAACCAGCACAGAAGGGCATGGCAGAGCTGCCAGCCAATGTGCTGGTGTCCATGCGGGAGCTGTTCAGAAGCCTGCTGCTCAAGTTGATTCCAGTTTCACCAGTGACTGCAGTGAGAACAGAGCTGGTCCAGGAGCTGAGCATGTCTCACACCTGTGGGCAGCCCTGTGGTGCATGCCCTACCTGGACCAGCCTTGTTGGCTGCTCTGCAGGCATCGCTCTGGGGTGGCCTGGCTGATGGCATTCAGCTGCCTGCAGTTCTCTGGGATGAATCTGCTCCAGGCTCCTGAGAGGCCCTTTTGCCTTTCTGTAATGCTTTTCCTTTGACGCCACCCAGGCATTCTGGAGGGTCCTGCCATCCGCGGGTTGTTAACATGCACAGGCATGCCTTGCCTGGCTCTCAGCAATCCCTCTTCCCAGACTGCTGCAGCCGCAGGATTTCACTGTTTCATGCCCATTTCCCAGAGATTTCAGTGGTAGCCGTGTCGCAGTCTTGTGCCCCAAAGCTCAGCAGCACGTAGTGTCATGTTATGCCCTTAGACTTCTGCAAACACCTGGAGTTTCTGCTGCTAGCCGGACTTCCAGTTGCTGTGCACAGATGTCTCTGCATCACCTCTTGAACCCTGCCCTGGTTTGGACTGGTAACCCAGCAGAAAGAGGTGCTGTGCTTGGGCTTCTGCATGGCTGGAATGACACCTGGAAACATGCTGTTGGAGACTGCGTTGAGGTGCATAGAATTTCTTGGCAGGTGCACCCCTGAAATGGGAGTGTTTCTGCAGGAGTGGGTGAGAGGCCTTTTTAAGGTTGTTTGCAGATTATTCACTGCAGGGAAGTGTAGCAGTTATGCAAAGGTTATGCCGCCAAGGGGTACGTGGTATTTAGCTGTGTGATTGCCACTAAAATCCATTGCCCTTCTGGCTAAACCTCCCAAAAGCTCTTTGAAAGTGCCTAACACGTTCCCTGAGCGTGGCACAGCATTGTATAGGTCAGCAAAGGAAATTAGCATGTATTGTTGTGGGGCTGAGGGAAGCCTCTTCCTGACGTGATGAATCACCAGGAGCAACTCATAGCCTGGCTTGCTCACTGCAGCTGGTTATGGTGTGTTACTTTTGTGTGCTGGCTCACATCCCCAGGCCAGTTTGTGTCCTTAGCTGGGCTGTCACGGCCATTTCTGCTGCCTGTGCCTTTGCAGCCAGCCCACTGCCAGGCCTCTGGCTTAGCATCCTCAGTGGTGCAGTGCTTTGTCTCTAGCCCAGTGAAATGCAGGGAGATGCCTTGCATCCCTCTTGGCTTTGCTTTAAACAAGTTTTTCTCCTTACAGTCATTAAAACTAAAAGCTGTGTGTTATGCAAGTGGATCTTCCCTATAATAATGCTTTCAGGTGCTCTAGGTCACTTCTTATTGCAGAGTGTGTACACATAGTAAGGAAGTGGAGTTGGGCTAATGGGTTCCAGTGAATTTACAACATGAAATTCCTGAAGTTTAAGCACTTGCGTTTTTCCCATGGATCAGGAAGGTCCCAGTCACAGCTGAGGAAGAGCAGTGCTGCAAGTTTCCAGAGCAGATCATTGGAATCAGCATGGTCCTTTACAGCTGCCTGTACAGCAGACAACAGGGTACTGCCCCAGTTTTAATGAAGTACCCTGCTAATTGTGTGTTCAGATGGGATGGATGAATTTGATGTAAGTCAGGGCACAGGCAGTGTCCTTGGAGTTTTCAGTTTGTACATAGCAAATATTTGGGAGCAGTAGCTGAAAGTGGTTGATGCCCCTGTGTGCAAGCCTGTCTTGAACCCAGTGGGGTGCAGGTGGGGGTCCATCATCCCAGGAGAGCAGCTGCCAGTGAAGGATATGAGCTTGTGGCCCTGGTCTGCACATGCACTTCTTTTGGAGTCTCTGGAATGTGCCTGGTGAGAAGCAATTGTGCAGTGGGAGATTCTTGTCAAACATGTCCCTTCTCCAGCTTTAGCCCTACTGACAGCAGGCAGGGGCTGTACAAAATGTGTGTATCATGTCTTGTTTCTTCAGGGATCAGCCCTTCACACAAAAAGGCTTTTCTTGAGTATAGCAATGCTGCTTTCTTGTTTTTCCATCTTGGAGGACAGGGCAGCAGAAGGGGGGATAGGGTGATGTTTGATGTAAGGGTGGAAGCTATTGACTAAGGTATTGATAGGAAAAGGTCTCTGGGATGCTCTTCTTCCATCTGTAGCTGTAGCAGTAGCAATGCAAGTACCACCCTGACCAGCCAACCTTGATGACACAAGATTTTGCTATAGAAAACAGAGCTAGGAGCGTCGCAAGAGGACAAATAGTTTAAAAGTCCCTTCAGATTGCTGTGCCAGCTGGCATGTCTGTCCTCGGCTGCATGTCTGAGTGGTGGCACCTCTGAAAACACCACCCTCCTCCTCTTTTATCAAGTCTGAACCCCTCCCATCTCACCCCATACAACTGCTGCCTCTCTTTTGGGAAAATGCTGGGGATAGTTGTTGATGGGCCGGTCTCACTAGTATCATGGAAACTGGTGGTGGGCGAAGCTCTGGAGGAGCACCAGTACACTCTTCTGGCATGTTCAGGGAAGAAGAGGCCAGAGGAGGCACTTGTCCTGAACTGGTGTGCCATCATGTAAATGCTTCTCATTTGCTGCCCCATAAACGTAGCCTCTTCGAGAGTAATGAAGCTGTAAGGAGATCCTCTGGAATTGATTGAAAGACTAGTTTCCTGTTGTAAGGTATAATCCCACTTTAAAGACTCTCTCATTTAAAAAGATAATCTTATTTTAAGACTATTGGTAGTACTGTGGCAATGCTTCCACTTAGGGAGGAGGGGGAGGGAAAGAACATAATTGGGATAAAAAAGAAAATGAAAAAAGAACCTAGTAGTACCTTTGTAAAACAGATGGTCCTTTCTCCAGCCCCGTGTAATATAGAGTTCTGCCCGTGTGGGGATTTACATGTAATTACAGCTGCTCCTGAAGCTTCCTCTGTTATTCTCCAGAGAAGGAAGAAGCAAATCGTGTGCCTCTTGTTGTCCCTCTCATAAAGGCCTTCAGGCCTCATGGTGACACATCCATGTTGTGGGAATTCTGGTGCTCTAACCAACATTCAGCCAGGAAAAGGCACTGAGGAAGAAAACTCCTGCCCTCTTGAAAGGACCCATGTTTGGTGACTTGCCAGCTCACTAAGTGACCTGTGTTCAGATTGAACTGCAACATCCCAGGCACAACGGCAGTATGGGAAACAAAAGGGATGGTACTTGGCCAAACAGCAGAGTGAGATCCATAGATTAGATCTGGTCAGGGTAGCTGGGGGATGGGTGCTCCTGGTGGGAGGCACAGCATCTGGGGCTGTGTGCTTGGCTGGGGTGTGTTGGGAAGTCTGAACACGAGGTGAAGATCAGAAAACCATAATACGTACCTTCTGGTGTGGGTTTGTTGAGGCTGGAAAAAGGAAGGGACAAAGGATGGGGAGAAGGGGTGTGTGGGTGGAGCTCACAGGAAAAGCTTCCCTGTCTGAAAGGTTTAACTACCATGATGTGTTCTCTGCACAGGCAGAGCAAGGAAAAGCCCATCTACACTTGCAGGATGAAAGCTGTTGGTCAAGAACCCTTTAGGGAAGAACAAATTCTCAGGGATCCACTGAAATCAAACCACCCCATTTTCATGTCCAACTTTTTCATATTGTGTGAGGGAGTTGAAAGGGTTCCTCCTTCCCTTCTGCCATCCCAGCTGATGGCAACGCATCCTTTTTATGTGTTAGCATAGAAGGTGTTTAAAAGTTTGCATATATAAAAGATAAAAATTTACACTATCACAGAAGAGGAATAGTTCTGTCACCTGTTCTACATGGAAGTAAGACTATATTCTGATTGAACTCTAAGGTGTAGTGATTGTGACAGGAGACTGAGTGGTGGGTGGAAGGAGCTGCCATTGATGAAGGCAGTGTCCCAGTCAGCATTGTCCTGTGCTGTGGGGCCATAGCCATGCTTGTGATGCTGTCACTGCCTGCTGATGGTGCTGCATGGCTGCAGTGGGCTCCACCCTTCTGGCAAGAGCATCCAGTGAACTGGAGGAAGGGATCATTGTAAGTGTGGTCTTGGGACACAGTTCATGGAGAGGAGCACCACAGCACCACCCCACCTCTGGGACACAGAGCCTGGTCCTTCCCAGCAGCCTTGTGTGGTCAAGCTCCGCAAAGCTGGAATCAGCATCATCATTTGGGAGCTAATAAGCATGAGGCATCCAGATGGCAGAAATGATGTGTGTATTGTAGCAAAGCTAATGCTAATGCCTAGTAATAATGCAATGTTCCTTGGGTATTGGTAGCAATGTTCTGTTCTAAAATGGTAATAAAGGGCATATTTGCTTATTAGTAATGAATGTCAAGCCATTCACCATCATGGAAATGTCCTATTTCCATGACTTTGATAAGTAGCTGCTGAAGCTCATGAATTTTTAACAGTAGTCCTATATTTAGGGGCTCTCAGTTTCTGAGAGAGATAAAAGGCTCTTCAGAGATGGAGTTATGGAAGTGCCTTGTCTTCTGCAACCACTGGTATCTATTTAAAGCCAGTGTTGTCTTTCTGGTGTGTGAACAGTACGTTGACATTGATTGATATGATTATTATGCCAGAGATTGGGTTCTAAGCCTGTCTGTCACCGTAAAGCAAAATGTATAACTGCAGAGGATCCTGCTGTGTACTCTGCTTCATCTGTATGTGGTGCGTGTTCACTTCCCCCAGTGTTATAGTATAAACTGAACTGCACTGACTCGCCATTATCATGGGGCTCTCCTATTTCAGACAGATAAATGTCTGCACTATTGTGTATATGTACATGTGTGTGCACAGAGATGAGTACATGCCTGTCCCCATGTGCATGTGTGGCCTCTGTAAGGCCCATTCAGAGGCATATGTGTGAAACTCATGTGGCAGCATGTGTTTTGGTGTGGGACGGGAAGTCATGTGCACATACAGAGTGATGAGCACATGTGAGCAGGGCACATGCACCACCATAGCCCTGTCTCGGGCCAACATGCAGAGTCCCAGGGGCTGTAGTGCTCCTCCAGCTTGGTGTAGTTCCTCAGGGATTAAACACAGTTAACCAGTGGTAAAACCATGGAAGTCTCTTAAGTATCTTCTGTTTTGCGTAGAAACCACCTAGGAGTAGAACAGGAAAGTGAAACTGAAATCCATTAGTGGAATCCTAGAGGAAAGGGCAGGACCCAGCAATGCCATGTGCTGGAGGACAGGCCTTGGCTTGCTGTCCTGCCTGGGCTGCTGGAGCTCAGAGCAGAGCTTGTGCATGGGTTTCCAAGGATCTGGACTGTGACAGCCAGAAAGTGATTTATCAAGCTTCTTGAGACAGCATGTGTATCAGTATTCTCTGAGATGGTCTTTGACAAGCACATGATTCATGCATGTAACACTGAGAAAAATGGTGCAATCTCAGTCTGGAGTAAGGGAATTGCTGGTGGCAGGGTAATTCATAGGCTCAGAAGCCTCTCAGTTGAGCTTGGGCATGATGAGCTTTGTGGTGTGGTAGCTGAAGAGTAATGCCCAATCTGTTAGCAGGTAACAGTGGGGATGTGTCAGGTGTGCAAGTGACGTGAGGCACTGAGGGTCCTGGGTACACTTGGGGGAGCAGACTGGTATTCAGAAATCCTGATAAGCTGAAAAAGAGACTTGAGGAGACGTGGTGACATTTGAAGGGTGCAAGTAAGTACCTGTGCTGTGGGTGACAGCCAGACAGAGAGCTGACTGCAGTCATCTCCTAGAGGGGCTAGGCTTGTGGCTGATCCCAAGCTGAGCTCAAGCCAGTGATGCTGGGATGCCTTGGAAAAGGCTAGCTATCATCCTGAGAGCTGTGCTTCTTTGTCATCTGAAAATCCTTTCCACATGCTTTTCATTGCAGGCAAAGGCCGCTAACTTTCATGCATCGTGTGTGAGGGTTCTCTGCTGGGTGAGCCGTGACATGGGCAACCAGATGACAAGAGAAAACTCATTCATCTTGTGGTAGTGAATTTTTATGGGAGTCTGGCCTTCAGGCAGGTTTTCATTGGCTGTTTTCAGTGGTGGTTTATATCAGTAGAGTTGCCAGTACTGGGCATGGGTTACAAGACTGATTGCAGCAATCATCCTTTGCATTTGTACTGTTTACATCCCCAAGAATTCCCTTTTGATGTACTTTCACTGATCTATCAAAGTAAAGGATTGCTCTAATTTTCCTCTTTATAGGTACTTTAACTATACTATACCTATAGTTAGGTGTAGCCTTTTAACATTGCAATATTGGAATGGAAATTTCTCCTGCTAGTTTTATATGCAAGGAGTAAAATGATGGATGTCTGCACTGTGGAACTCTGTCTGATTTGCTAAATATATTTACATAAGATAGAAGCACCTGAGCACTTGAAGGACCTTGTGGACAATAGCGTTGGAATGGGAATGGAAAAAGATAGCTTTGTTTTTGTTGTGGCTGAGAGGGCAAGGGACCAGATCCCCTGTGTATCGGGAGTGTAAGCTTAAATGGAAAATCCTGGCAGGCTTTGGGGTCCTGTCCTGTGCTCAGGGTGCTCCCCAGGATGAGCGGATGGGGACTCTGTCATGGTGGGGCTGCCCTGCCTTGCTGACCAACTCTTCAGTGTAGAAGGGACAGGCCATGTGGCCTTATTATCTAGAACTGATCTCCAAATGATGGTAAACACTGATTACATCAAAATAAGAAAGTAGTTAATGGGATGCCTAATGTAAAATAACAAAGAGATTATAATAGCTTTAAGCATTTAGACATTCAAGGAAGCTTAAAGCGTATTAGAGTTGCTCCACAGATGAGCTTGGACAGTTTAAATGTTGAAATTCATTTGTAGGCAGTAAATCCCTGACAGCACGTGAGGGGCAGAGCCCATGGCAGTCTCCAGGTTCGACTCTGCTCTCCAGAGGCTGGAGGGCCTGGATAGCCCAGAGTGGAGCTCGCCTTGGCCAGGCTTTGCTGAGCATGCTCCCCTTGCAGTGCCGGATGAGGGGCCGGACTTGATGACCTTAGAATGTCTTTTCCACCCTAAATGGTTCTGTGCCTCTAGGACTTGTGCTTCGTGTTCAGAGGGGCATCACTGTGCTGCTCAGCAGGCAGGGCTGGCTTTTTCTGCTCCATGTTGAAGCTGCCTCCATGCCTGGACCGTGTGTTTAAGCCACAGCTTTGACATGTTTTGGGTAAAGTCCAAAAGTTTGATTCTTTGAAGGGTTTGTATTTTTTTTTTGTATGCCCCAGCACGAGTTTCCAGCCACCCCAATAATGGGGCTAAGGCTGAAGCATGCAGGGGGAATTTGTTCCCTTTCTTTAAACTAATGACATCCCTGCATCCAGTACTTAGGATGCTGAGAGATTGTCACCCCTCCCTTTTCTCCCCAGGAAAAGAAGAGAGGTGACAGCAGCATCTCTTCCTTATCAGGTGGTTCTCTAGAAGTGCTTCCTGTAAAAAATTGCCTTTTTTGGTTAGCCTACCCATGGATAGGAACACAATGTAAATATTTGTTCCCCAAAAATAAAGCTAATGAAAGGGAGACTGTATTCAGTTCAAAATCAAAAGAAGTCTGGGAACTTCAGGGTAGCTGTAATTAAGCCAGTAAGTTATTAGGAATTTCTGGCAGTTCATGTGAGGACAGGAGCCAGCCATGGATTTGTTCTTTTCTTGCTGTGGTTTTGCTAAGAACCTTCTTCATGCCAGCTATTTCTGACTATAGAGTGTGTGCCTGATAATGGATCACTTTGCAGAAGTATTGCATTTGTCAAGGGAAATGTCTTCATCCAAAACCAATGGTCCTTCAGTCTGTTAAAAGTTATAACACTGGCAATTCTGCTAATACCTCCTTGTGTTTCGTTCTACAGGCAGAAATTGCAGCTTATGATGGGGGGACCTTGGGACACAAAGCAAAACAAAAATACTGCAGATCCCAGAAAGGTTTGGGTTAGGAGAAACCTCATAGATCCTCTTGTTTCAACTCCCTGTCACAGGCAAGGTCACCTTCCACCAGACCAGGTTGCTCCAAGCCCTGTCCAACCTGTCGTGGGACACTTCCAGGAATGGGGCAGCCACAGCTTCTCTGGGCAACCTGTGCCAGGGCCTCACCACCTCACAGGGAAGAATATCTTCCTAATATCCTATCTAACCCTTTTAAGCATGCATATATATATTTAAGTAATTTAACTATAGCATGGTCAAGGGAAACACGGGAATATAAAAGCTCAGTGATCCTGGGAAACAATTGCCAGATTCTTACCGTAACAGAAATTATTCTTGTACTGAACAAAGAAAAGCATAACCTTCTCTTTAAAGGTCACTTACTGCTGTTATGTGACTTAAACTCTCTCTGAACCATATGCTATTGCATATTGTTTATTATTTCTGATTTCTTCCCCATTTGTGTTGAGATGTATTTACTTGCTGTCATTGGATCTCGATGCTCCTCTGACCTTGCAAGCAATTCATTTGGACTGAAGCCAAAGCAGAACTTTTTTGACTTCACAGGGACTCTGGTTGCATGTAGAGGTTTGTTCCTTCAAGACTTTACTTCCTGCAGCTGAGGAAAGCGTTGGTTTCAGGGAAACCTCATTTAGTGTGTGCACACTTGGCGCAGCAGAAGAGCCCTATGATGGAGCAGGAGTGGAGCCTGGGAGCACCCTGCCACACAACACACAGCCAGGAGAGTCTGAAGAAGGTGGGGGACAACAAGATGTGGGGAGTGCAGGGTCAGGCACTTCATGTGCCTTGTTTTGAAGGACACGCACTTTGCAATTTCTGTACGACTCTGAACACTTAGTTGCTGAAGATGTAGCAGATATGAACGGAATGACAAACAGCTCAACTGTTGGGGATGCTCCGAGCCACACGTGTTGTATACATGTGAATGCTTACACCCAGATAAAACATCCCTGCAGTCTAAAACCACAAGCCTGGCTAGAGCTTCCCTTCCTAGAATTGGTGCTGCAAGGCAGAAATAGAGCTTCCTGGGAGCTGTAATGCTGGTTGTTCCATAAGTGGGGGGAGAGAGAAGCTTGCTCTGTCAGGTGTTTTCAGGCAGTGATTTCTCACGAGTGCTTCCTCCACAGTAGGAAGGAGTGATGTTTGTTCTCACTTCCTGTGCAAATGAGCTGCCAGTTCTGAATTCCCTGTGATGCATCTCATATTCCCATTCTGTCATCTTTTACCATCTTTATTTCCCCCAGCCCATGCATAACTTAGTAGAAACTCAGACCTCTCTCCTTTTATTCACACCATGTCTGCTTTGTCTGGCTCATCCCACCAAGAGACACCTGTGAACAGGTACCTGGCAAGGCTCAGTAGCTTCAGTGTGGATGCTCCCACCACTCTGCCTCTTGCTGTCTCTGACAGAGGAGCTGTGGGATAACTGCTGTCTGCCATGGCAATGTGCCTAGGACTGGACTCTTACTGTCTCCTTGGTAAGGGTAGCTAAAGGTCAGTGAGGGGGAAAACCCCATTTGGTGTGGTGTGAGATGACAACCCCAACTTGATTTAACCTGCCCTGCCACCCAAAGCTGCCAAGCCCACGGGCCTGTCTGTGTGGCTGCTTCTGCCCAGCCCACAGGGGCACAGACAGAGCCCAGTAACACCCCGAGGCATGGAACAGTGCCTCTAGGGGTGCTGCATGGTTTAGTGTGGCATGCTGTACCCCTGTGCTGCTTCAGATGCTTGTTTGCAGCAGTTGAGACATGAGTAAAACATTAGCAAAACATTTTATTATGGCTGTATCAGCATAGTTTGGCACTCTTTGCATTTTAGATCATGCCACTGCAATGCAAACACCATTTTCACTTGGCAGACAGTAAAACATTTATACATCACCCTCTCCTCAAAGAGAATTTGACTGATCTTACTGTTTTTAAAGACAGCTAAAGGTGGTCACAGTCCCTTGCCTGTGGTACTGCATGGTTTAACACTGTTCCCCATGGGAACAGGGACTAGTGTTCTGCGCAGCTTGGGACTGTCCACGCAATGATAGCTGTGAGACAGCAGATACAGCAGTCCTGAGCCCCCTCGCCTCCCTGCACCTGCAGGGCCTCCCTGGCAGGTCCCTGCTCCCTGTGAGGGACAGACCTAGGGGTTGCAGGGGCTGCTCACCGGTGCAGTTGGGGCTGTAAGAGCTGGTACTGTCCAGGGGTGTTATTGGAGGTCAGAGAATTGGGTGAGACATTGTGCATGGAAGGTGCTGAATGTGATATTGTTGCTCATCCTGAACCAGGCAACAATCTTGAGGTTGAGTTGAAAATAATGATACTGCGAGGGGGGGGGGAGGGGAAGGGAACTAGTTATTTTAGAGGTTTTTCTTCCCTGTGTAAAAAGCTGTTACCATGGATGCAAAAAAATGTCTCAGTTCACATCACAAGGTATGCTTCACTAACATCTGTCCCTCATAGGTCACAATAGCAGAAGTCACAGAGACCCGCTGAGTAAACATGTGGGATGTTCCTTGATGCCCTTTCCTTGGTTGTCCAGTCCAGCAAGGCCTTAAATGCTTCTAGGGATGGGGCAGCCACAGCTTCTCTGGGCATCCTGTGCCAGGGTCTTACCACCCTCACAGGGAAGAATCTCTCCCCAAGATCCCATCTAACCCTGTCCTCTGCCAGTCTGAAGCCATAATGATGTTCCCCATTGT
This sequence comes from Dendrocincla tyrannina, assembly GCA_035047865.1. Lineage (NCBI taxonomy): Eukaryota > Metazoa > Chordata > Aves > Passeriformes > Dendrocolaptidae > Dendrocincla > Dendrocincla tyrannina. Next base: position 5,503,320 of record JAWWMP010000116.1, read on the forward strand.
TCTCTGTTTCTGTTGTGGTTGCTGCTAATGATGTATTTGCTGGCACACTCCAAGCACCCGGAGCTGGGCACAGGAGCAAACGCGGTGTCATCTGGGCTCTGATGAGAGCTCACTCCCAGCTGCCTGGCACAACTGTGTGTCTGGGTGATTCTCCAGCTGCAGAAGTGTAGTTGTCTCTGGGACTTTTCATGACAGTTGAAGTCATGTTGATGCTGTGAATGCCAGTGGTTCCTATACGGTGAAGTTGTGCATCTAAATCCTGGTTTCTAGTTCAGCCCGCTCTTGTTGTTTTCTCAGGTTGTGACTTTCTGTAGCCTTACCTTTTGCCCAGTGCTGGGAAGTGCTGCCCACTTGGGAAGAGCTCTTTGGAAAGCAGCAGGCAGATGGGCCACTGGGCTGACCACTTACCCTGCAAAACTGTGTACAGATGCAGGCTGGGCCTCTCCCCACTGGGTAATTGGATGCCTTGGGATTGCATTGCCTGATACTGACTGAGTGCTTGGATGCCTTGGGAGCCTAGTACTGGTGTGACTTACCTCTGCCATGAAAGAATTATGGGGATAGCATGAGAAAATGAACCAAGGTTGTAAATTTGTGAGTTTTCTTTGCTGGCAATTCTTTGGCCAGGCTGAACATCCTTCATCGATGATAGCAGTGGCAGTTTCCCAATTTCCTTGGAGTAGGTACACTGGCTAGCAATATAAAGACTTCTTTAAAAATAAGTGGATGTTGCAGCTTTGAGAACTATTGATCCAGTACAGTGTTGGATTTTTTTTAAAAACAAGCCTTTTGGAGAGGTGAAAACTTTAAATAGGAGAGGGAAGGGAGGAGGGTTGTGAAAGGTGACTCTCCCTGAGGGGCGATGCTGCAGCACCTTCCCTGCACACCTGGCCTTGGCAAGGCATGAGCAGGCCAGGGAGCTCGGCTGTGCAGGACAGAGGCAGATCCGTGTTGCACTGGCAAATCCTCTGAGTGCGGTGGTAATGCAGATCATTTTGTAAGTCAGCTAAAGCCAGGGCCAAATAGGGCTCTAATTTCAGTGAATCACACACTGATTGAGAATAAAAGGACAAGAATTCATTCCAGCTCATTGTATTATGACTAAAATAACCTTTCCTTGATGAGTAGGCATACAGACTTTTTCTCTGGATGTTTCACAAGCCTCACCCTTGTGATGGCCCTCTAGGGAGGGAACAGCAGCAGGTACCCAACTCTTTTGTCCTGGCTGGAGTTGTGCTGTGGCTGTGGTGTTCTGTATCCCCCTCCAAAAGGTGTGGGCTCCCCATCCTGCCCAGCAGCTGCTGGTTGTCAGAACACCTGCAGTCCTGTGTCAGGTTCTCGGCTGATGCAAAAGAGCACAACTTCTCACACATAATGCTCATCTGCTCCTCTATTGTTTAGCCTCCTTTCCAAGGCTAATCCATACCTTGCTGATAGTCATCTAGTTCCAATTGCTTCTAAATGTTAATAAACCTACAATTTACTCATAGTTCTACAAGTTGCTAATACAAGGTAGAACTGCACCCTGAAAAGTGTTGTGTTGAGCTGCAGACTCCTCTGTGTGGTTTTCTGGGAACGTGCCCCTCACTAACTGAAAACCAAAACAGAGTTGTGTACGTCGAGGGCTGGAATGCCCAGTCTGTGGTGGGAATGTGGGTGCTGCATCTGGAATCGTGCCTCGTGTCTGCACAGCAGATATATGTGGAGGTGGGTGAAGATGCTGCCCTTCCACTGCTTGCAGGCTGATACCTGCCAAGTCTGCAGGACCAGAGCAGATTGTTAGGCAGAAATCATTAATTCTTTGAGTTTAGGTTCATTGGCAGTGTGGCTAGGTTTTTTTCCATGCAATCAAAATAAGCTTGGCAAAATCTGCCTCTATTTTCTGTACAAAGGCTGAGGACTCTCTTAAGAGCAAAATAACAAACTGTCTGAGCTTTTATGACTGGCTAAATAGGGCAGCTGTTGTTGGAGTGGTGTTCCAGCAACACCCTTTATTTCTTCTTAGAAAGGAACTCCTGTGTTTTGCAAAGCTCTGCTCTTGTCTGTACTCATCTGCACCTGATACAACTAATAAAAATGCAGCAGATTTCAGATTTGCATACATTACTTCATAATTGCATGCTTTCAAGTGTAACCCACTAGAAGTGTTTGTGTTCAGATGATGTCCCAGCGAATGTGGTGATAGACACCTTGGATTTTCTCCCATAAAGAGATGCATTTCCCAGCAGTGTGAGGTGGGAACCTGAACTCGAGGAAGGACTAGACATTTCGGCTGTGCACAGAAAAGAGGGCCACGATTCCCAGTCAGTGCCACTAGTTGCAGCTTATGCTATTTCTGTGCTATTTTTTCCCTGTCTGCCTTTACCTTAGGTGCACTTCAGGCTCATTGAACCTTCCAGAGACTCTTGATGAAGGGATTGGATTTTTATCGTCTGCCTGTAATGAATGCAAGATCTTGGAGGCAGCTGCAGGAGGGAGGGGGAAGCACACACATGAGTGTGTGTTTATGTTAGCAAACCATTTTGAATATTGCTGCAGGCAGACCTCCCCATGTTTCCTTTGCTTGTGGTGTGGGGAATGGTCAGGAGCATTTCTTAAAACTGTGATGTCAGCATTTGGTTTTCACACAATGAAGTTTTGCTGAGGAAACATGAATCTTTTCCACCTGATTTAACTTCATTGTTTTCCAGCTTCCATAGTGTTTGGTGTTGCTTGTTGGGGTTTTTCTGACTCCTGTCCTTGTGCTGGAGCCTTCCTAACTAGTTCCTTAGGCTGCACGCCAAAAAGTGTTTTTGGTAGCTCAGGCACAGTACACGTGCTAGGTTGGAGGGTGAAGGCAGCCTGGCATTGCTAGTTTGCCTCAGGAGGAAGTAGTTACAGCTTCTGGCAGGTGAATCCTGACTGGTGGTAAAAAGTCACAGGTAATGCTTGCTCTCATTGTTGGTGTTCCTCCGGTATGTATATTTTATAGGTGCCATCTGTACTGCTCCGGCAGCTCCTTGTACTTTGTTAGGACTCATTATTAACATCTACCAATCCACAAGAATACAATTAACGGTATTAACCTGAGCCTTTGGGCAAATGACTGAATGTGAAAAAGAGTGTTTTCCTCCTCAGGTGCAGTGCCTGGGTAGAGCTGTTGCTCTAGCAAAATTAAGGTGTAGCTTCCTTTTGTTCAGTTATTGCTTCAGAGGCAGCAAAACTGGGAGAGTGAGCTGGGTTGTTTTTCCGTTTAATCATCTGTGGAATTGCTAATTAAATTCCAGTTGCTGGAGCTTTATTAATGATGGGAAAGCCAGGAAAAATGCTGTTTTATTTATTTATTTTTCCTACCGGAGGCTGCATGTGCAGAACTGACCATTAGCAGAAAGCTGTTACTTCAGTTGTTATTGAGTAATTCAAATCTGGAATTACTGGGGAGTGCTTGAATGCCACAGCATCATTTTCACAGTTCCTTTTCAGTTTATATCCAAAAGCCATTCCTGCAGCCAAATTGGCAGCCTGTCCCGAAGTGCCTTATAATCCAATTAACATCCAGAGCAGTAATAAAGCATTTAAGTAAATGGAGGGAATTTGTCTTTAAATGAGTTGCGACACCGTATTTGCAGCCGAGGTTATGAACTGCATCGTGTGCTCTTCTCTGGCTGTGGGAAGGAGCTGCTACTCCAGCCCAGACATGGTGCTCTTGAAGGAGGCCCAGTGCCACCTGCCCTGAGCAGCACTGGCTGCTTCCCTCAGGTGTGCTCCAGACAGAGCTGTGCTGTGCTCTCGGGATGTGCCTGTCCCGCCTCCAGGCGTCTGTGGGTGGTGGCCACAGAAGCAAATTGCATAGGAAACATTTGGGAAAATGTAGTTGCCCGAGGACAAGGTAAGCTAAACTACAGGGAGGTGAAAGGGACCCTTTGGCATGGTGCCTTCGGTGCGTGGCTGGGCAACTTCTCGCTGTGTTACTTAACAGCAAGTGCGGTGGTTTTGAGGAGCTGATTAAACATCTGAGCTTTCTTTCTCCCCCACCCCCACTTTTTGCAGCTCTCCATGAGTTCCCCAATGACATCTTCACGAACGAGGACAGGAGACATGGAGCTGTGGTCCTGCACGTCCTTTGTGTAAGTGGTGTGACTTTGCCTTTCTTCTCCTCTTGGTACGGACAGGGCTCAGTGTGCTCCAGTATTTTGATTGAAGTTATTTTCTCTTTGGTGCATTTCATGGACCATGCAGTCAGGGATGTGATAGTTTGTGTTCTTGGGATCTTCTGATAAAAAGGATGCATCTTAATAGTGAAAGAATAGTTTAGATTTGTTTCCTGCTTTCATTTCTTCTGTAGACGCCGTTAACATGTCGTTCCATAGGAAAGAGAAAGTTGTCTCTGAAAATGGGAGAGTTTGGCATCTGTAAGATGAAAACCAAATGTCTGAGAGCTAAAAGATACAAGATTTCTGCAAGGAGCAAATCTGGAACACTGTAATATATGAGATAGGAATACTGGCATAGAAATATCCATGGGATTACATGAATTGGAAAGCTTTCTTTATCAGCTCTACCAGTTATGTTCCTTCAGCCAGACCAGCTTTTCTGAGGCCAGAGGGCAGCCATGGTTCTCTGCCCCTGAGCATGAGGATGCTGTGGGGTTGGCCTGTCAAGGGAGGACACTCATGTCATTGCCTTCAAAAAATAAGTGAAGTCTTACCCCCAGAAATATACCCAAAATAAAAAGAAACAAAGTTTGGATTTCCAGAATTCCCCCTAGTACACAAGTTTCTAAAGTGAGCTTTTCTTCCTGACTATATTAAAGTATTGCAACCCCTCATTTATCAGCTGCAGTGTCCTGGAACCACTTGGGAATTCTGGAGGACATTGGGTGGGCAAGGGATTTGCCTAAAAGTTCAGAAATGGGCTCAAAAGACTTTAATACATGCTATTTTAAAGACCTTACCGATACCAGAAATCTGTGCAATTTTTGGGCTTGTAATTTTGTGATCTCTGCCCCAAAGAAGTCAGTGTAATTGGTGTGCATGGGTAAGGCCAAAATTAAAGATACTCAAGAGAAGCTTATTTAAATAACCGTGGTCTGCCAGTCCATTGGGCACTTACCTAGTGTTAGAGGACTTGTGGTCAGCAGCTTCAGTGCTCTGACAGAGGGGAGCACTGTCCCTCAAAGTCCCTTCCTCGACTCTTCTAAGGTAGATGGAGACAATTCTTTTAATGTTGTCTGTGTTCAGGAAGAACTGCCAAGGCAGTACATCTTGGGGGTTAGAGGCATTCTTAAGCAACCAAGGAACTACCCACTTCTAGTGAATATTTAGAAGCTTTTAATAATATTTAGTCAGATGAAATGAGCAGTCACCATTACCTGTGTGCAGTGATTAATAATTTCTTTTAAAGTATAAATTAGATTGTTTTGTATGTTGTAATGTGAGCCCTCTGTGTTAGTATTTTATTTTGGCTAAATGGCTGCAAGAATTTCTTGAATAATGTTGCTATTGACTGTGCCTGGCAAGCTCAAGAATCCCAAGTTTCCATAGGAACATGGAGTTTGAGATGTTTTGGGAAGTGAGCACTGGACCTGAGCTGGATTTTTTTAGCACCCACAAGAATACTCCCAAAAATTTATGTATGAATTCAGTTCTGAATAAGTTGAACATGCCTTTAACATGTATCAAAATGGAGTCTGGAAAACTGAAATTTTGGATGAACTCTCTGCTTCACAATAAAAAGAAAGATCTGTTTTTAATGAGAAGTAGGTACAAGCATCTGCTTTCCCAGCAGAAATATACTCTGTTTCTCGCCCTTTAGCAAGCACCTGCCTCAGTCCGCTTCTATTCCATCATTCTCCATAGCAGTTTTGTTGACTTAAGGAAATCTATCAACTATACTCTGTCTTATGTGTCCGTGAGGTGCAGGACACAGCTGGATTCAGCCTCTCTAGCACTGTAGTAGTTGGGGACAACCTCCTGTCAAACAAAAAAATTATATTAATAGAAAATAGACAACTGTCAGCATTTAGCAACCTGCCTCTAGTCTGTGTTGAAAAGGATTGTCTTTCTATTGGGGTGATGAACCTCTAATTCTTTTTAACCTCCCAGCAATATAGTTACCAAACAGGTGATGAAACCAGAGCATGTGCTGAAATGCACTTTCTGGAGAAAAAAAGATGCAGACACAGGGTTTCATTATCTCCATTGAGGTTTCTTAGTGGATTGGAGGAAAATCAGCCTATAAAAGGGGCTCTGTAATGGTAGGGAGAACAATGCAGTGATGATTAGAGGTCATCATCTTGCTTCTCATGTTTATTGACCTCCCCTTAAACAGTTTCTATTCATTTCAGTAAAAACTTGTTCCTTCTCCTCTGCCCCTTTGCTTTGCCCATACTTTCATGTTTATTTCTGAAAGACTTCAAGGGAAAGCTGGTTTAATGGAAGCCAGAGCAACAGGGGACAAAAACTGTCACTGGGGCCTTGGGTCTCTCTGTTTGATAAAAGTGAAAACACAAATACCCCAGCAGATCTCAGGGTGGGGCCGTGTGAGTTATTAAACATGATCTGATGCTTCACAAAGATGAAAGTAAATCCCTAAACACTTTAAAAAATCTAGGAAAAAGTAGGCATTGAGCAATAGTTTTAGGGCTGAGCTGAAAATACTTTGGTTTAAAGGAAAAGTGGGCCACTGAGGACACATTTACAGGTTTGGAGCCATGGTGTTTTATTTCTTCTGGATCCTTCTTCAGAGCTCATCAACTGATTGCTTCACTGCTATTCATTATTTCCACGTCCCCTCTGAGAAGAGGGCATGCTGCCATGGACAGTAACTCCCTGCTAACTCACTGGTTTGGGTTGCTCAGTTTGAAGGGGCCAGTATCTGGATTTTGAGAGTCTGGTGCTCTTTCCTGCTAAAGGATCAAGTGTACAGTCTGCATCCTGGGAGCTCCTCAGCACTTAAGGCCTTTGTTTTGCAATCTTAACGTTGTTATTTTTAGAATCATAGACAGGTTTGGGTTGAAAGGAACCTTAAATGTTATCCAGTTCCTACCCCCCTGCCATGGGCAGGGACACCTTCCACTAGCCCAGGTTGCTCCCAGCCCCATCCAACCTGGCCTTGGGCACTCCCAGGTATGGGGCCGCCACAGCCTTTCAGGGCAGCCTGTGCCTCCTCATCCTCCCAAGGAAGAATTTCTTTCTAACATCTGATATAACCCTGCCCTCTGGTAGTGAGAAGCCATTCCCCCCTGTCATGTCGCTCCAGGTCCTTGTCGACATCCCTTTCCAGCTCTCTTGCAGCCCCTTCAGGTGCTGGAAGGCTGTCTAATTGTTCTCTGAGCATTTTCCTGGTTTTCAGTTGGTTCCAGCTGCTGTGCACTGGTGCCTGTGTGGACCTTCAGCCCTGCTGTGCTCATGGCATCTGTTACCTGCTCAAGATGGGGAGCAAAATGGCTTCGCTGAGAAACTGCTAAGGTTTTTGCTGACAGCCAAGGATGGAGGCTTTGGGTCTCTGTGTTACCGTGTCTTTTTGACAGTACAGTGTTGCTTCCCCTTTTCCTAGCTTTCTCTGGCAAATCTGGAATGTGGTGCCAGGGTGTGTTGTATTGCCAGTGTGAGGGGGCCTGTGTGTAGTTGGGGTCGAGCCTGTCCCTGGGCAGAGCTGGGCCCTCCACGCTGGGCAGGATGAAGGAGCAGTGTCTGTGTATCGTGGTTCCTCCTGCTTCTGGTTTGCCATTGCTCTGTGTAGCCATGGGAACGGGGTGCTCCAGCAGGCACCTGCCTCCCTCCTGTGAATTGCTTGGAAAATGTAGGTCGCCCTGGATGCATCCTGTCTTTATCTATTTCTGCACTGAGTCAAACCCCAGCCACATCTCAGTTCTACTGTGCAGAACTGTCTCGTTAGGGTGGTGATTTTCTGGTGCCTGGCCATCTGTGCTGTGGCCTGGACAGCGCACTGCTGCCCTGAACTTGGGCTATGTGCGTTCCTGGTTTGATTGGGATTCTTTTAATTTCTCTCCAACAATGGAGTTTTATCTAGGTTTGTAATGCAGTCAGAGTTGAGGAAAGCCCTGTGCTTGGTTAGTGAGGTGGCCTCTGGCTGGGCCTGCTCCCTCAGGGCAGGGGGTCTCTGGGGCAGCAGCAGGGATGGCCACCTCGGCCTTTCCCAGCATTCTGGGGAGAAGGCAGGGCTGTGGGGATTGCTGGTTCCTACAGCATTACACTCTGTGGTGAAAAGCTTCTTTTTTTTAGCTCAGTAAAGCAAATTTTAGTTCAAGTGTAAAGACTCTCATGGGAAGGTGAAGGATACTGGACAAACATGAAAAATTACTGTTTTATTCTGTGCAATGGAACAGGTGTTTTGAGTAAGATACTTAATCTCCTTTGATGCAGAGACTGCAATTACTTCTCTGATGCTTGTTCGTTAAATCATCATTTTAAATCCTAATGTAGTACTTAATCTGGCATTTGTAATCCTTTTATGCAGGGCCATTGCATTTTCCTAATTTTTTAATGTCCTTCTGGGGAGAAAGAGTGTCCTTTTAAGTGTGTTGACTGGCTAAAGACATCCAAATCATTACCTGGAGCAGAACACAACTAAATGATGCTGGGGCTGAGCCTTATTTTGTGTATTGTGCCATCTCATTATCCTCTGTTGCGATTGCATAGGCCATGCTCCAGCTGTGCCCACAGCACACCCCTGTCCTGCTGGCTGTCTCAGGTGGAGCAGGCTTCAGCCTGTGCTGCCCTGCTCCTTTCCATACCTGTGCCACGGTGCCTGGGAGGACACAGGGGTGTGTGCTGAAGGAAAAAGCCATGAGGCTCCTTGTTGGAATCTCAGGTTGGCCTAGATGGAACCTCCCAGGTGTCGCAGCCATCCTGTTGGCCTTTGTCACATGGGACATACAATGCAAAATGGCCTGCCCTGGTGCTGACTGCCTTCCTTCTTTTCACATAAAATAGTCTGGATTGGTCTCTAGGCTCCGTCTTTGCAAGCCTGACCTGACATGAAATGTACCTGTGTGCCTGATGGGCCAAACTCTGAACATTGCTTTGTTTTGTTTGTTTAAAAAGCAAACAAAGAAGAAAAGCCCCACCAAAACACTCCAAAGAACTCCCAAGGAAGTAACAGTTACTGTCCTTGTGTTTGCTGGTGAGAGGTTAGCTGTCAGTGGTTTAGTCTGTGAGCAAGGCTGGGGTTTAGCCAGTTGCTCCTTAGACTCTTAACACTTGATACTGCATTGCACTCAAGCCTTTTCAGTAAAATTAGGGAAGACTCATGGCCAAACCCAGATTCGTGACAGCAACGAGGAGGTCATTAAAGTAAATGCTCAAACATACAAGTCACTGTGGGTTCAGCCTGATCGGTGCTCTCAGCCCTGCGCTGATGTTTGCTGAAGTCACCCTTGATATCCTCAAGGAGTGCAGTGGATTTAGCTCTGTGCTCTCAGCTGCTGCAGCAGCTGCTGTTCCCTGCTCCTCCAGGAGGATTAGCAAGAGTGTGGGGGCAGTTTCTGTACATTTGTTTGCCTGTTCCTTTCTCATTTCAGTTCTCTTTTTGCCTTTTCTCTTGTACCTGATTCTATGAATGTGAATGCATGGGTGGGGAAAAATTCCCTTGTCACCCTTTAGAGTTGTGGTTGTGCCCTCTAAAAATCAGAATGCCATGAGATGCCACTTTTGGGCCTGTCTGTGGCTACCAGGGCATGGAGATGCTTTGCCAGTTTCGTGTGCACTGAAAGCAACACAAACTCGCCCCTCACATCATTTGAATGTGCTTTTAAAAATTCATAAAAGGAATTTCCTGAACTGAAAAATTGATGGGTGTCTTGCTCCTGGTGTCCGTCCAGCCTGGCCGTGCCTCTGGTGAGCACCGCGGAACCTTGTGTCTCCTTAGGGAATGGTGAGGACGTACAGATAGTGTGTGTGTGCTGTGTGTGGAGGCAGCTGCTGGAGCTACCTGGTGTTGGAGGGTGTGCTGCTGTGGGTTGTTGTCTTGCATTGGTCCCTGTGTCCTGGCCTCCCTCCAGCAGGACCTGGAGGCAGTGGCAGGTGTGGGAAGCCTGAGCAGCCACATAATGCCCTGTGCTCCGTGGATGTGGATTATGTCAAAGGTAGAGGACATGCTCAATTTACAGGGATGATGACGGACAGATTAGTGTTCTTGAAAGGCATTACTGTGTATTCGGGAAGGAAAACAGTGGCATGACCCAGTGCAGATTAATATGATTAGCAGATCAAAAATCCAGGCTGAAGTTAGGCACCTGCTGTCCATTGTATTTCAATGGGATTTGGCTACGCAACTCTCTGGGGGTGTTTCTGCTCCTTCTTCCTAGGATGCACAATGCCTGCTAGCTGTTTGTTTCCTTTATCTCTGTTCTTACAGTTGGTGTTGTGTCAGCAGCTGGTGCTCCCTCTGCAAGATCAGGGTCTTTGCTGCACTGAGCAGAGTTGGAGACCTGGAGTTTTGCTTACCTTTGTGGTCCTCAGGACTGTTTTCCAGTGTAAGAGTTTCAAAAAGCCTAAGTTATATTTATTCACGTTTATGAGGAATGACATAGAAGCACAAAAACTGTTCTAAGTGATAGTCTAGTGCCTATTCCTCAAGATAGTGTCAAAATAATTTATGATGAAATTCTAATCTCTAATCCTGAAAAAAGTACACTTGAATTGTTTTTTGAGCTTGAAAGGTTTTCATGGCTGAGGTTTACAGTAATTGCTGACTTTTTGCAGCCAAACTGTAATTCTGGCAAGTTAGAATCTGGGTTTTTAGTGGGTTGGGAGATTATAACCTGTTCCTGGAAAACTAAAGTAAGAACAAAAGTCTGGAGACTGGTTTTGTTGCTGCTTTCCCTCCAGAAGAAAGTACTCTGGTCTCCTCCCATCACCTAAGCTTCTGCAGAACTTCAACAACAAGCAAAGCTGGAGGATCTGTTGGTGATGTGCTCGTAATTATGGTTCCATAGGATTAGGACACTGTTTTTCTACAAATACTGTCCTCTTCTCTCAGCTGTAGTTACTCCTTGGAGCCACGCTGCCTGTAGAAGTAACCCTGTGGTGGTGCATGGCAGGTGTTACAAAAAAGGTGGAGTCATCTTCGAACTTTCAAGCAGCCCCTTCTGATTTGTGCACATCCTGTGGGATGATGCCCTTGTTCCTCCTCCTCTCCATATTCCTGGCTCCATTCCTTTTCCACAGGTCTGTTTGTGTGTGAGAGGGTGCAGCAGCAGCCTGGGTAGTCTCAGATGTGTCCATGCCAGTACACCAGAGTGGGCTGGGAGGCACAGCCTGACTGGGGGGGGTATGCTCTGTTAGTACCTGACACGCTTTTCACCTGTTTTCCCCTATGCCAACAAACATTTTCCTATCCATTGGCAGGACGTGCGTTGCGGTGGGGACAGAGATCCATCTCCTTTGGGCAGTGTGGACCAGGTTACCCTCCTGAGTGAGGGCAGGGCTTTGCCGCATGGATGTGAGCCATGCTGTGCCATTTTCCTCTCAGGGCACAAATCAGGTCCCAGCATGTTCTGTTTATAATACAGAAACACAGATTAAATGCTTCGTGCGTGAAATTGAATAGCTGATTGTCTCGATGTCCTTTTGAGTCTTGTGTTCCCCCTTGGGTTTTTGTTTCTGTGTGAAGTTTAGCAAGATTTACCACTGGGAACCAGGTGTCATGGCAGGACACTTCAGTCACAAAAAACAAGTCCTTACTCCTTTTCCAGAACACCAGATTTGAAAAATTACTCTTCCAGGGTTTAGATTTTCACAGAATACAATGATAAAAAAGCCTTGTGCTATGCAATGGGCTAAAAAAGGAATGCAAAAAAGTTTGTGTGGCTTAGCAGGGTCCAGAAAATTTTTAAAAAAGCAGTTTTTACAGTAATGATAAAATATTAGAATAAATGTTGGATAAAATGTTTTCATAGTTTGTAAGAACTTTGGGGTAAATACTTCAGTCTTTTGATTAAATCTCAGACAGCTCCATGAATTCTTCTTGCAAGAGCATTCTGTATTTTTGAAAACTATATACCAAACTAAACCGAAGAGGAGTTGGGATGCTGACATTCGGTTCTGCTTGACAGTCTTCAGATTTAGCCTTTTCTTTCTTCTTTTGCAGGCCGTGTATATGTTTTATGCTTTGGCAATCGTCTGCGATGATTTCTTTGTCCCTTCACTGGAAAAGATTTGTGAAGTAAGTATTAGAAGATGTTCCTTCAGCTCACATGCTGCTCTTGCAGCAGTTCTGGAGAGCTTCAGAATGTGATGGTATATTTACTGTTGTCCTGCAGCGTTCCTCAGGCTGCTTGTTTAGTTGCTCAATATGGCATGTGTGTGTTGGCTCAGCTTCGTGTTCTCCCTTGCGGGAGATGGGCAGGGAGTCTGCTCTTACAGCTTGCTGTCACCCGTCAAATAATAGCGCCTATATATACGGCATGCCTCTTCTTAAAAGTGGAGGCAGCGTGTAATGTAGTGGCAAACACATTCTCTCGAGCAGTGATTCCCAAGCTCAGTGGGCTCCCTGGCCGTGTTGGCTGCAGCCTGGGTTTCCAGGTGATAACCCCAGCCCAGCAGTTCATGGGCTGACAGGCTCTCTAGGTGCTCCAGCTGTTCACACTGTGGTAGTTGCTGTTGCCTCTTGTTTGTGTGTCTTTGTAGATGTCTCTGTGGAAACACCAGGCTGTACCCTTAGCTGACATAAATTAAAACCTCTGGTAACTTACCCCAGTAGAAACCACAGATCTTGTATGCTTGTCCTCGAAGACCTGAGTCTCACACCTTGTGTTGTGTGGGTCTAAGCTGTAAAGCAGCCGGGACAGCTAGGTCAGCTGTAAAGAAGCTTGTGACTGCATCCAGCAATTGCAAGAGACTCTGTCCCTCTTTTGCTAAGGTTGGCATGCTGAAATTTTAGAAGACAAAGAATACATTTTAGCCTAAATCAGGTCAGACAGCTACAGAGTGAACACAAACTGTGTGCCTGAAGGGACTGTGAGCCCTCTCTGGTGTCAGTTCCAGGCAATGAAATCTTTGCATGTAGAAAATATGGTCTCGTCTTGCCAGTGAGATGTCTGTGTCATCTGGAGGAGAGCCTGCCCGTGTTCCTGGCAATGAGTGTCACTCGTCAGGGAATGGGCTGTGCCTAGCCCTGGGAGAGGTGTCGGAGATGGCATGAGAAGTCATTTGTGCTGACAGCTCTGATGGAAGTCATCTCTAAACTAACCTGATATTTGTAGTTCAGCAGCCTGCTATATGAGCCTTTTTTGCACCTGGGCTCTAGAAGGCAGTTTTCACTTGCCCAGATCTTTGCTTTTTGGTTATTTGTTGTCTTCTCAATGGTGCATAACAATTCCTTGTATGCTTTAGTGGTTCCGAACCATTCTGTTACCCAGCACTACAAATAAGACCATAATAACAATTTTTAGTCAATTGTCTGTGAAAGAGAAAGTTTAGCAGTTGAACACCAGATCTGGAGTACTTGTATGGAGAAGTTACTGTCCAGATGAAAGGTGCTGTGTCACAAGATATTATCAAAATGGGTCAGACTTTTACTGTTCCTTTTGTTTCTGTTTGATTTTCTCCCAAAAGTTTTTGCTCACCCCATAGGTGATCTTTGGGGGCATTCAAGTCCTTTTATGTAGTTTATGCATAATTAAACAGTGCTGTAATTAGATGATAGCAAAAGAAATATGCAGTCCTGTTTCCTGGCCCAACTACTTTTGATTTCATCAGTCCAGAATAGCTTGTCTTCAAAATATCCAGCTTTCCATGGTTTGTCCTTGATGTTAGCACTCAAGAATGTGTGGAAAAGGTTTGGGCTGCTTTGTAAAAGGCTGGTGGTCTTTGCTTTCAAAAGACACCGTGAGTTGCAGCAGCTCTTGTAGGGTGGCTTTCTCCATAGTTCCACAGAGCATCTTGCAGAAGAATCTGGCCTTTGGGGAATCTGCTTCTGGTCCCATGAACTTCTTCCCCCATAGTTTTGTTCCTGTTAAAAATAATTTTCCATAAAGCTGTGTTTAGTGAGGTTCTACAAGGTTTTATAACACTGCAGCAATGTCTATGGTCTTCTGCTTAAAAAGCGTCCCTGGGGAGAGCACATCCTGTCCTTTCACCTTGTCCCTGTAACTTACGTACAAAGTGTTGTTACCTTGGATAGTACCTTGGATAACAGTTGGATAGAGTTATCTTTCCTTAGGGGCCAGGAATATCCATTGTGGGATCTTCAATCCAGATAAGGCTGGTAGGAGGATTTCTGCAATCTTGTCTCTGTGCAAAGGTAATGATAAAGTTGCAGAGAAGGTCTGCAGTGCTGTGGAGGGATGAGAGGAGAGAAAGATTTCCTCTGTGCTGCCAGGCTGGGAGTGCCATCTCCAGCAGCCAATTCTGCCAGGAACACCTGCTGCCACCCTCAGCTCATCGTGGTGCTCGTGGCTGTCAGTCTTCCCTGCACTCACAGCAACAGCCACTGGCTCGCACCCCAGCTTGGTGTAGTAACAGCTCAGAGCTGGTGGCTGTTTGAGGGGGCTGGTGTAGTAACAGCTCAGAGCTGGTGGCTGTTTGAGGGGGCTGGTTTTAGCTCCATGTTGAACAGGGGAAGGTGCCAGCGAGGCACATGGTCTTCAGCGGCCTTGTGGCATCTGCTGAGCAGCAACTGGTGCAGATGGAGCAGTGGGAATGCAGACAACGTAGAGGGAGTAATTAACCAAGTAAATATTCAGAAGCAGCATATGCTGATGAAGTTTTCATAGAACAGTGGATCGTTTCCCTTCCAGAAGCCCCTGTTATAGACAGTCCCTGAGTATTGCTGAGGGACAAGTATAGGAGGTAAGTGATGGTAATCGAAGAGAAAGAGGGTGAGGAGAGGGTAAATGTCCAAGGCTGAAGTGATACCAGGGAAGGTGACTGGAGGTGAACCAAGACTCAGCTGCCACTCTGCCCTTTATGGGCCAAAGTGGATGAGGTAAGGTGTGTGTTGCTGGGATGGTAGAGCAGACAGAGCCACAAGTGGTGAAGCTGCCGCGCTGTCTACAGTGCTGCCCTTCCTGTTCTCTGTAAAAGCTGTCTTAGGCACAACCTGCCTTCTCCACCAGGAGATGCTGACTTAAGTAGCCAATGCCTGTGATGACTTTTTCCCTATATTTAACCTTGGTTAACATAAAACTTCACACCTGTTGGCAGTTTCCACTCTGAGCAGACAGCTGAGCATTGGAGGGGATTCCTTCAGCCACTCAGTGTTGTAATCAATGCCTCTGTATTTCTCTGCAGCGCTTGCATCTTAGCGAAGATGTGGCTGGGGCAACTTTCATGGCAGCAGGAAGCTCCGCTCCTGAGCTGTTTACATCTGTCATAGGTAACTAACCAGCTGCTGCTTCCCCAAACCTTCACGTTTCTATGGCTACTTTTCAGAGTTGAAATGAGATTGCTATGTGCCTGTAACATTTGTTGTAATCCCTGGCCCTTCCCTCATGGGTACACATAGGACTACCTGCAAGGAGTGCTCACTAAGTGAAATGACTCTGAGAGTGTTGTTTTCTCATGGCAGGGCTTGGGTCTGACCCTGCCCAACCAGGGCCAGTGTGCAGTTCACTGTGTCTTCCCGTTAGCTGGGCACCACCTGCAGCCTTATCCTCTCCTGTCTGCCCCCCTACACTGTCTGCCACGCCAGCTCAGGGCATAGTAGGAAAGGATGTGCCCCCAGCCTCCCGGGTTGGTACCCTGGCAAACTGTTTGCGTCCTCAGCCGCAGGTTCTCTGCCATCACCTCCACTCTGGTTAGTCTTCCAACACCACTTTCCTGTGGAAAAGCCAGAGTGAGGAGAAGAGGAGGATTTTAAATGCTTTCTCAGAGCAACAAGTTGATCAGAGCATCACACTTCAAAAGAACTCTCCACTTCTGGGAACAGATCAAGGGATTCAGCAGTCCTTAAGTGTGCAAAACCCGGGGAACTCACATGGTCCTTCCACAGCTGTGAGAGGGGATGCAGTCAGTGTTATAAAAAGATGCCCTTTGGTTCATGCAGTTTCACTCATCCACGTCTCTGTTGGCAGGGGATCATCAGGGCAGTGGCTGGGAGGGTTTGGAGGGCTCTCCATCACCAAGGAGAATTAGCTTCAGCTTAGATACTTTCTCTAGGAAACACTCCTATTTCAGTCACAGCTATCAGATGCGGGGCATGAGTTAATTCATGCAAAGCTGTGTGCTGTGCAGAGAAGTCTGATTACACAAACAAAGCCTTAACACTTGGAAACTTAAATTGGACAAAGTTGGGGTTGTATTTCAGTTAAGGGTAGTGCAGTAGGAGGGTGAAAGTAAATCAGATTCCTTCAGGCAACTTAGAAAAGCCCTAATAGTCAGATCATTATCCTGCTGTGGTGTAATCCAGATGTATGTCACTTACAGGTGAGTGCTTCTTTGTTTCTGAGAAAAGGATAAAGTTGGAAAACATAACTAAACTGCACTGGCCAGATAAGTACTGTTGGAACCTTAAAAGCAAGCGGTGAATTTAAACAGACTGACAACTAGCAGGAGATGGAGTGTGTTATTTTTAGGCTGGCTTCCTAAGGAAAGGATTTTGTGTGGCACCATGATGTATGTGTCTGTCAGCTCATCTCCCTCACTATTAACTTCATTGGCCAATTTTAACCAAATCTGACAGAAGAGCTCTGAAAAGAACTTGTAATGTGGCCCCATAACTCATCCTGAGAGGCATCATTCAACTTTCTAAGTAGGTAATGGCTAGGCAGCTCTGAATCAGCTCCAGCTTCTAGTGAAGCTTCATCCCTACTGATGCCTGTCTGGATGGGGATGTGGGGAAGAGCAGAGTACTGGTGAAAGAATGTCTTATGGGAGACAATTTCCTGCAAATTTGTGTCCAACCAGCTGCTCCCATTAAGCTTACGGTGTTTAATGATGAGTATTGCCATAATGTTGGGTCACAAGACCAGGGGGCTTGTAACTTAGTCATATCTAAGGTACTTGGTTTCCATCACACAATCTAACCAAGTCCCCTCTGAAAGCAGGTCTCTCCGGGTTGCCCTATTAAATATGAGAAAAAGTGGCAGAACCAGTACCTGCCTTTGGATTCATTAATGGGGTTGTGAGGTCTACAATTTTCTGTGAAAAACTTCTGCTCTCTCCAATTTACACAGCTTCTCTTGAACTTGTTTTTCAGGTGTTTTTATCACAAAAGGAGATGTAGGCGTTGGAACCATTGTAGGCTCGGCTGTATTTAACATTCTCTGTATTATTGGCGTGTGTGGGCTTTTTGCAGGACAGGTAAGAGGATTTAATGAGTCATAACAGTTCTTGCTTCACCCTGTGCCTTGGCTGTACTGTGAAATCAGATGCCAGGTTCACAAGGTTGCCACAAATTTCTCTGGCTTTGTTCTTTTTAATAGGACCTTATGCTGTTCCTCTCACATTTTGGAAGTGAAAAGCAGAACAGCAAATGTCATCTCTGACGTTCTAAGCTGCCCAAGACATGTGGGTGGTCAAAGGAGTAAAAGTTGGTTATTTAACACCTCCTCTTGATAGCTATTGAAAACCACATGGCTGTACTGGGCCCTTTTAGGCTGGAGGAGCCAGGAAGTGTTGGTGCCTCTGGTGGGTAAATCGCTGTGGGGAGCCCTGCGAGGCACCACCGGGAGCAGTGTCACTCCTGGAGGTGCTGCTTTTGTGCACGATAGCTTGGGGTACGTGCGCTGAGCTGGCACATGTGGGTGACACTCTGTGTGTGCTTTGTCTCATTGTTTGTATCCAGAGGCACAGATTGGGGTATGTGGGAAGGGACCCCTGGAGGTCTCTGATCCGAAGCCCTTATACCCTGACCCCCCCTCCTCCCCAACTCTAAGCAGGGCTGATTTCAAAGCTGAATCAGGTTGTTCAGGGTTTGGTCCAGTCAATTTTGAATACTTCCATGGATGCTCCAGCTATTTTCCTCCTTAGCAGTGAGGCTATCAATTTCTAGTGTCGTTTCTGTTTTCCAGCATGTCAAACTGCTTATGACAACACAAGCTATTAATCTGAAATTGAAGTAATTAAGTTTTGAGATCTGAGCTGCTGTCTGAATTGCAGACATGATTGACTGTATAATTAAATATCTGAATCTGTATTCACCTTCACACTTGCCAACTTGTCCATTATTTTTACAATCTCATAAATGTTCTTTGACGTGTTACTGTGCAGACTTATTTGTAAAGAGGAGAAGCAGGGTGATGTCACCAGCACAAGGTAATGGGATAATTAGCTCTGGGAGAAGAACTGCGGAGAAGGAACCTGTGGAACTTGGTCAGTATGAGAAAGCATGCAGAAAGATTGGACTTTTCCTGGGAAAGCTTGTGATCCAATTTTATTTTCATTAGCAGTGAACTTTCGGAGGATGAAGGTGAACATTTTCACTGTGAGGAGGCTTCAGGATAAGGCCACAATAATCTCTTTCAACCACCTACGTGCCCTGATTTGCATGGGAACATGCAGCTGGAAGCTACAGATGCTTGATGTGTCATCAGTGGCTCTGCTGTAACTCTTATTACGAAAGCCCAATTGACTGAGGTCAATTTTTAATGGCCAAAGCCTTCCCAGGGCATGAAACCGTGTTCCCCAGAAGTGTTATCCTGTCATCAGTAGGGCTTCTTGCTCAGGCTGCTTTTTTCAAGCAAATGAAGGTGATTAACTGTTAGCACTGTGGCAGAGGAGCCAATTCTTCTGATTTGTTGCTCTCCACAGACCGCATGCTTCAAACCTGCTAGAAAACCTGGCTCTGCATCACAGCTTTTGGTGCAATAGGCTTGCTAGAGTTTGGGGGTTGACAGAGAAAATCATTCTTGAGAGACCATTTACAGGTGGGAGATGTTTCTGAAGGATGTAACACAGCCCAAGTGCTCTCGTAAATGCCCTCAGCCTTCCAGGCATGGTAGCGTTCAGGAGTTCAGGGTAGGGACTGGCTGCTGCAAGTCACACTAAGTGTGGTCTCTTTCAAGCCAAGATCTGAGATTTTTGACTGATTTGTCCCAACTTTGTTTCCCTTGACTTTGCCGGTGATGTGTGTATGGTTTCCTCAAGTCACTTAACATCTGTTTGCTGCAGTTTAACCCTCAGAGGGTGGGTGAGCACTTGAATGATTGATTTGGAATTTTGATTTTAAAAAGCAAACAAGAAACCTCAGTGTCAATAATTAGTGTTCTAGATAAAACTCTGGTTTGGTTTATGCTTTATGTGTTTTCCCACTCCCACCCTTGCATCAAAAAGTTGTTCCCTTTTATTGGTGTGATTCATCTTTTTGGTTTGTGTTAGTGTTAGTAGGAATTCAGTTTTATCAAGTGTCTCTATAGAGGCACGAATATAGGTGCTAAATTTGTTTGGTGGTCGGATTTCTGTTCTGCCAGGGTTCTGAATCTCAGTTTTGAGTTGCCAGGTGAGCCTGGGGGCTGACCATTGGTTGAAGCTGCCTGCTGTTTTTATTTTGGGCTCAGACCTGTGGTCAGCAGCTGGAGCCCTCAGGTTTTCAGATGTATTGCCTGTGGGCTGGGAATGCCAGAGCGCAGACCTGCAGGGACCTTCTGCATCAGCACTCTTTTAGAAAGCCTTTTTTTGGTTTGGTTTTTATGGGTTTTTGACTGGTAAATGGTTGAACTATAAAATACTGACCAACCATCTCTGGGATATGTTTTATTTTTGAATTAAGTTGTAGTTTGTATGTGCTGTGGTGGATGTGTTATTCTTTGGCTTAAGAAAATACCGGTTTTGGTTAGCTTGTTTAGGAAAAGAAACAAACCCACAGCCCCAAAAAGCTGATGTGCATTTTCTTGAGCACCAACCCTAATTGTTTAGTCTTCTAAGCCTTTAATGGCTGTAAGTGCACGCCTTTCAGAATAAATCAGAATAGACAACCCACTGCTGGAACAGAAGTATGATGCCCACACTTCCTTATGACACTGAACACCTAAAAAAGGCATTAAAAGAGTGTTGCGAGGGTTGAAAGTCAAACACCAAAAAGTTAGAAAATTGGAGCGTTAGGGTTCCCTGTGCACCCTTAATTTGCCCACCCGGTGTGTGTGCATTATTATCCAGCCTTTAATTACAGAGTCCCCTGCTGGGTTTTCCACGGGGTCCTGCCTCCCTCGGCGCACAGAATGGACTTTGCTCACTTAATGAGCAGCTATTCACGATTTTGTTTTCTCTTCATTGTTCACTCTGTGCCCTTCTGCCTTATTTATGAGGCTCTATTCAAGCCCTGTTCCAGAGGCAGAATTATTAATTTCCTCTTGAACTTTTGCCGATCTCACTGCTATTGTATCTGAGCAGTTGATGAGCAATTAATTACTTTTCCCCAAACCTCTGTGCGATGAAGCGATGTTTTAAAGATGAGGAAACAAAGCGCAGAGAGATTAAATAGAAAAGAATAACTTGTCATTTTAGGGGCCAATTAGAGCTGGCACAGGCCTGTTCTTTCCCCCAGTGCATAGCATCCTGTGGCACACTCTTTGGTCCTGGCTTCAGGTGCTGCTCCTGGTGCTCCTCACTGCACAGGAGTTTCCTTGCTGGACTGGCCTTGATTTGAGTGGCCATGTCTGTGGCCACACAGCCCAGGTCTTCTTGGGAGCATCCAGCTGTTGTAGCTGCATGAGTCTCTCTTCTCTCTCCCACCACGTGTTCCACCTTCTAGAAGGGGATACACTGACTGTCTCTGTCCTGAGCCCTGCCCTCATCCCTAGGGTCATTGTTGACTGGAATTAAGCAAGTGACTAATTACTTCATCTCCTAACATTTAGTAGTTGCTTTTGCTAGTGTGATGGTGTTACTTCTAGTTTCCTCCTCTCTATATTTTGAGGCTTGAGAGAAAAAAGGGTTTCGCCAGCCAGATTTTTCCCCTGTATTGTGAATCCACCCATAGCTGTCTCTTGCATCCAGCTTCCCCCAGTGATCTCAATCCCTTCTCTCTCCACCCCTCTGCGCTGTGTCTCCTTATGCTTGCTTCTCCTGGCTAACGTAATCCATGCCAGGGGGGCATCTCTGGAGGTACAGGAATATGCTCTGCAGCCAGGGAAATCACATTTTCCGCTGTTTTTGTCTCCTCAGGACGTTCTGGATACAAAAAAAAAGATATAAAAAGCGGTGTTGGATGCAGGTTGCCTGTTTGATGACCAAACGAAAACTGCCCGTAAAGGCAGGATGTTCTAAACTAGCATTCCCACTCTGAAAATCAGATCTTTTAAATATACCTTAAACTGCACCTCTGGAAGCAGTGCAACTCCAGCTCTGACATGTGCTGAAGTCTCTGACCAAGGCATGTTTAGAGAGAGCCCAAGTTTGCCCCTTGGATGGTGAGCGCAGCCCATGTGGCTGTGGCAGTGAGTGTTAGAAGCTTTTCCTTCTTGCAGCCTCTTGCAGTGTTCTGCTTACATGCACACATCTCGAGGAAGATTTCTCTTATTCCATCCAGGTAGTAGATGCAATTTTTAAGCTGTAGATGGTTTTAGCATATAGAAATATATTAAGAGCTGTCCTAATTCCCCACCTTCTGGTGTAGTGCAGGTTGGATGTGTCTCTAGCTGTTTCCTCCCTTGTCTGTATATCTGGAACACTGGAATGTCTCCTTTCAGTTGGGCAGCTGCTAAGTCATATGACCCAAATGTTGTTTTTTTTGCTGCTGCGTCTGCTTTGCTTCCTCCTGGCTCAGGGGGAACATGGAAGTAAGAGAATGCTGTGAGGTGAAATGGTAGCAGATGCAGCCCTTCAGACACGAGTTCACAGAGACGCATGCTGGACAGTAGTGGGGAGATGCTGGCATGGAGGCTGTGTCTGCGTTGGCATGGATTGTATCATGCTTTTTCTGTGCTTGCAAACCAGCTGTGTGTGTGGAGCGCGACCTTGGCCTGGGGTCTCCCCCAAGCCTCAGTTGCCCTGTCGTGTCTTCTTGCACGCTCGTGTTTGTGCTTCACGAATTCTCCCCTCCTTCCATTGCCCTCTCACCGTCCTTGGCAGCAAGAACATGGGATTCTCGGAAGTAGTCCTTGCTTAATTCAGCTCTCATTCAAACCAGCACAAGCAGAGCTTGTTCAGTTTTGGACGTTCCCTCATTCAGATTTGTCTTGCTTTTGCAGCTCTGCTGCTCTCTCTTGCACGCTGTCTTGTCTTTCTCTGTCTTCACCCAGCACTGACCCACAGCCATTTGAGGTGCTGCAGAGGAGGATGGAGGCTGAGAAATGCTTAAGTTAGAGTGATATAACTGTGAGTTGCAAGTCATGCATGTAATTTTGAATCTGCGTGGCTTGATTTGTTGATTAGTATTTAACTGCTGAGTTTTTCAGTTGAGTTCAACTTTCTCTGTTTTACCTTTCTGCAGAAAATGAGAGGCTGCTCTGGGTGGAGGAGTGCTGGGTTGTGCTATGGATGTTCTTCCAGTTATTTGTCCTGTCAAGGGGTCTAGTTGGTGGCATCATTCCTTGATATACTGGAGGGAAAAAGGACTATCCTGACAGTCTGATCTCCTTCTGCTCCAGTGGCATTCTTTTACCTGGGGAAATAAACTAATTTCAGAAGGTTCTCCTCTGTCCAGGTCTCGGAACCCTTGTGTCAGCTGAGGTGCCTCTCAGAATCATCTGCTACCCTGCACTTCGGGTTATGGCAGTGGGAAAATACACCTGAGAAATAGGTGTTCCACACTGACAAGGAAACTAAACAGGGTTTAATAGCCTGGTAGAATGTTGTTTAAGGAAGGGACTGGGACTTCTGTAATCTCTCTTACCCCACTTCTGCCATACAGCCAGCTTGCATGCATCTTAATCTTTTAAGCTTTAATTTCACTCACAACTTGAACTGCAGTCATTACTGACCTTTGGCTGAATGATTGCGTTCATGAGCCTTTTTATTTTCTTCTCCTGGTTTGTGGAGCAGTTTTAGGAGGGGAGAGTCGAAATGCTGTTGCTATTTCTTCATTGATCTGTGACCATCAGTGGAAAACATGTAAAACTCTGGAGAAGTAGTTTAAGGAGGACTGCCATCTGTTGGGCCTGTACACTGCTCTCGTAGCCCAAGGCACAGTGGGTTTTGGTGCTGGCAACATTTTATAGTGACTGCGGCCCTGCTTTTTTACTGACAGGTGTGTTGCAGACAAGGGACAGACTAGTAAGACAGAACTAGTCCCAGAAGCCAAGGCTGTGGTCCTTAGGAACATAGAGCTGCTAGTATGGCTGTGATATGTGAAACCCCACGTATGGGAGAAGCAGAGGGAGGATGCTGGCAGTGTCCTTCCTGCTGTCTTGTGGAATGTCAGGTGGTTGGTAAAAGGTGCCAAGACTTGTGGCCAGGGCAGAAAGGTGTTAATGAAGTTTCAGGATAGAGAGGCACAATTAATTTGGAGGTGCTGCCCAGGGGTCCTCAATGCTGAGAGGCTGCAGCCTTTCTGTATGCCCTGGTCAGGTCCCTGCACACCCCAGAATAAAGAGCTGCCTCCCAGACACAGGGCCAGTAGTAGGACTTACCGCTGCCTGGGCAGGTGATGAGGGGGCTCCTCAGACCACCCTTTGAGTGGTATCAGAGCCATATCTGCTGTAGGCGATGGGGTGCTCCCTTTCCCTGCAGTTTCCCTGCTGGGCTGTTTGGCACAGGCAGGCAAGAGAACGTGATTTTGCGAATTAGGTCCTTTCCAGCTCCCTCTAACACAAATGATGTTATCTTGGGAATTAGGGGCTTCTGGATTTATAGCAAATTTGTAGCCATTGTGTGAGCCAACATCGTCTGTGTTCATCAGGCAGTGTGTTTGGTAACAGGAAAGATGTCCCCTTCTCTGTCAGTGTCACATCTTGTCTCCAGGGTGCTGATCTATAACACTGACCTGTGCATGGTGAATAACCTCTGCCAGAGGTACCTGTTACACCATATCCCTTCGGGTGTTCTTTTGGAGAGCACTGAGCTTTGCAAGCAATTTGTCATTCCCAAAGTAACTTTGTTTCCCAGCACACATGAAATTGGTTCCTGCACTGGGTGCCAGTGGGTGATAACTGCGTAGCCTGAAGGTTCAGGGCTGGTCTGGCCATCACAGAAACTGCTGTGAGTTCCTTATATTAGGATTCCAAAACCCTGTTCACAGAGTTGGATTGAATAGTAGGTTACAAATAGGGAAGACAATCGGAAGAGTTGAAAATGGATTCCTGTCAGCATCAAAACAATCTGGTTTCCTAATTGGCACAAAACACCATCACCATTTGAGGTCAGGTTTTCTCTGTCAAAATTCACACATAGATCAATACTGTGGATGTACCATTGGCAGGATTTTTTCTGAAGTGTAGTGTAAAAGCAAGCGAAATCACAAAATTTGGGGTTTACTTCTGGCAAGGACTGGCCAGTCTGAAAAGACTGGGAGATATTTAACCTGTGCACGCTGGCCTGTCTACAGCTTGAATTCTGCTGCGGATCCTGTAGTCCAGCAGACATCTGCAAATGCAGTCTTGGGGTCCTGCTGCCTTGGCTCTGTGGGAATCTGCGCTAGAGAGACACACTGGTCCAAATAACTCATGGATGATTACGAGTACCAGTTGAGCAGGGAAATATTTTTGGCTTTGTTCTGAGGTTTGGAGGGTGTCCACTGTTTCCATTCTGACAATGTCACAGAAACATATTGCTGCCACAGTGATGAAAATATCTAGAGCCAATTAAAAACGTGCAAATATTCTTGGGGAAATAACGAGAATAAATTGAGCTGGTGTGCAATGTACGAACTGGGAGCTGGAGTGACAGGTGAACTCTGCGGAGAATGGTAGAGCAGAGGTAAAATTAGGGGGCTGCTAATTGGAAGGGAGCTTTCCTCCCAGCGAGTTCATTAGATTATTGCTAATTTAACTGTCTGAGAGAGACATGTATTTTAAGGTCTGTGTTTTTTTTGGTCTGACCTGTGGTGGTATTTGGTGTTTTGCTGAAGTTGGGATTGGTGGGGTAGTACTGGTCGAAGCCCCAAGCAAGCCCGAATGCTGCATCATGGGTCACTGGGGTCTTTGCCCAAGATTATGGTCAGGGGACTCAGCTGGATACTCCTCGTGTCCTAGCATATTGAGATGTGTCTGTGAGGTATACAGGGAGTGTCTCTGACTGCTCCCTAGGCCTCAGTCCAGGACATCCTGCTGTGCTGTCAGTCCAGGACAGGGGCTTCTGGCTGCCTGCCGGCTTTCCTGGAGTGTTGCACAGACAGCAGTGGCTTTCCATGCAGGAATCTTTCTAAAAAGGCTGCTGTGGCAGAGTGGTTCAGTGTGCCGGCGGGGATGTGGGATTGGGCTCCTGCTGTGCTGTGAGATGGCCCCTGGTGCAGTTTCCTGGCAGTGGGACAGCCAGCCTGGCCAGCCCTTGCTTTGCACCATAGGACTGTCCCAGAGGGAGCAGGAGGCTGCTCCTCTGCACGGAATGCTCTCCCATTGCTGCAGCTCTTCAGGCCTCTACAGCTGTCTGACCCCAGCTCCTCAGGCATCCAGAGGTGTTTAGACCTTCTGTTCCCTCCAGGGAGTGTATAGTGGGAATGAGTGTGATTGACTCAACAAGTTCATATTTGAGTCTAGTGGGTTATCACTGGGGGAGCAATAAGGGGGAAAAGTGTACCCTGGGATCTCTGCTGTTTAGGATTTGCAGCTAATGTTTATTAGCTGGTGATGAACTGATTGGCTTATTGCAGGAAGGATGTAACAATGTCTAAAACAAGGCAGGTTTTGTGAAAATTACCATGCAGGTCCTGATGGCTAGGCCGTTCCGCTCCTCTTAGGCACTGCTAGAAGATGGCAATAATTATCTTAAGAAATTCCTTCCTGCCTTATCTTCTTTACAATTGTTACAGGACTGATGCACTTAACAGCGAGAGAGAGAGGAAGTGTGTACTGAATATTAAACATGTAGTTGCTGTTTCCCACCTTCTGTTTGGTTTTGCCCTTTCCAACAGCACAAAGCCTGCAGCCTCTGGATTAGAGGCATCCTTCCCTTTCCACTTGCCCTCCACTGTTTTTCCTAGTGGCTGAACACTGACAGTGCTGCAGCTGCCCTGGGATGGGGAGCACTCCCTCTGGAGCTGGCAGGAACACTGCCATCCGTCTGGGCAGGGTGACAGGGGACTGTGAACACCACATGTAGGACTTTTACTAAGCAAGAAAGGGAGATTTGGTTAAGATGAAATGACCTCAAAGAAGATGTGAGGCATTGGCAGAGTATCCTCAAAAGGCCAACAGTGTAGAAGAATGTGCCCAGAAGTCTTGTGGCAAACTTTAGAGAGAGAGGGAGGCTGCAGCCAGGAATGTGCAACTGAGACACCAGGAGCTGAGCAAGTTCCTAAAATAATCAATGGCAAAATTTGAAAACAGAGCCTGTGCCCTGTCAAGGGAAACAGAAAAGCCCTGAGAGATCAGTTCCTGCCAGGACTGTCCTGGAACATAAAGCCCTTGACAGGCTCTCCAAAGGCAGCCAGAGATGTTTGGCTTCTCAGGGATCAGGATTTCCCAGATTGCTGTCAAGACATGCAGAAAGAATGTGTCTTTTCTTGCTTTTCCATACAGAATGACAAATACTGCACAAAATCCAAGGGGTCTTTTAAACCCCTATGTCTTACATGTGGTGTTCCAGCTCAATTCACTGGTCGTGGGACAGGAGACAGTGCTTTGAGGAGTGGACTGTCTAGAGCAGCCTGCTGTGGCCACCAGCCCAGTGATCCAGCTGGCTCTCAGCCCACTCACAAGCTGTCCCTGAATGTGTGAGGTGAGCCTGGCATCAGCCACTGACTCTGGGCCTGGACCAGTGTCCAAAGGCCCAGAGATTGGCCTGCCATGGCCTGGCATGAGGGAGCAGCTTATCAGCTGCACACACATGGACACACAGGCACACACAGGGCCTGAGGAGCGAGACGAGGCACAAGCCAAGGTGATTTGTGGTCCTGCTCTTCCACCAGAGGAAGCTCACTGGCTAATCTGGTGAGAGAGTTTGGACACCATCCATCGGTGTTCGCCCCTGTGAGATGTGTGTGCCCAGGGGGGTGCCAGAGCTTTGTTGCTGGACAGCTCTGTCTGAGGGACACTGTCTCTGTGGTGGCCGGCTGGCTGGTGTCAGTCTTTGTGACAGTGGAAGGGCTTCAAGGAACTGCCCCAGAGGTTTGTGTTCCAAAAAACAAAAAAAAAAGCTCCATGATTTTTAAGTGCCACCACTTGTAGGAATTGCAAGAATCCCTTTTTTCCTGTCTTGTTCACGTATGTATCTCCTGAACTGCTATGACTTTTCAGATTTGAATGAACCTTAGGCTGTATTTAACTGAATAAATGACAATGGAACCTGTTAAATTTTACCTGACCATAGTGAAGTAAATTTTCTTCTTATTTCTTTCTAGCAGTGACACAGATGACAAAGTGCTTGTAACTTTTAATTTTGCATGTAAAGTACAGTTTTATCTTTGACAGCAATGTCTGGCATACTAGGGTCCATCATTATAGGCAGGTTTTGCTCTGTCCACTCAAATAATTCCTTCTCTCTCAGATACCTGATAGAGAAAGTGTCTTGGTCATCTCATGGAGGATGTTTTAATTTTCTGCTTGGCTTGGCTGAGCAGCTGTGACTTCAGGATGATTGGCTGGATTTGCATAAGGTCATTAAGATCCAATAATGATGTTTATTGCTAAGACATCTAAGACATCTGCCATTTATATTCATGAAGAGCAAGTAAAATTAAACCTCAGCTAATGTCACTGTTATTACCAATGCAGTTAGTGACAACAAAATATACCAATAGGTGAAGATTTCACAGTGGACTGTAGGTAAGAAGACAAGAATGTCTTGAAACTCTGGACCCTGTGAGGGATGGTAGGCAGTGTGAGCCCACCAGGCTCTGTTCAAACAAATCCTGATTGGCTTGTTTCTGGGGTTGTGTTTGGACAGAGGAGGGCGTGGGATCCACACAGTACTGAGCGGTACCACCACAGTGTCCGGGAACTGTGCATATATTGCACCTGGATGGGAGAACAGCACAATGTGTGTGTGTCCTGAAGCTTCTTCTATCCTGGTTCTCCTCAGCTGTGCCTCTGATACTTCAGCTGATGGGCTCTGTTGTGACCTGTCTCTGTAGATGTGGCACCTGGGGATGTGGGTTAGAGGTGGCAGTCCTGGGTGGACGATTGGACTCCATGATCTTAGAGGGCTTTTCCTAGCTAAACAATTCTGTGATTCTTCAGTGGATTGTGGCAGTGCTTGGGCTTGACTGCTGTGAGGTAAAACCAGGGCTTTGCTGGGGACTGAATTCTGCAAACCAAGAACAAGGAAGTATAGTACTCCTGGTTTTTATCTTCCAGTCCTCTTCAGGGATGAGAGCTGGTACCTGAGGTAGAGCCCATTATATTTTTGTATAATTCTAAAGGCATAAGACATGTATTAACTACAAACTATGGCTGGTCTGGTTCCCTGCAAATCTGTCCCTGACCTCCACCTGAGTTCACTGCTTCCTGTAACAATGGCCAACAGTTAGTCATTTATCTTGCGCTTTGGCATGAGACCCTGTTATGTTATCATGGGGCTGACTGGAAGTTGTGTCAAGGATTTGCTGAACAGTAGTGTCAGGGGCACAGCCCCTTCTGGAAGGGACCCCAGGCAGGCTGTAAGAGCCTTGGCTCTCAGGGTAGCTCCTGCAAGCCAGGATCAGCATGCAAGGAGGTTCCCACTGCATGTCTCACTGCAGCTGATGGAAGGAGCTGACACAGCCCCTGACAGTTGGTTATCATGGCTTAGGGGGCTTGCAAGGGATTACAGTGAGTAGGAGTTCTGTCAGTCAGCACAGTCAAACGTTCAAAAGCCTCTGTTAGGGTGGTGAAGGAGATTCCAGACTCACTTCTGTGCGGTCCATGTCAAAGAGAAGCATGAAGTCTGATCCAGATTCTCTGCTTCTGGATGGCTTTTGGCGGTGGTGGATTCACTGCTGGCACATCTCTGTTGACCTCTGCAGACTCCTAAGGCTAATCACTGCAGGGATTGTCTTTAATCTTTGACACCCTTGTCTAAGCATTCCTGCCTCTCCACATTAACCAATTAAGTTATTAGCTCTTAATACCTTAAAATCTAGACCTTTTGTGCCAGAGGGTGAAAGAGAAACAAGATTAGGGAGGTTGTTTCCAAAGCCTAGCATTTCCCAGCAGTGTTTGTAGCTGATCAGAGCCTGAGAATGTCAAGCAAAGAACAGGCCATGAGATGAGGAAAACCTTTGAAACAATACAGAGTGAAAAAGTTCCATGAAGAATATGGAGGTGATTAGGTAGCATTTAACATGCTTCCCCGCAAAGCTGAGCAGAGAAAGAACACCTAGAAGTGCATACCCCTCTGCAGTCTGCAGCAGGAGCACAAACATCCTCGCCAAGGGAGCAGCAGCCCTGTTCTGTGACGTGTGCTTTGTCTTGTGCCCATCGCCATCGTGGGCAGAGCAGGCTGGAAAACAGCCAGCTGAGTGGCCTCTGTGATGAGAATCTCCTTCATGGCAGAAGAGCTTCCATGCTGCTAAGATGAGAGAAATAATTTGGAAGAGCATAAGAGAGAAGGGTCAGTATTACAGAGGATAAATGGTGAAGCCCTAGGATGGAGCATGGAGTATATTGCTACTGTGTATATTGCACTTCAGTGACAAGGGCAGCAGGTAGCAGTGCCTGATTTTTGAAGGTTTTCTCTCTGGTGCCTGAACTCCATGTATGTGCCAGATGGAGGAGATTGTGTGGGCTGTGTGGGGCCACAGCTTCAGGAGTTGCAAACGGCAGAAATCAAGTTAGAACTGATCAAAATCTTGATTTTTTTTCTGCTCTCCAGTCCTTCAAAAAGGGAAGTAAGCATTCTGAGTAGTAAAAGTTACATGGTTGCAGGGTGAAACTTTGCCAATGAGGTATCTGATGTGGGTTGTTTTACCCCAAGAGTGATGCTGTGGCATGCAGGGCAGTCTCACATGGACTTGTTGGGGGGATGCTCTTGTTTAAGCCTGGACTTCAGAGCTCTTCCTTTCAGCTTGGGGGATGCTGGATTCAGTCCCCACTGAGTGGTCAAGAGATGGATAACAGGCACTTGTCTGGACTTTGAATTTCAGGTACTTTGTTCAAATGGAGGAGATGTTGTCACCTGACTGACAATCAGTAATTTTACAACTGCCTCCTTGTGCTCAGCTCCCACAGGACCAGCTTGATGCTGGGTTACAGTATTACAGTATTGCTGATTTAGAACTCAAATTTGATCCTGTTTTTACTGCAGCTGATTGCTTCCCTGATTTCTTTTCTGCCTTGCTAATCTGTAATTTAAGTAGTTTCCAGTGTGTTAAAATTTGTGTGGAGTCTTTGGTGGCTGCAAAACTGTACGGCACAGGTTAGGCCTTCAGGGCCTTGGCAGTTGTGCCTCGAGACATGATTCTTACCAGTAGGCTGAGCTGCCATTGCCCTTGGTGCTAATGAGCTCCTTTCACCCTTGGTCAGCGTTACCTGGTGTGCATGGCTTCCCCTATTCCACATGGATCAAATGGTTTGAAAACTTCAGCTAAGGGGCTCAGGCCTTAAGGACATCTGAGATTTAATTGCCCCATGATAATTGGGTCAGGGAGACATACTTGGATATCTGTGAAATGTGAGCAGCCTGTACAGGTGCCAGGCATGAGTGTGTTCCCTTCAATCCGATCTGAAATCAGCGCAAGAGTCCCTGTGATTCCCGCAGTATCTTGGTCTGTCAGTTCTGTGCACTGGGTCCCTGCTAGAGAGCTGCATTTGAGCATCTAGATCTTAATGTGCTCATTCAGGTGTCTGAGAAAAATTCCTTGGGAAAATACTGCACGCTGCCTTCAAGATTCTCGTAGAATATCAAAGAACAGGAGAGATACTACCTTGACTCCTGGTCCTGGGACACCTTGCTGTGATAGGTGTGCTGTGCTGCACAGTGACAGCCCTTAAAGACCAGAGAGAGAGTTTGAGACAGAGCAGCGACAGCTGTCAGCAAGCCTGTTCCTGTGGGGGTTGTCATTTGTTTCCGAATGTGACTTCTGTATGCAGGGCTGGAGTTTACAGCTGTGAAATCCCCACCAGCATCCATGCTGAGCAAAATGCAGAGGACCTTAAGCAGCATCGTGAAAACTGAGCGGAATAATGTCAAATTATTTTATAAACTCTTTCACAAAAATTGCTCAATCAGAATGAAGGGGCACGCTGCCTATAAATGTGAAATTTAATTAAGGATCTCTGAATAGAATTATGAACCTATCTCCATGTTTCTACATTTGGAAATTTCCATCAGAAGGCATCTCCATCTATCTCTGTGTGCCTTGAAATGTATAGTCATCTGGTATAAATCTGATCTGACCCAAGGGCTTTAAAGGCCTGCTTTTTTATTTCAGGCTGGAGTTTCTAACATGTCAGTGGTTGCATAAAGAGACTTTACACTGGGTGTAAATTACAACGACTTAACTCCATTGTATTAAGAGGCTGCAGAGATTTTTTTAAGTATAATGGTCAGTATCTTTTTACAGCATTTGTTTTGCTAGAACTTCTGGAAAATTCCAATATTGTAAGAGTTACTACAAAGAGAAATTTGGGAAACTGGTTTTGTTAAAACTCTGAAATAGAACCTTTCTTCAGGTATCATAGAAATGAAAATGAAATTACTGTTCATTTGACTGAATTCATGCACAATCATGACTAGTCAGAAAATTGATTTATATGTTCAGATCCAAATCAGTTTAAATTAAGCATCTCCCATCTGCTTCCTTCAGCTTTATACTTGTGAAGGATATGATCCACAGTGTTTGAAATGCACTCCAGAAATGGGAAATACAGATTTGAGGAGAAGCTTCTACTGAAGGGACTTCCTAGACCTGCAGAAGATAGAATCATACTGAAGATGTTACCACACATAACTGATTATAATCTGCCCTTTTGAATACTATTAATGAAGTTAAAGACTAAGTTATTAACTGATATTTTTTCTTCTAAGATCAGAATTGCAAGCTATTTCAGCCTGCAGTGACAATTCCTCCTCATTTCTGTGGCTTTGGAAGGTGTCAAGTGACATCAACTGCGGTTGTGCTGGTGAGAGCCTGGCTGACATCCTCTCTTTGCCTGTTTTCCCAGGTTGTTGCACTGTCATCTTGGAGTCTCTTGAGAGATTCAATCTACTACACACTGTCTGTTGTTGCACTCATTGTGGTAAGTTTTTCGAGGTTATTCTTCTGTGGGAGCCCATGTCTACTACCATGTGTAAAAGGAACCTGCTATGGAATCACAGTCTTGTAGCTAAGATCCTAGCTCCAGCAGTCATGTGGATTTTTGCTTGTGGAAAACTGCTTGTGATCTTCCTGGTTCTTGAGGAAAGCTTGGCCCAAGGGGAGGAGATGGAGTGTCCAGAGTGATAGCTGGGGCAGGTTGCAGTAGCTCAGTGCAGAGCTGAAATGCTCTGCTGAGCCCCCCTGCAGGGGATGGGTCAGTGAACGCCAGCAATGACCTTTCTGGCTTCCTACAAAACATGTACTGACCTGTAAGGAAGGCAGCATTTGTGCTCACAGGAAAGAGATCCTGAACAAGTACAAAAAGGTAAAGTTAGTTTTTCCTCACATAACTGGGGCAGGTCTTTTCAGTGCATGCTGGCAGCAAGTCCTCTAACAAAGGCCGCAGTTTCCGCAATTCTGAGCGCTGTGCATATTGCAGTGTTCATCAAGCTCAATAAATGCCCCAGATCTCTCAGAGCTGGGCTATACAGTGAAAAAACATTAACACAAGTTTTAGGTAGCAACACTGCTGTCAGTTTGGCATTACCTTTGCAACCAGTACCAATGTGAGGAAATGTAAAAATTTAGTTTCCTGGTAACAGTTGCTTTTCTTTTTTTCTCCCTTCTAGCCTAGTCTAGTACCCTCAGATTCCTTAAGAGAGAGTGATTTCATGATGTTGACTTCATACATAAGCAAGAGGGGGACTTTAGAGTCTGAAGAGAGTCTTGCATTTCTCAGTTTGGGTTATTTGAGTAGTGCATTTCAACAGTGGGTTTCAGTTTGCTTCCTCCTGCACACGCCTGTGTGTCAGACACGCTCTGTAGGTGCAAAGCCCTCTATCTGCCTCATCCCACACAGAGCGTCTGCCTCAGGCCGTTTGTACTTTTATTCCCCATACTGCAAGGTCACCCTTTTTGCACCTGGTGAAAAATTAAAAAATAATTTTCCTACATAATTACTAGCAGTGAGCTGCAAAACAAAAACCTTTTTGTTTATTTTTGCTTTGACAGCCTGGCAGTAACCTCATACCAAAAACTGTTGCTAAACAACAAACATGGCCACCCATACTAATTGTAGTGAATTCCACTGCATGAGCATAAAGACATCCAGCAGGCATTCTCTTGGTTTACGCCACAGGGAGCACAGATGTGGACAGCTGCCTGTCATTTAACCTCCTGGTACTTGGATTGGGCATTTCATTTATTACATGGTAGCAAATAAGTTGAAAATCTCTTGATTCTCTCATCAGTTTTAAATTCTTTAAGCAAGGCAGGTTTTTTCATGATGGTTCATCCCCATGGTTGTCAGCTGCTTCAGGATGTCGAGAACCATTCTCTGTTGTATTGTGTCCAGTGTATGCCTGAAATTCCTAGTTACATATTCTGTGTCGTGAGAAAGTTGTATGGTTTGTGGAACAGACATCTGTTATCCTTAGAACTTTTCTCTGATACTTTATTGCTGTATAAGCTGTCACTCACAGTTACAGAACTGCAGGAGTAATTTTCTTTTGTGAGTGTACATAATATCAGATAGGGTTATTTTTCCCCTAAACCTTGAGTTAGCTTCTGTCCAGGTGTATGCAAGCTCTTCTCATCTTATCAGTGGTGAAGGTCAAGGCCCTTCACACAGCCAGGGAAGCAGGACTGTGCAACTCCAGGCATTAGTGGAGGCTTGAAGGCATTGCCAGAAGTTGTATTGCCATCTTATGGCACTATATGGTTAATTTGGCTTGGGAGATGTAGAGTACTTCCCATGTCTTTTCATGTTACTCCACAGCAATCATTGCAAATGACTTAAACACCTCTTCGGGGAAAACAGAGAAAGACAGGAGGAAGGGAAAACATTTTAAGTGGTTAAAGGTTTAGCTTCTCTCTGGCTGATTTATCAACTCCTTTTTACGCAGTATTGTTCCCCAGTTGATGGCACATGAGGATTTCTCCTTTCGGAGTCAGACACTGCTTCAGTTTAAGAAGTTTCTCCTCCCCTTTGCTCACCATGGAACCCCTGGCTTCACAGTGGCTCTAACCTTTACTGTCCTTCTAAGGTAGAATCAAATTCAGGTGGTAGGACATTTTTACTCAAATTCTGACTTTCCAGTCCCCCATGGCTCAGCTGGGAGATGAGCCACAGGCTCCATATAGAGCACAGCATAACCTACCTGTGGTTCCCTCTTCCTTAGGTTTGTGTGCTCCTTTTAGAAAAATACTTCAGTGCTGTTATGCAGGGATAATTTGCTGTATCAGGGCATTGTGACTTCTCTGCAGCTGGAATAGAATCATCGATCTTGAAGAATGATGTTACTTGTAGACGGTTGCTCTTGTGGTGTTTTAAACGGCATCTTGTGGTGCTGTGTTATTGCTGTGGTGCTAGTGTTTTTGCTAATCATAAATACACCGGAGGGGTAATAAATACATTTTTGCCAGTGCTGAAATAGAGCAACTTTAAAATGCTTAATACTGTACTGATTAAATCAATATAACTTTGTCTGCTTCTGTTTGCACTACGAAAGAAAGTGCAATGGTGTAGTGAAGAAAAGCAGAGCAGTATAGACTCACCTGGGTTTGCTACTCCAGGCCATTTGGTAAGAGTGAGTGAACTCTAAACCACAGAAGTTAGAAGTGAATAAACCACACTTACTGTACTTATTTCACCCTGATTCAGCCCTGGGTTTTTTTAACCTTATAATAATATTACAATTCTACCCTGTCCTTTTGTGGAGCTTGGCAAAATTTAGTCTTTATTTCCTTTGAATGGAAAAAGATGCCTGTATATCTTGAAGGCACATGGTTAGAGCCATTAGTGACAAAAGTGGGATGGGTGCTGTTTTTGTCACAAAGGTCAATCCATACACTTATGTTCCATCACACCAACACATTGTAACCTAAAACAGGCCTGGTCAGTTTAGATGAGGGTGACTGGGAGCTGTAATTTACAATGTTTTGTGGTCATGTTTTCTTCCAGTAACCAGTGTACCTGGCCTGGCTATTTATGGCTGTACGGCTGGGTGCTCGTGCTCA
This sequence comes from Dendrocincla tyrannina, assembly GCA_035047865.1. Taxonomy (NCBI): domain Eukaryota; kingdom Metazoa; phylum Chordata; class Aves; order Passeriformes; family Dendrocolaptidae; genus Dendrocincla; species Dendrocincla tyrannina. The sequence continues at coordinate 5,538,531 of JAWWMP010000116.1, forward strand.
CTCTGCTTTCAGGGGCTCATTCCCTTTGCCTCTCATTTCCCTGGGGTGCTGCCGTGGATGTGTGTCCCTGGTCCCTCTCTCTGCCTGCCAGTGCAGGCCTTTCCTGCACCACAGCACTTGGCCTTCCCTGACAGCCCTCTCTGTGGCACTGGCCCTTCCCTCACCGCTGGCTGTGGCACCAGTCCCTCCCTTGCAGGAGGAGACACATTCCTTGTCCAAGGAGGCTGTGCAGTGCTGTAGGGAAAGCTGCAGTGCCCATCTATCAGCAGGTGTGTGGGAAGGACTGGCCGAGCTGATGGAAATACCCTGGGCCTGGTGCTGAGCCAGCAGAATGTGGCAGCAGGTGCGGAGCTGGCTGCCAATCCGTGGGCTGGTGGAGGGGAGCACACCGTGTCCCAGTGGGACCAGCTGAGGGTCAGAGGGATGCAGCCCCTCCTTGGCTCATGGCTATATTCCCTGTAAACATTACAATAGCCCTTGGTAACACCAGGATCCCATGGCATTTGGGAAGGAGTACCTGCCTGCCTTCGTGAGGTGAGAGAAACTAAGGGTTGAGAAGTTCAAAGGCTGTGCCAAACTACACCTGAGCTTAGCACTATTGCCTGTAGCCCTGGGTTGCTCTACTTTGCCTTGGGTGATGAGCGGTTTTCAGCTGTGATTTTGTATATAACATGCTCTTTTTAAATGTTTTCTCCGCAGTTTATTTATGATGAAAGAGTTTCCTGGTAAGTGAATCCCTTTCCATTTTTTCTAGTTATATGCGAAATCTGCCATAAGTAGAGTTCATCAAGAGAGGAGAGGAAAGCTAGAAAGTTCTTCGAAGCAGCAGTTTTCTGCTGTGTGAGAAACATCAGCACAAAATGGGCTAGAAAACTCATTTTTTTGAGCTAGAAAGTCCAGGAGAGTGTTGCTCAGACTGTTCCTGATACAACAGCAGCAGCAGCAGTCAGTGCCTTCTGCCCACCCTGCAGCAGTCCAGGGATGGCACTGTGTTCAGCAGAGATGTGGGTGTGCTAGAGGGGCCATGCAAGCAGTCATTTATAAATAAGTGTATTCCAACATTTTGATTTTTAATAATTTAAACCCCAAAAGTTCCCAAGGCAATATTGAAGAGTGAAGGACTACTTTAAATAATTAGTAATTTAAAAAATTAATATCTCCATTAATATGCGTAAGTGTGGTGCAGTAGGTGTGGTAGGCTAGGGCGGCTGCAGACACTTCTAAAAGTGTGCTTCCAGTTGCTTTGATCTCGTGGTTTTGTTTCCAGTAGCTCCCGGGGCTGGAGTGGCAGTGTCATTTGCATTGCAAGCACTAGGGAGCGTCAGGCTGCTTGGGTCCGTGTTTCCCCTCACTTGCTCGCAGCTGGGGTTTGTGTTTGGTTCCAAACACCCCTCTTGCAATGGCTTGGTTTTCTTTGGGTTTTTTTGTAGTTTGTTTGGTTTTTTTCACCAACGTGGACTTGGAGGCTCAGTTGTACTTAGCTGTGCTGTTCAACAGAAACACGTCAGTGTGGAAGCCGAATGTTGAATCACCAGAAGCAGGGAATGAGGCATTGATATATAGTTAGTGCACTGTCTCAAAATCCTTAAGGGGAAAATGGTCCATGAGTTTTAGTATATAGCAATCTGATAATGGATTATTTCCACAAGGACAGGCAGTTTGCCACAGGAAACTATGGAGAATACAGCATTTTGGCCAGTGAAAAAGATTATGTAGAAACAAGCCCTAAAAGTAATATTTGGTTTTCATACGAATAGTTTGACCTAGAAACAGCAGAGGAAAAATCCTGTCAGTATGTAATCAGCAGTTTAAAGTGCTGCCTGCTGCATTCTCAGTGCTTGTGCATCAGCAGTAGTGAAAGAGCAGCTGCCCCTTGTTCAGGTTGTCTCGGCATGATCAGTGTGCTCACAGAGCCCAACATCCTGCCATACCCGTGCAGGCAGAGCAGGACTGCTTCTCTCCTCGGCCACAGCCCCTGTGGTTATTGTTCATACAGAAGTCTCAGTGGTCTTTGGCTGTGCAATTTGTTCACTGAACTCCTGCGTTTTGTCACTTGTTTTTAGCTGGCGGGTCAATTTGGCCAAGTAAAACAGAGCAGAAATAAAGAAAACAAAGGAGGCATCATGCATGGATGTGTGAGCCATTTCTTTATGCCTCCCTTTTTTATAGAGGAGTGTAAAGACAGCCCAGGAGGGTCAGGCCTTTGTGCACACTTGTGGTGTGACAGTGGGGGAATGGCTGAACCTGGGCAGCTGACTGCTGTGCCCTGCTCTGATGTGTTTGTGTTGCTCTTGTTTTCAGGTGGGAGTCCTTAGTCTTAGTGCTGATGTACGTCATCTACATCATTATAATGAAGTAAGTCAAACATGCCCTCGGCTTATTTAAATTCTAAGGCTCCCTTTGCATCACCCAGCCCTCATGACAGAAACAAGAGGAAACAGTCTCCAGTTCTGCCAGGGGTTGGCAGAACTTAGGGAAAATTTCTTCACAAAAAGGGTTATCAGGAACAGGCTGTCCAGGTCAGTGGAATCACCATCCCTAAAGGGATTTAAAAGACACGTAGATGTGGTACTTACAGACATGGCTTCGTGGTGGGCTTGGCAGTGCTGGATTACCATTGAACTCGATCTTGGAGGTTTTTTTCAACTTAAATTGTCCTATGAATCTGTGCTTTATGGACCTTGCCCTGTCTGAACTGACCAAGGCTAATGCAGTGAGTCTGTGGCAGAGCACAGACGTGGATCCATCTTCAAGGCCCACCAAAGCAGCCTCTTCTGACTTCACTTTAGCATCCCTACTCAGAAATAAACATATGTGAGATTCTTTTTTGGGGTGTGAAGCTCTTCAGCAGTTCTTACGTGCCTGGAGACCCATGATAAAACTGCAGCACAGTCAGAAGTGTTTTTCTGAGCATATGACGTGTGTGACTTCTGCCGCACAAGTTCCTGCTCGTAAAACTAGTCTGTTCTGCTGTTTGGTTCCCCTCCTCCTGTCTTGTTTTCAAAAGCCAGTGGAAAGGAAACCCAGATTTAAACTGGAACATTCAACAAAACCTACCAGCTGCCAAGCACACCAGTGGTCTTGTCTCAACAAGGAAGAGTAGAGATTTGTTTTGAAATTATGAGTAGAGTAAATATTGTGAGAGCAATTCTCAGTGAGAACAGTAAAACACTCAGGCTGGGCTGATGGGAACACGAGTCAGAATTGATCTCACTTTTAATAATTAGAAACTTTACCATGGAGGGTAGCCTCACCCTTGCAACAATTTAACTAACCAGCAAGACAGTCTGAATCCTTTATCTTTTTCTTTTTTTTTTTCCTGAAAGCAATGCTATAGTGTGAACAGATGTTTCAGACCTGTTTGGATATAGCTGGAAAGGTTGTTGGCCTGTTTAGGGACCTCAACCAGATGTTTACAGGGGTCTACCATTGCCTTTGACCATTATGGTGATACCCTTGGGTAATGTTTGTGTCAGCTCCTGGATACTCTGAGAAACAAGGATTGTTCCCCACTCCTGCAAAAGCTGAGATGAACTGAGCATGTGGTTTTGTGTTTCTATGGTGGGTTGTCCCAAGTCAAATAACAGTGATACTCAGGTGTGATTATGTGATAAAAAATAAACTTGGATGATGACAAGCAATGATTACTCATGATACAGAATATTAATCACACCTATGACATAAGCCTGCATGCCATTCAAGATTCATGGCTTTTATCTTTCATAGCCTTCTGGGTACAGAGAGATTGCATTGCGTATAGTTTAGTATGCTCTTTAAAACCAGAGGAGTTTTCTTCCCTCCCTTAGTTGCACACGATAGCAGTCTCAAGAAGTAAAGGTACATCCTGAATATGTTTCATTTGTGCAGGTACAACTCAACCATACATCAGTGCTTTGAGAGAAAGACAAAAAACTCTGCAAATATGGTGAATGGTTTAGCAAGTAACACGGAAATGGATGACAACAGCAACTGCGATGCCACAGTGGTGTTACTAAAGAAAGGTAACTGTTCCAGTAAGTTGCTCTCTCACTTGCGTCATTCTGAGTGTTTACAAGTCTGCCCCTGGTCACACGGTGTGAACTGCTGCTGTCTTGAAAGCCATGAAATAGTAATGGGCAGGTGGTCCTTTTGTAACCCTCCCTCCCTGGTGGGCGGTGCAGAATGGCAATCCCGGCTGCCACCGCCTGTGCCACTGGAGACAGCTCAGGCCTCTTCTGGATAATTCTTGCTGCTGGACAAGTGCTTGGCTGGCAGGACTCCTTCAAGCCCAGGGGCTGATTATTTAGCCAGTTACAGCCATTGTAAGTCCTCCTACAGGTGCTGTTACTCTGCACTGATGTTCCCATTTATATCATCTCCAGTTAATCTTAACTCTGTTCCAAAGGGACATGAACTGAGCAGAAAAAGACGCCCTGCTTAGACTAGTGTACACTTTTCTCCCATTGAAGGCAGAGTGGGGACCCTGTGTGGGGGACTCTGTGTGGGTCTGGGTAGTGTGCTCTTACTGTACATGCCATCTTGAATGTGCACAACTTTTCCATGTAAGTGATCTTAAAGGGTATTTCAATTTGGCTGAAATCTGCTCCTGTTTGACTTTCATATAAAAATGATTGTATTTCTTCAGCTTTAAAAAAAATTCCCCCATCTCATAACTCAGCAGCAATGTCTGCATTTGCAAGCATGCGCTAAACTGTATTTGAAGTGGGTTTTTTTTTGGTCTTTGAAACATTCAGCAAGCATGTACAGTAACTGCTTGGGATTTATATGTACCTGTCCCAGGAATAACACCTCCCCTTTCCCTGGGGAAATGATTTAGCCTGTGAAGAAGCTCCATCTTATCAAAATCAGTCCTGAGCTCTGCCTGCAGACAGGCTGCCCCTTTTTTTTTACTAGTGTACAAAAAAAGTAAATTAAAAAAATACGTCTCTAAATAAACCCTTTGAGTTTGCCAGAAGCTGGCTATTAATCACAGGCCTGTTGCAGAGGGAAGGCTGCTATGTGTGCTATGGACTCTGATTTGGGGAAGCCACTTTTATTCTCTGTCACCTGGGGTTCTCCACAGCAGTCTGTGCTGGCAAGATACACTGTACCAGGAAAGTTAGACTGGGAAAACTCAGTGAGCATAAACTCGGGCCTTACACATCCAGCTTTACTCAGTGCCCTCAGGGTTTGCTCTGATTATGGCATTTGGTTTAAATGTCCCCACAATGTGTCTTTGCATGACTCTGCTCAGCTGCCAGTAACTTTTTGTGAGAGGCTGAGGAAGGAAGACAAAAGGATTGCTTCATCTTCTTGCAGATTGTTCCTGTATTTCCTTGGCAGTGGGCTGCTGGAGTTCTGGACAGGCGAGTGGTGCTGCTGTCTGTACCAGCCAGGGGCATGGGGTCACAAACTACCTGCTGCAATGGGGTGCCTGAGGGTTTCACACGCTGTTTGTTTTCTGAGGCCTTTTCTGGACAAAAGACCACAAAGAGTGAAACAGAAAGATTTCTGTGTTTGGGACAGTTCTCCCAGGTGCCATTCAACAAGTGCCAATGTGGAAAAACTTGCAAAGAAAAGCTGTCTATTCCCCCCCGCCCCGATATGGAGGGGCTGACTTATCTACCCCAATCAATGGATTGGATTCATCCAACAGTCAAGAAAAAAAAATGTGATGCAAAGGCCAGGGAGATACTCTATAAGACTGACACTGATGGTAAAAAATAACAATGCCACAAAACATTTGCCAGTGTTCAGCACTGATTTTAGTAAATCAGAGCGGAAATATGTCAGATATGGCCTCAGGGTTCCCTGCTGCCGAGTTCCAGTCCTGACACAGAATTCACAGCCTGAGGTAATATCCAGGCACAGAAGGGATGAACCCTGGAGGCAACAGGCATGGACACCATGGTGTCCATGGTGGAGCACATTTCAGGTACCTTCCCCTCTCTCCTTGTCCCTTTGCTCCCGCACCATGGGCCATCCTGGCACATGCACTTGCTGCTGGGCTTGGTGGCATTTCCCAGCCATGAGCTGCAAGCCTAGGATGCAGAAACCTGCTTTTTGTTTGCATTAGTACCTTGCAGGAACACAGGGATGTTTTCTTCGCTGCTGTGTACAGTTAATGGTGGGTGAGGGCAACATCCTCACACAAGTGCAGGTTCCAACTGGAATTAATGCAGCTTTACTGTGTTTCTGCCTTGGTGGGATAGCTGCTGTGGAAGCAGCAGGCTGCCTGATACAGGCCTGTGATGAACTGTGTAGAGCAGATTCAGTTCTCTGTAAGGAGCATGAGTGGCAATACCATATTGGCTGTTTATTTAAAGACAGAAATATAGGATGTGTAAAAGGCAGAAATTAAGGACAGATGTGGCATATTTTGAGTGGTGGTAGATAAGGAATGATTCTTACAAAGAACTTCTGGAACCCATGGGTTTTTCTTTCTAAGAGCCACATAGGCCAGAGGCGGAGACTGCTAGAAGACAACCTCAATTTCTGTTTGTTCCCTGGCTGCAGGAAATTTCCACCGTAAAGCCTCAGTGATCATGGTTGATGAGCTGCTATCTGCCTACCCACACCAGCTTTCATTTTCTGAGGCTGGGCTCCGGATCATGATAACCAGCCATTTTCCTCCCAAAACACGTCTCTCCATGGCCAGCCGCATGTTAATCAATGAGGTGTGTCTTTTATCTCCCCCACCAGCCCTTCTTCTTCTGATTTGCCTTTTCCTGTAGCAGTGTTTGAGTTGAAATGGAACTCTTCTGTTTCTTCTGGATCCCTGATAGCACTCTCTCTGATTTTATCCTTCTGACATGGTCTTTACTAAATCATCCCTTGTTCTCTGTGCCCATGGAGATTTTAGCAGAGCAAGTTTCAGGTGGTTATGTTACCTGTAGCTGTTGCTCTCAGGAGATGCCCCCTGAATTCATCTGATAACATCACTTGCACTTGTTTAATAATATGGTACTCCCCTGAGTCTGCATGTAGTTTGTGCCTGATCTTGGAGTACTCCTGGAGTCAATTCCACAGCTACTGGTCCTTCTCTTATGAAAGTTACATATGTGAGATTTATCTAGTGGTTTGCAAGCAAGCATCGTGTTTTACCTGATCAAAATTTATTCCTTTTGCTTTTAAAGCCAAATTTTTAAAGAATTCTGCATGCCTCTCTTTCTCTGTTCCTCCCTTTCTCTTAAAAAAATCAGATTTTAAAAAAATACGTATTTCAGCAAGACTTTGTGCCCGTATTTACAGAGGCAAAGGCTGATCAACAGCAGGACTTACAGCAATGGTGAGTCAGAAGTAGCAATCAAAATCCCTATCAAGCATGTGGTTGAGAATGGAACAGGCCCCAGCAACTCCACAGAGCGGGGTGTGAATGGCACCCGGCGGGACGAGGACATGGCTGAGGCTGGGAATGAGACTGAGACCGAGAATGAGGATAATGAGAACAACGAAAACGATGAGGAGGAGGAAGAAGATGATGACGATGATGACCATGAAGAGCCATACACACCTTTTGACCTACCGAGTAAGAAGCTCTCGGGTTTGTGTTGTTCCTTGGAGTACTGCTGGAAAGCATTGCAGATGCACGTAGAGGTAGACGTTTCTCTGAGATCTCCCATCAGCCTGCACTTTGCAGTGAGGCTCCTGGTCACAGGTGAAAGAGGAACTGGGAAGCAGCAGGAACATCTCAGGGTGCAGGCTTCCAGGGCTGGGCACACCTGTGCTGCAGCTCCTGTGTTGGCCCTGTGCTGCTGTTGCAGTCAGAGAGGAGAAGGGACCAGCCTCCACAGGGTGGTTCCTGCACCCTAAACATGGCTTACCCTTTGGAGAGATGGATCTCTGCTGACTGTGGAGGAAGCTGAGGATGATGGGGCCACTGGCAAGGTGCCTGAGCACAGGTTAGATGTATCTGTGACTACGACCTACCTTTGCTGGGAAGTGAGGTGGGCTCTTACCACGGTGGGACAGTGTAGTGCTAGCTCCTTTGCTTCCTCCCAAGGAGAGAGCACTTGTGCTCTGACCTGTTACTTAAACTCTCAGGCAGTCACTTCATATTCCTATGTCTCTTTCTGCCCTGCCATCACACCGTGGTCTTCTGAAGGGGGAGTGGCATGTCACCATCTATTTGGTTAACAGTTAGGTTGTGGTGCCCCTGCCATCTTCCTTGTATGTATAAATAAAATAATAACATTCTGAAATATATCAGATTAGAATTGTGATTGTTTTCCTTTTTTGTTGTTGTTTTACAGCTGGAAAGATGGAAATATTGAAGTGGGTCTTCACATGGCCTTTGAGTTTTGTCCTGTATTTCACAGTGCCCAACTGTAACAAACCCCACTTGGAAAAATGGTTCATGGTTACCTTTGCTTCTTCTACCCTTTGGATTGCAGCTTTTTCTTACATGATGGTGTGGATGGTATGTACTAACTAAACCAGAAACTGCTGTCTGGGAGAAGCAATAGAAATGGGTTTTGTCAGCCTAGAGGAATGTATAGGAAGTTTTACACACCTGAATTTTCAGATGAGAAACCACCTGCTTTCATTTCCATTGTACCTGTCCCAACTCAGAGTAGAAAACATAGTCATTGTGCTGCTTCTGACATGTGGTTCACATTGCTTGGAGAGTGTTGAAAAGAGGGATTAAATCTGGATAATAGGAAATGGGTGTCATTAGACAAAGGCACCCCAAATTTAAAAATATTAATTAATTTGAAGAATGTTAATTTATCATAGACTGCATAGCAAAGGAAAGAGGAAATTAAAGGTATCTTCTCTCTGCTAGTAGGAATTGTTTGCAGTCGCTGCATATAGCATTTTCATAGCATAATGAACCACAGGGCAGTTTTAGTGTCTGCTTAGCCAGTATTTGTAAATAATAATGTCTACAAACTTCAGCCAGGATCAGGAGATGGTTACACAGGGTAGTGGGCCACCATATAGCTTCTTTTCCAGGTTAATATCAGGAAAATTTGTGGATAAAATGTGTGAAGCAACTAACCAAAGAGGGTACATAGCAGGTGAGTGCTATCCTCTGCCACTTGATGAATATACCAAAATAGCCTGTCACTGCTTCTCTTTAAAGGAGATGTGAGTTGGCACTGAGATACACTCTCACAGCATGTTGCAGATTTGGGCCAAGCTGCTCTTGGATTCCAAGTCTTGTAAAGAGCTTGACAGTTTATTTCCTCTCCTTAGGTGACAATCATTGGGTACACACTGGGAATTCCCGATGTGATCATGGGCATCACGTTCTTGGCAGCTGGAACCAGTGTGCCAGACTGCATGGCAAGCCTTATTGTAGCGAGACAAGGTAGGTTGATCACAGAGATGTCACACTGTTGTGGAAGTGTTTCTGTATGTTCTCCTTTTCTTTGGGTAGATTATATGTCTCCTGAATGTGAAACAGACAGAGCCCTTTTCCTGAGCCTGAAATTTAAAACAAGAACAAAGAAGGAAATAAATTGTGTTGCTGTTTTAAAGCAGAAACAAGTTTTTAATGCCAGTGTGGAACAAGTTTAAAAGGTTAAAAGCTGCAAGACTGTTCTGAGACTGATTTTTATGTGGTTTCCACTCCTGCAGGTATGGGGGATATGGCTGTGTCCAACTCCATTGGAAGCAATGTTTTTGATATTTTAATTGGCCTAGGCCTTCCATGGGCTTTGCAGACCCTAGCAGTGAATTATGGATCATACGTAAGTCCTAGATTTGTTCACATTATTCTCATTTTATTTATTTTTAGTAAACCGGGACTGTTTAGGATAAAGAAAATTAAGGTCCAAAATTCTGTGGAGTGGATTAAAAAAAATTTAATAGTTTTGGTTGGTTATGATTTGGGAGAAGCAGCAGTTGTCACTGGACATTCCTCATTATTTGGAGGGCAAATACATCCATTTTGTCCTTAAAGGCAGAAGTCTGTGCTGAAATAAGCTAGCTCACTAGAGCGCACTGGATTTTCACACTCTTGAATATATTCCATGTAAGAAGAATGACCCTGTTTTTAATAAGCCAGAGGGGATAAACACATTGGTAAAATGTAAAGGATAGATGAAGCTTAGGACTCTCTGGTGTTATTGAACTATTAACATACTGGAAGGTGAAGGAAACTGTTAAGTAATTGGATGTTTCAGAGTGTGACCATTAGCAGGAAACTGCAGAGCCCTCCTGTTTAATTAAAAACTACCCAACACCAATGAAGTCATCCTTTACTTCCCAAGTGATAGAAGAGCCACTCCCCAGCCCCAGAATTGTTGCAAGTTCTTCAAAAGAAGAAAGAACAGGAGATTCTACAACGTTCTAGATGGAAGTTGCTGTGGCTGTTGTTAGCTGAACACCACTCAGACAGCAGTGTGGGAGAGAGGAAGGATTACTGTCACTGAGTGAATGCAAAGTTAAAATACAGGAGAATCACAGAATTATTGAGGTTGGCAAGTACCTCTGGAGACAGTCTGGTTCCCAACCCTCTGCTTAAAGCCAGGTCAGCTAGAGCAGAATGCTTAGGACCATGTCCAGTTGAGTCTTGAGTTACCTCCAAGGATGGAGTGTGCACAGCCACTCTCAGCAGCCTGCTTTGTTGTTTGACCACTCTCACAGTGAAAAAAGCATTCTTATATTTAAATGGAACTTCTGTCTTGAAAATTTTGTGTGTTGCCTCATCCTTTCAATGGATATCACTCAGAAGACTCTGGCTGCACCTGCTCTGTCCTCTCCCACTAGGTATGAATACACATCGATAAGATCTCCCCGAGTCTTCTCCAAAGTGAACAGTCCCAGCTCTTTCAGCCTCTCTTTGTATATTAGATGCTGTCATCCCTTAAATCATCCTTGTGGGCCTTCACTGGACTTGCTTCAAGAAGTCCTTATCCTCCTTCTATTGAGCAGCTCAGAACTGGACCAGTCAGTCCAGACATGTCTTTCCAGTGCTGAGCAGAGAAGGATCATCTTCCTCTGCCTGCTGGCAGTGCTCCTCCTGATGCAGGTGCTGTTAGTGCTCCATGCCATAAGACACCTAATGGGCTTCAGCTTGGTGTCCACCAGGATCAACAGGTTGGCCAAGCTGCTTTCCAGCTGGTCAGCCCCAGCATAGGTGATGTTTTCCCTGTTTTCCCTTCCCAGGTGCAGGGCTTTTCATTTCCCTTTGTTGATGTTAATGAGTTTTCTGCCACATGTTTCTCCAGCTTGTCCAGGTCCCTCTGGGTGGCAGCATAACCCTCAGGAGCATCAGCCACCCTTCCCAATTTTGTAAAGGGTGTGAACTTGCTGAGGATGCTTGTCATCCAGCTCAGTAATAAAGACACTAAGCAGGATTGACCCCTGGATAAGGCCCTAGTGACTGGCCTCCAGCTGGGCCTGGAGCATGGTGGTTCGACTGGTTATCAGTTTGTTCCACTGTTCACTTCCCTGAGCTGTTCTTCCTTTGTTTGTCTCTGAGGACGTTTGAGAGGCAGTGTTGAAAGCTTTGCTCAAGTCAACATAAACAAAGAGTGTTGACCTCCCCTCCCCTCATCATGCAAGGCTGTCAGGCTGGGTAAATGGGATTTCCCCTCCATCAATCTGTAGGTCTGCTCGCAATCACCTTTTTGTCCTTCCTATGTCTAGAAGTGGTTTCCAGGATTATGTGCTCCATCATCTTCCCAGGGATCAAGGTCAGGCTGACCAGCCTTTAGTTCCTCAGATTGTCCCTCTTCTTGAATATAGGAGTGCCAAAAGGAAGGAATCTGAAGGAGTAAAATCCCTTTCTTTAATGAGCAGCTTATCTGTAGCTTGGATATATTTTTGCAGAAAAGGATGAAAATGACTGGCTGAACAGATCAGCCAGCTTTCATGGAGGTATAATAATATGACTGCTGTTTTGAACATCCAAAATGTCCATTGTGCAGTGTGATCACATGGTTGGAAAAGGCAGTCTTGGAAACAATCCCACAATTAGCAAAGAGTTTTTCCTCAGTTTTTGCTTGTAGATCCTGGATTTCTCTCCAAATCCTTGGGTAACTGGACTTCAAAACAAAGCATGCCTCCTCTTTCACTCTCTTTCACCATGCTCCCCCCCACCCCCCTGTTATTAGTAAGTAACTATTGAAGTATTACGAGTTGCTAGGAGGGGCTGGCATTAGCTGGGTCAGGTGTAGCCTGGTGACAGCATTAAGTGCTGCAAGATGCTGGTTGTTATTTGGGGAGCACTCTGCAGTGCCTGGCACCCAGGTCGCAGCAGCAGACATGGAGCTCCAGTCTCTGAGGGCCCTCTTGCTGAGCCTTGGGCTGCTGGCACGAGCAAGACCTGCTGACTGGGGTGTGGTTCATGAGCTCAGGCCAGCCTGGTTGTCCGCTAAATGTCACTGAGTCAGAAGCACTAGGTAGTTTCTGAGCTACTAGTCAGGATTTAGTACTGCTCCCTTGGTATTCGGCAGGAGCCTCCAAAAGAGGAACTCCTCAAATGATGCCTCTTGCGTACAGAGGGGAGGAGAGACTTGTAGAAGACAAGGCTTCCCTGATCATGATGACTTTTGCGCAGTGATCCAAACCCATGATTATCTCCCCAGAATGCTTAATGTAAGTGGACTGTGAGAAAGTTAAGCTTCTGCTGAAAATAGAGTGTAAAAACATTTTACTAAACAAGCTGTAATAACTTTTGTGGAAGCCAAAACCAGGAGACTGTGATTTGAAAGTTAAACTTCAAGGCAAAAGAGCCTCCTAGAAGCCCCTCCAGCCTTATTTTTCTGGGATTCTAAACACTCATGGCTTTCTCCAGAGTGTGTTATCTCTGTGATATTATACTCTGTAAAATCCATCCATACATACCATGTTCTAGGCTGCCTGACTCAGAATCCCCTGTGGACAAATTTTGCTCCCTGTTAATGCTGGGGTAAAGAGTTCTGGCAGGTTACCACGCAGAAATGGAGAGGAGGCTCTGCTCTTTGTTCCCCGTGCACGTGTGTGGAGCAGCCTGGTGACTGTCAATAGGTGCATTCTGAACGTTCTCAGCCGTCCTGTGATGCGGCTTCATGACTTGTTTAAACAGGCTCCCTCTGTGAGATAGTGTCTGAAAGGGGAGAATTCAGCTTGTGATCTAATAGATGAGTCCATAAAAGAGCAAGAGGGGGGACCTGTCAGAAAGACTAATGGGCTCGCTGGAATCATACAGTACATGAATGGCAGAACTGGAAATAAACTCTGAATCTCTGGAAGTCCTGGTGCTGGATTGCTAGATCTCATTGTGATTAAGTGCCTCTCTTCTGACTGCCCCTTCCCCAGGCCCACTGTCAGATCAAACTGGATGTTTCATCTCAGGATTTATTTTCTTCTTTCTTCCTTGTTACAAGAAAGGATTGGAAAACGATCTTTTACTTCTCAGGCTGCAACTTGGAAGTGTCTGTCACCTGATTTAGAGAAAGAGGTTTTCCTTCTTTGGTTTTCCCATTTTAAATGAAACATTTCCCTGTAGGGTGTGGATACAGTGCAGTCAGAGACTGCAGGCAGTCATAGCCCCAGCCTGAGTAGGAAGTTGTACCCACATGATGTGCTGTAGGAAGCTGACACACCAGGCAGTGCTTTGCAGAACCACCATACGCTCCAGTGCACTCGTCTCTGGTGCCATTCATCCTGCTTTGCCTGTGTGTGTCTGTCACACCAGCCAGACCTGTCTCAGTGTGATCATCAGTGTGCAGTACAGGATTTTTATTCTCTTCCTTCCAGTGCCAGCTTGAATCAGTCCAAACCCAAGCCAGAGAATGCTCCATCTCATACTTCTCCAAGAAAAAGTGTTGGTGTGCAGAAGAAAAAGACCTGCTTTGCCCTCACCCTTTGCTTTCCCCTCAGTTTTCAGTTCCACAGTTCCTGGCTTGGACCAGGCCACCAGCGCTTTTCCCATGGAAAGGCAGATCTAGTCAATATCAAACTTCCCACATCAGATCCCTTCTGTTTCTACAAAGTCTTGTCTCTATCCCTACTATATGCTTATTAAGAGTCCTTATTGTTTCTGAGCACCCATTAATGTCCAGGTATTAATTCTGCCTTCCTTTGTGCTTCCCACTGGAGTTTCCATGTCTACTGCTCAGAGGTCACTTTGCTACCCTCTTGCAGCAGCTCTGGCCTTCTCTTATCAACACAGCTAATCTGGCAGGCCAGCAGGGCTTTCGGAGGAAAAGCAGCATCTCTGTGCACCTAAGGAATCCTCTAAGAGAGTTCACTTTCTCTTCTCTTCCAGCACCAAGTCCTGGATACATGCTGACTCTGTAATCCAGTAAGTGTCCCTCCCTAGTGGACCTGGCATATGCAGAGTGGAAGGATGTTTGCTCCATATCTTCCATCCAATTGCTTCCCTCTGGCATATTTTTTTGCATAGAAACCAGACAACAGCGAGAAGTATTTTAGAGAACAGGAATTTTAGCCTAAAGAGCCAGGTTCATTTGTTCACATCAGTATTTGGGAGTGTAATCATGTCAGTCCATCGCTTTTGTGCCTGATAACTTCAGCCAGTTTCAGCAAAATTTGACAGTAGATTAGAAGTCTTAGAGACAGGACATTCCTTCCATGCAGACAGGCAGCTAGAGAGAGCAGGAATAATCCCAGTGCAAGCCTTATTAGGCATTCAAGAACCCAGGGGGGATTGAATGCTGGAAAACCCACATGGAGACAGGAAACATCACTGCTTTGCTCTTCACTGACCGGTTGCTTTTCACTGGTTTAGTTTCAAGACACTAGGATGAATGGTGCTTTAAAACAAAGCTGGCCTTAATCTCCTCACCGCCAACATCTATCTGTTCCCTGCCCCTCTGTCTCAGGTATCTGAATGCAGTCCACCTTAAATATGAGGAAAGAGAGGGGATAGGGTCAATGGATGTGTCAGTCAAGGAGCTAGCATTAAGGTCAGAATAGCAGCAGGGTGGTGACTCTTGAGTGTCTGAGGGGTCCTTGCTTCCCACTGCATTCCCCTTTTCTTCTGTAAGTATTACTGTTCCTCCTGCTTTGAGCTGCTAGACTCTTTCCATCTGCCACAGTAGTATCTGCAGTGTGATGTGCTGGCATCACTGCAGCAGCAGTATGCAACTTGACAGGTATTAGTGGATTAATTCCCAAAAACCTATGGATGGGCATAGCAGCAGGTTCATGCTGAAGCCACTATCTAGTCCCTCAAGAGCTTCCTGGAACAGCTTGCATGTAGTGAGTGTATTTGCTCCCTGGTTTCGTGGCAGGGAGATTGGGACGATTATACTGTAGAACACAAGTGTCCTTGGCAAATCTCCAAGCGTTACAGGAATGCTCTCCAGCCACAGCCCTGGCATCTCCTGTGTGACACCTTGATTGTCCATGTGCAGCACTCCTGGCGGGTACCTTCAGCAAAGTGAACATTGTGATACAGAGCAAACACGGGATTCTTTCTTAGGAGGCTAAAAAGAGGTTTAAGGAGGAAATTCCATTTAGACATGCCGGAATGCAGCACATGTTTGAAGTTCCAGTTTGTTGAGACTGCTGTCTTATGGCAAGACCTGGGGAATGCGGGATTTAGACTGAATTTCCACTGCCAGGCAGAGAGACTGCAGAAAAAGGATCCCCAGACATACAGAGGACCTACAGCCTTTTCAGCTGAAGGACTGGAAACATAGCAGAGTCCTTCTGAAATTCCTTACTGGGGTACTTTCTGGCATACTTGGATCCTGAAGCAAAACCCGTCTGGGTTCTGTCAATAACTTCTTGTTTTCCCTTAAACTGGCAGAAAAGAACTGAAGAATAGAATCACTTTCATGTCCGTTGTTTTTCCTCTGCTGTTTTGCCTCTGCCTCAGTTACCTATTTCCTGCTGCAGCTGGGGCTGGTGTCAGCATCCTTGCATTTGCTGCACAAGCAGCAGGGGGATCAAACTGATAAAGGAGACTGTGAATGCACAAACCTTCTGTGTTTGATCAGTCAGAACAGCATTCTTTTGGCTTGCTTTAGCCCCTAGATGTAAGCCAGACCTCAAAGGAGAGTTTGGAAATGTTGATTTTTCCTTCTTGCCATATGAGGGAGTGCTTTGCAGACTATTTTCTCCTGGGGAAGAGGCATTTCCTGTTCTTAAATGAAAAGAGAACTGGAGTTTTCCTTCTGTAATTAAGAAGACTCCAGATGAGACTCTTTTTCTGACCTTTGCCAAAACCTGAAATTATCTCCTCCTTACTGTGAATTTTGAATATTTCCCTGAGCTTCCACATTGTCACATATCCTGAGAAAAGGTATTCCATTGCCTCCTGGAGGAAGTGCCACTCTTCTTATGAGAGGGCTGCTTGACTGATTTCTGCCCTAATTTGACAGATCAGGGACACATTTTTCTTAAATTTCAGAATCTTCTGAGCTTCTGTGCTCACAATTAAAAGTCATGATAAGAAGTGGGGTAGGCTACAGTGATTATCATGGAAGTGGACTAGTTCATCAGTTAAATATATGTTTTCAGAGCTGGAGACGATGGGAAATTTGTGAAACAGCAGCATGTGGTCCAAAATCAAATGCAGGAAAAGAAAGGGCTTGTCAGGAAGCTGATTTGGCTGAACTGGATACATATCACAGCTGGAATTTCTGGAAGAAAAATTGCAAGTGATTTGGTAAAAAAAAAACTCTGAAGAATTCCAGATGTTTCCACTGAGACTCAGGAGGTGGCGTATGAATGGCATCTCCCTGCCATGCCACAGAGCAGGGAGAAAAGGGACGTAAGAGGACAAAGACAACATGGGAGAAGGGCTATAAAACAGTGAGAAGTGAGCAAAAAACCCCAGAAAGACAGTTGGAACAAACGGGCATTGATGTAAGACTCTTCCCAAAGCCCTGCAATGGCTGGGCGATGGGTTCCGTAGCTGGGTGCTGCGTGTAATTCCAGATGCACTGAACTCCCAATGTATGTGCTGTGGAGTTTACAAATGGATTTGGCCAGCATGGAGCAATGAAGGTGCTGGTGCAGAGCTGCTCCAGCATCTCTCCTCTGGTACATGCAGTCAGTCTGAGCTCACCAGAGCAT
The DNA here is from genome assembly GCA_035047865.1 of Dendrocincla tyrannina. Taxonomy (NCBI): domain Eukaryota; kingdom Metazoa; phylum Chordata; class Aves; order Passeriformes; family Dendrocolaptidae; genus Dendrocincla; species Dendrocincla tyrannina. The sequence continues at coordinate 5,555,493 of JAWWMP010000116.1, forward strand.
GTGTGGAGAATGGAAGGATCCTTTAGGCAAATGAAGTATTAAAATGAGAGAAACAAGGCATATGTGAACAGTGGGGCTTCAGCCTAGTTTGGGTTTAGCTCTCTCAAAACCACTCAGCAGTACTGTATAAAAACAACTCAGGGTTCTGTGGGATGACTTTCTGAAGCAGATGGATGCCTGTTAAGTTAGAAAATGTGGAAGAGCTGCCAGGAAAGTTCTTGTTATTTAGGTTAATTAATAGCTCTTTGCTTTGCCCAGCAGTGGGAGCTGGGATAGATCCCAGGCCAGGAATGTTGCTGGTTCAGCCTGACTTGAGAACTGTTACCTGGAGTGAAACTCAAGTGTTTTGGTGCAGTAACCCTGCAAGGGCAAGCTGGTGCTGACGTTGCTTGCCATGTTTGCTTTGTCTGCATAGGAACAGCTTAAGTTGTGTTGCTGTTATATTTGTAAAGCTGCCATAAATAATTAGCATACACTTTCTACTTTTGAATAATCCTTAATAGCAACTTTTATGCCCCTGAATGACCTCCAAGAAAGAGCCCTTCAGGTAGTCCAAAGAAAGCAGCCTCAAACATCTCTCTTTGGAAGCACCGTTCTCAGCAAATTAGACACCGAAGCCCTTGGAATAGTCTGCTGGTTTTATTGAGGCTGAAGATGTAGCTGAGAAGCAGCATCTGCACTTCAGGTTGAATTCAGACGTTTTCCATGCTAAAATAATTCTATCTTCTTCGTTTGCTTCCTTTTCCTGTAGATCCTTTTCCAACTGATACGTTTTATACTGAGAGGTTTTACAGATACTGGCACTGCTCAAAGGAAATTCCTGACCAAAATACAGACAGGAATTCGTTGCAAAATAGTATCTGTCTTTCCTAGCTAGCTGCTGTTCGTTTTGGGTAACAAGGAAGGTGGCTTTAATTTGTATTTTAGTTACACAAAGTCAGTTTAGGACTTTTTTTTACCAGTCTGTGCCTGCAGTTTTCACTGGCAGTTGGATCATGACATTTTTCACCTTCAGTTACGCAGACAGGCCCAAAATTGACCTTTTCATGCCCTGTAGCAATCCAAATCCTACATTTCTCTGGACACTCTCATGGGGTTATTGCATTTTACATGTAATTGTCATAGCAGTATAATGGTCCTGCTGTACATCCATACCCTTACAGCATATATCCTAAAGAAATCCTGGGTACCTCTATGAACTAAATGATCATCATGGCTGTAGCCTTTCTTATGATGTCCAAAATCAGTGAAGAAGGAAAATGTGCCATTTGTGTAAGCCAGTATTTTAACATATGTGAAGGGAACAGCAAATCTCAGGCAGCAGCAGAGCTCTGCAAATGGGTGGGATGTTTGTGAGTACAAGGGATGGTAAAGCCCATGAGGGAGTAAAACACCTTGGAATGTTGTCAGGCCCTAAGGATACTCCTCTAGTAATACTGTTTCTTCTTAGACAAAACAAGGAGTAGGCAGAATAATTTGTGATGTAATGGTCTGACTTGGCATTTACAGCTTGTAAGCCAATGTTTAGCAACTCAGCAATTTAGGGTTATGGAAATATCAACAGAGAGAAATACTGCTGCTTGAAATTGTGAGATGGTTTTATAAACTTCCTTCTTTTACAGATTCGGTTAAACAGCAGAGGACTTATCTATTCTGTTGGTCTCTTGCTCGCCTCTGTTTTTGTCACAGTATGTATATAGTCTTTTGTTCTTCATGTCCAAAAGAGTGATTTTTTTATAGACATTTTTTCACCTGTGTTTTTTTCTCACCTCCAGCTGAAATGGTGTTTGCAAGGTCTGTTGTTAAGGGGTAGGAGTGGTCACTGCTGTTTTAAGCTTTCCAAGACCTTGATCTGGCACTTTGCAGCAGTCACGGGATGACACTCCTATTTGTAGTTTTTCATGGGAGGAGCCTGGGATATCCATTACTAATCATTAGTTATTTTTATGCTAGAGCTGAAGCAGATCACTTGATGTATGACAAGATCTCTTGTGGGACAGGTAGACAAAATGCTGTACAGGTTGCTTGGTCCTCTGCAAGATCCTTCTGAAATACAATGCAGTCCAGCAAAAGTAGTGCCTGGACTTGACAATGTTTCTATTGAAATCACTGCTTCATGTTCCCTGACCTCACCCAGAAATGAATGAGAAAAGGGGAATGATGTGACATCTTCCAAATATTGAGACCACCTGCCATGAAGGGGGGTCCTGTGTGTTGCATATCAGCACGGTTCCCACATATATGAGACTTGAGTCTTTGGTTGGAGCAAACTATACAAAGTCAAGCCCAGTCTTAGACTGTGTGACTCTAGATTGAGATGCAAAGGAGCACATAAAACATTTTGAATGAAGAAAAAGAAATCTGGCCTTTAAATGTGTTTCTGTTTGAATTAAATGAGACTTTCCTTGCTGAAATGAAATTCATTGCAGAAACTTAAGGTGAGGTGGTATAAGTCAGGGTGGCTCCCATGACTGCTGCTCTGATTTACTGCAGCTGTGGCATTCAGCTCACTTGCTGCAGTACTTGGTTTGTGATTGCTTCCAGTGGGTCATCATCAGTGAGGGGACAGCCTTGCTCCTGTAGTTGAGGAGAGGATTGACCACTTTTTTCAAAATGTTCCTGCTGTGGTGGCTTACTCTGTGTTTATTGTAGGTTTTTGGTGTCCACATGAACAAATGGAAGCTGGACAAGAAGCTAGGGTGTGTGTGCCTTTCCCTTTATGGCATCTTCCTGTGTTTCTCCATCATGACAGAATTCAATGTTTTCACTTTTGTGAACTTGCCCATGTGCAGAGATCACTAATGCAGGTGGCAGACTGTCGGAAGGAGCTTCCTTCTTACCTGTGCAATACAAGCCACGGCTGGCATCTCCTGAACGCGGTGCACCTCCAAGTCGTGACATATGTCCTGCTCACTGTTCATAGCACCTGTGGCCCCATCTAGGTTTGCCCTCTCCCTGGCCCCCACAACCTGGAACAATCCTGCATCGATGTGAAGAGGTTTTTTTTCAACATCCATGTGATTTCCTAGCTCAGTTTTTGAACAGTGTGACTGGGACTCAAGATGAACTGGCTGCTAACTGGCGTTAAGCCAGGCAAAACTGGTCTGCTACAATTCCTTCTTTTTTTAAGTTATTTGATGGAAGACTGATTAATTTATGACTTAAGACTATTGCTACAATGCAGAAGAGGGTACGTCATACAGGGGCTGACTCTCAAGGAGAATCACGGGAATTTTTTTGGTTGTGGGGAGGGTTTTGTTTTTAGTTTTGGTTTTGCTGTTGTTTGTTTGTTTGGGGGGGTTGTTGTTTTGTTTGGGTTTTTTTTTACTTGCCAGAGATCAACATCCTGTGTTGCATCTTCTTCTGAGCGCTGGGTCTCCTGTAACAATCCAAAGGTCACAGGGCAGGGTAAAATGGAAATGCAATTCAAGATTCTCAAAGTGACAATGGATAAAAGAAGATTTTCAAGGCAACAACTGATGACTTTTTACTATAAATAATGAATCTTGTACAGGTGTGTTGAGGAATGCAAGCTAAATGTGGATTCAAAGGGTAAACACTGCTACCATTTTATAATGAATGTTGGGGAGTTTTATTACTAAGGTGTTATTTCCAAGCAATAGTTTGATTGCCAGCCCAAGAGGGCTACCAAGGAGGTGTCCTGGTTTTTAATGGTCTGCATGTGGAAACGGAAGGTCAGAACTTTCTCTGCTTCGTCAGATTTCTTGTTTTGGGGGGATTCAATAGTTCATGTCTTATTCATCCTGAGAAGGACATAAGTACATGTTGAAACTTTTCTAAATGAGTTACAGACACTGGTTTCTTTAAGAGGAAAGAGGCATATTTTGCACATAGTTACTGAAGTTGTAATTTGCCATTCTTTAAAGAATACACTGGACCTGGCCAGATATTTGTCATCTTAAGCAATTGAACTTATCTGATAACAGATCGTGTGGATTCATCACCCCTCCTTTGGGAGGGAGGAAGACACAAACAGAGATGACACTTTTTAAAATGTGGAATATTTTCAATGCAGACTTGCTCACAGATCTTAAGTTATTGTGAAAGTTTAGCTATTCATTGTTCCAATATCCCAGCTATATTTTGTATAATTCTGTATTAATATGCAGGCAGATTCTACCCCTTGAGAAACACCATCACAGCTTCATTTGTATGTATTGATACTGTGGGTTCTTGCCACTGCGACTCTTGTATTTACTTCAAGCACTGACCACTTCTGATCCATTTGGTATGTTTTTTTCCTCTTTCTTGTATATGTTCTACTATGAAATGTATTAAGAGACTACCAGATAGGTGAATGTTTTTGTCTATGGTACAAACAATGGCAAATATTAATAGTAAAGGTACAGCAAACCCTATGTAAAAGAAAGAAAGGAAAAAAACCAAAACCCAAAGACCAAACCCTAAACTATAGCAGGAAAAAAAAAGAGCTCCAACTTATAAGAAAAAAGAAGAGAGCCATGTTCCATTCACAGAAGAAAAGCCAATTTTTATTTCACTTGTGCTTTTTGAATTTTCTTTGGGCAAAATGTTGTAAATGAAAATACTTACACCCTGTGATTTCCATACAACTTGGTACCTGATTTTCATTCTTTCCTTTTTACACTAAATGTTTGGAGGCATTGGCAGCTCCTTGCACTGTGCTGGTCAGCGGAGTCCTGTGGAAAAAGCCGTGTCCTGTTGGCCTCAGGAAACAATGTGTGCTGGTGGACCACTGGCAAGAAGAAGGAAGGGTCCAGGGACAGGTGGTAGAGAGAGTCAATGATGTGCCTGCATTGTCATTTTTCATTTTGCAGAACAGTTGTGTTGCTACTTGTTGAGCTCTGCAGCTGTTGTTTGAGCAGCCTTCTCGTACCTGTGCCCGCAGGACATCCTCTTGCATTAGGAAGCCCACTGTACCTTCCTGTTGTTGGGTTTTGTTTGTTTTGTTGTTGTTAATGAGATGAATAATAATAATAACCACTAAAATGTCTAAAATACTTCCTTAAATCAGTGTTGGCAACTACGTGGCATGTGTCACTAAAAGCCACCCCACAAACACACAGCTCTATTCTTGTAGTGAGATGCAGTTGCTTCTAAGCAGAGTGTGTCCTTGCTGACAGAAGGGACAGACTAGGGGAAGGAAAAAAAAGGAGACAAGTTTCATATCAGGGCCTATTATTACTTCTATTTTGAATATTTATACTGCTGCTCCAATGGAGCCAGTTGGATCTATTTCTACGAAATAGCCATTACCTATCCCATGGCACAAAAACTGCATGAGTGTTTTTTAGGAACTTTTCCTATTGGTGTGCATTAAATACTGTAGTAGTTGTAGCTTTGCATTGTGTGTAAAACCTAAAATACCTTGCTTTGATATTTGTGCGTTGTGCTAGAATGTTCTGCAAGCAGTTTGTTCTGAGCAGAAGCAAAAGGTACCTTGAACTGCCATTACCTGTGCCACAGATGAGTTGGTATGCACTTCCGAGATACGCTTATGATGTGCAACCAAATCAACAAGTGCAGACCTGGTTTGGAACATGATAGACCAACTGAATGTTGTTGCATTCTTCCTGTTGTTGCTGAAAGAGACTGTGCCTCTCACTTTTGTTAGCATAGTCAAAGCCTGTGGAGAAGTCCCCAAAGCAAAAAGAAAGAGCAATTTTTTGCCTTCTTCCTGACGTCTCCAAGACTTGCATGGACAGTTATCTTCCAATGCAGTGCATGTTCATAGCTTTACTGAGTCTAGCAGGGGCCTGAGTTTGGAGGGGTTCTCCACTCCTGAGGTTAGACTCTGGAAGTCCCTGGCTGTGCTGGAGCACACCCAGCACCTGGCTGCAGTTTCCCAGGGGGAAGCTCTGCCGTGCCTGTTGCTGCCCAAGCCGCGGGCCATCACTGGGATGTGGGGCTGCAGAAACCAGTCAGGCTGGCAGAGCCTTCAGGGACTGGGACAGTGGGTGATTGGGGAGGCTCTCTGGGGGAAGGAGATAGTTTGAGAGGCTGGGGGGAACTGGAGGAACCACTAGTGAAGCTGGGAGGGTTTGGGCTGGGTTTTTAATGTCATTGTGATTCATTTGCAGTTTTATTCCTCTGAAAGCAAGGGTCACCTTCGTGTCTGAGGCTGCTCTGGTCTTTGGACCAGTCAGCTGTTTTTGTTACCATTCCTAGCAGCTTCAGATGATTCTTAATCAGTATTTCAAAGGGAGATTAAAGGGCCTTTTTCTCAGTGGAGAGGCTTCACTGCAGCTCTGACTTTGATTTGCTTTAAGTATGTAGTTCTTGGCTGACTTCAGTTCTGCTTGACATGGATGGCCTTCCTTGACAGCGGTTCAAAGGCAGAGTGGTAGGATAGGGTATGATTTGAGGTGATCTTAAGACATGCTGGGGAAACTGCTTTTGTCTTTCTACCAAAGGTGAATTTTATACTGCCCTTTTTTTGTTTTAATTTTATTTTTTATTTTCAGTGTACTGCACTTTTTGATAGTTTCTGCAATAGGAACACCAATCTGAAATGTGTTCGTGGGAGGAGATTTGCACTGGCGTAATTTGTTAGTTTTGCTGTGGTGTCACTTGCCTGCTTAGTTTTCAGCTCTCTGCCCTCAGCTGTGTCACTGAAATTGATTGATGAGCTTTGGATTTATGATGATAGAGCTTGTGGAGAATGAGATGCGGAACTGGCTTTTTCTCTTGACAAAACAAATCAAGTAGAACAGAAAAGTTCTGTTCTACCTTTTTTAGAAAAAACCTGTGTTCAAGGTAGGTGGAACAACCTGAGGGTAACATTCAATATCCTGCTGTCAGAACAGGAATTTTTATGTGCTTTTTCCAAATAGCTGTGTTAATACTTGTGGGATAAAAAGTAAATTGAATATTGTTGAATAACTTTTTAGAAAACCATAGCTTTCTGCTGATTGACAAATGTTTCTTATATTAAGATTTCTTTGAAAGCCCTAATCTTTTCAATTAAAGTTCACAGAGATGCAATAATGTGCGGTTTATCTATTTCAATGTGACACCATTGGAGCTTTAAACTTGTTTAAATATATATACTTTAAAAATCAATCTCAATGGACCATGCTTACCTGGATTTAATTCTGCCCTGTACTCATGAAGCTTCACTTGATCAGCGGTCACTGCAAGTGAGTCTAAAATAGACTTAAATCCAGGTAAGGGTGTCCTTTATAGGTTGTACAACTTTAACTGAATCAGTTTAAAGCCACGCTTTTAAAGAAAGCAGTGAAAGGTTTAGTATTGGAAAGACTTCAGCCACTTCACTTCAGATTTAAGGAGCTGCAGAGTCTGAGTGTGCCAAATGGATGTATCAAGCAGAATGCAAGACTTACTTTCAGGAAGAGAATTTTCAGTATTCAGGGACTTGAGTGAATCTGACCTTTGTGAAATCAGGGGCAGAACCCCAGTGACTGTTGGAGGTCAGTGATGTGTTTGCAGCAGTGAGTCCTAGAAAGGATGGGGACACTGCGTTTTTTTTAGAGATGAGTGAACCTTTTATTTTCTTACCTGAATAGATAAATGGCTATTAATGCTACAAGCACCTTTAAGGGAATTTACAGTAATATTCTGTTAGCACTTTGTGGCCTCAAATCTGAAGCATAGTTCCAAAATGCATCTACTTCTACCCAAACTGCTTGGACTTGTTCAGCTGAATCTCCAGTATCAAGCTCAGGTGTGGACAAATCATGCCTTTTGGAGAAGTTTACTTTATTCACAGGAAAGCAATGGAGTAAGAAATGACAGTCTGATCCTTTGTGCACTAGGAATATAAATTGACTGTGAAATTGATTATTTGCTGGCCTGAAACAGCCTGAGATCTAGGCCAAGTTATCCAAGTTTGGGCAGAAGCATCTAATTTCAGCAAAGCTTCTGAAAAAGCACAGTTTGTTTAAAACAACAGATTTTGAAATATATTTATATAGCTAAAATGAATTTATTGTGATATATTTTAGGTAGACTTTTGTTTTACTTTTTGTAATAGCCTTGCTGAACAAATTTTAAACCTTCCACACTGAAACAACCTAACAGAAATCTCTTCAATATAATCTTTGTCTGCCAGGTAGGATTTGAATGGTGCTAAAAGTCAACATGCTAATTTTACAGCAGCAATTCAACATAACATTTTCATTGCCAGTTGAGGGAAAGCAGAGCATTGTATGCTTGAACCAGGGGGGATTGTTGTAGTTGATTACAGATCTGTATAAATGTTGGGATGTGCCATGAAATCTTTTTCAAGAGCAGATGTCCCTGTACAGCCGTTGGCCACCTGCTTGCTTCCTTAAGATTTTCTCTTGCTCCTTGGGTTGGAAGGATTCAAGATTTTGCTTCCACTTTCTCATAAGCGGAATCCCTCTAGCTTTGAAGGCTGACCCACATCCCAATTAACACAGCATTAATGCACTGGGCTGGTAGAAGCAGTGTGGAGGTTTTGATCCAGTAAGTTGGTGGAAGAAAATGCGAGGAGATCTTTGCTTGGCACACCAGTCTCCGACCCCCTGAGTCCGGAGCAGTGCACGCCACCTGCCTGCCTGTGAAGTGTCCCCAGCCACTGAAATGACCAGTCACTGCTCATACCAGGGGAGACCTCTCAGGGGGTGTCTTTTCAGAGACTCTTTCAAGGGGAATTTGCACCCTATGCAAAGACACTCATTATACAATAAACATAATTGATCTAATTAAGGGATTCTAGATCTGACCTGAGCCTTTTACACTTTGTGAAACCAGACTGCACTATGGGAGTTTTACTGAGGGACTTGGTCATAAGTTCCTGTAATACATTGGCAGACTTTTAGCATTATTTTTTAAAATGTATAAACATAGATTTATATTCAGGCAACATATATATATACATATATATCATATATATATATTTAGTAAAATATGTGTCCACTGTTGTTAAATTGAAGCCCTGTGGTAGCCAGCTGTCTCTGCATAGGAGTAAAGTCTTATTGTGGCAACTGCTAAGATGCTATAAATGTATGAGAATTTAAAATAGACTTAGACTTATAAACTCAAGAGTTGGTTGCAAGCTTTTGTTTGTTTCCACATTGTATTAGCCAAGTATTGTAAGCAGCACATGGCAGTTGCATATCTGTAATGTAGTAGGTCAAAAGCTTAAACAGCTTATCTGTGTACATCCAGTAATATATCTAATTGTAATTATTGTTAGTCATTTGAAGTTCTGGTTCCATTTGCTGAACACCAAAACTTTCGAAAAGGCAAAAAGAGCATGTGTTAGACATTGAGGAGGTCAGGAAATTCTGCACTGAAGTATTTATGCATTTTATTTAGTTATTTATCATATACAAAGAGCTGAGCCCCTGGTTCAGGAAAACATCTCTTCATGCTGGCAGAAGATTTAGGAACCCAATTTCAGGCCTCTCCTGAAGCTAACACCAGGTTTCCCTGGATCAGGGACGAAGCAGTCTAAGCCGTTAATAGCATCATTCCATCCTTTTGAGTGGCCACAAAAGGTGGCAAGATGTTCTCAAATGCTTCTTATAACTTACATTAGTAGAGAAGCTGAGGAGTGCTGAGAGACTCAAAGGTGCTTCTGCAGTGTTCAACTCTTGATCTCTAAGAGTAGAAATACATAAATAGCAAATACTCCTTGCACTCTTAATGTGTCTGATATCATCATCATGAGGTACCATTTGCAATAATCAAAATTCACGTTTCATATGATACCCACAAGTAGATTTTTTTTTATTACTATTTTTTAGGATTTTTTATTTTCTCAGTTATCACCTTTAAGTAAGGAAGTGATCTTCCTTTGCCTGGTTTTCACCAGCTCTTTTTAACAGCCCATGATTTGCTTTGGCTAATGTGAAGATCTCCCTAAAACAGATGCCGAGTGCCAGCAAACGCTTGGGTGAAGCTGATGTTTATTGTCCCAGCTTTATGACAAGGTTGTTACCATTTACAGCAGGCAAAGGCCTTCTGCCTTGAAATCCTACAGTAAAAATAGTCCCAGCACTCACAAAGGTGACACTTCCCCATTTCCACTGCACTGTATTGGTTCCAGGTGGGTCAGTAGATCTCCAGTGCAGAACAGTGTATCACAGCATTGCTGTCAGTGTGAATTACAGTAGGGCTTGTTAGCAGGGAAATGGAGTCCTTTTACAGGCAGTGTATTGGGAGGGACTGGAAGCCTGTATTTCACCAGCTCTTAAAGACTCAGGGAATTTTCAGATTAGGAAAGAAAAAACAAAAAAGGAAGATAAAGGCTGATTGCAAAGAGTTTAGCCTCAGTCTTTCATGAAGGTTTGCATAATGGCCAAGTTTTGCATAAAGCGTGCTCCCATGTTCTGTCAGGCATAGAGCTCAGCTGAGTTGTTCATCCCTGGTTCTCAGGAACAACCTTTTTCTCTTAGCAATTCTCATTGCTGAGTCAGGACCTGTGAGCAGAACATACATTTCTGTATCACAGAATTGTCTTGTGAAATCGCTTAGGTGAAGTGAGCAAGCACAGAGCTTGAACCACAAGTTTTTGAAAGAAGCCAAAGCAAGATTTTTGTGGAATAACTTGATTCTGAATGATTTTTTTTGTTTAAACAGGTGTCAGAAGCAAAGGACACAAAGTATGATTCTGTGATTATTCAGCACCCATGGAGAACAAGTATGGCATGGAGAATAGTATGGCATCACAAAAAGCTGGCAGTTGTGTAATTAGGACAGGCAAGTTTTGCAGGGGTTGCATTAACATGGAGATTTGCGTGGATAGTACTTGATCCTTATAACTTTTGGCCTTTCATCAGGAAAGGTGACAAGTACTTTGTCCCTTTAGAGAGAGAGATGCCAAACCAATGTCTCCAGCTTTTACCCTCGCTGCATACAGTTGCAGTCTGGATACCAGAGAGGTAAGCTGGTGTCCAGTAAAATTTGCAGTGCATTGAAGATTTAGGGACAAATTTTACTTCCTGCCCCCTTGAGGAATAGTGTGATTGACTTTGCTGTCTGCCCTTGTAAAGCTGAGAATCCTTACTAGGTCCTTAATGCAGTAGTATGTGTGGGAGATAACTAAAGGAATGATAGGTTACCTTCATCCTCGCATAGAATGTTTGTTTTCAAGACTAAAACAAAACTAGGAACATGTTTGTATGGGTTTGGGGGATTTGGATTGTGTTAAATTTTTTGCTGTGTGTCAAAGTCCTGTGCAATCTGAAATCTCTGTGCACGGTCTGGCGATGGTTTGGGTGTTCCTCTTACTGGTGCATCCATCAGAGCTTCAGCCAGTGGGACTTGTGGGAGGACAGGACTGGTGCTTCTCCTGGGTCTGTTGTTCCCCTGGTCCCAAACACAGGTGTGTGTCAAGCAGCCCTGCAGGGGAAAGGTGACTTCTGCTGAGGACCCCCAGCACAAGCCTGGTAATGAGAACTGAGGCACAGGTAACTCAGGATTCCACCAGAACAAAAAGGTGAGCAGACAGACCCGTTGGTCCTCAAGGACGTTGCACAAGTTGCGTGGTCCCCCACCGTCCCCTGTGCCACCCCCTTCTCCCTGGCTTATCCAGCTTTTTGGGCCAGGCTTTCATTATCTCAGTGCTTCCAGTAGCTCCCATTTATGCTCTAAAAGATATGTCTGAATTCTCAGAGGTGTTAGGCCCCTGCTTACTGCAAAGGGCAGTGGGTGCTGTTGGGTGCAGGCTCTCCTGAGAAGCTTCTCTTGGTTTCTTGTTGCATGTGAGGGTTTGGCCCACTGGTGCCCCTTGTTGGGGTGGGTTTGCAAATATGTCCCTGTAGGAGCATGAGTCACCTGCTGTGGGGGACAGATGGTTTCTTTGCACAGAGAGGCCACTTTTAGGCACTTCCAGCCTTTTTTAGAGCCAAGCCCAAAGTGTCGTGTGTCCATGGTGCCGATGCTCTGCTGCTGAGTCAGCCAGTCAGTCAGAGCCAGCCCAGCTCTGCACTCTCTGGTCAGACTGGCGTCACTGAGGTGTACGAGGAGGGCCTCCATGCCAGCACTGTGTGTTTGGCAGGGAGTTAAATCATCTCACAGCCTGCCAGTCAGCTATTCAAGATCTGATAATTTGATGGAGCTATAATGGAAAAGTTGGTTTTATACAATTACTGAAGGCTTAGACTGTGGAAAGCAATCCCTACTGTGGCTTGTTCTAAAACAGACTGCTGAGACCATGCCAGTCTCTGAATTGTGGGCATGAGGAGCTCTCTGCTTTGTGGTGCTCCCATGGCATCCAAGCTGCAGGAAGCACAGCAATAAAAGTGAGAGATAGGAGCACCTTTTGTTTGACTGGGGATCAAGCAACACTGTCTGGGTTCCTTCTCTGTGGGAAATTCTGTGATGCTTCTAACCACAAGGAAGAAAATGTAGGTGGAACTGAGTACAAATGCGCATATAATGTATGTTCATTTACAGCCAGCCAGAAAACAAAATAAGCAGTGGTTTCTAGTAATACGATTCCTCTCAAAATAGCTTTCTATTAAGTCAGCTTGAAAGTGTTAAAACAGTGGAGCCACAGACAAAACATTTGTTACCTTTTGAAATGAGTTATAATGGTTTTGTCATACTTGTACAGGTATTATAAGGTCAGTCTTTCTGTATGTTTTATAACTTATTGTAGAATAGTCTTCTATGCATAGCTGTTCCACTTGCCTGTGTAAGTTACAAATCTAACAGAAATGAAAGCACATGTTTTTCTCTGTTTGCTGGTAACCTATGAAATTAGAAACTTGTATTTCTGTGTTTTTAATGTGTTACACTATAAACAAAATTCACAGCACTATTGTCTATGGAATATCAGAAAGTTTTATTAGAATGAATTACTTTAAATGTTTTGTCAATTGATTTAATAATGTGTCAGACATCTACACTGAGACAATATAATGTTTATCAATAAAAATATCCTCTCTTTGTACTAACTTGACACTTCAGGGTGTGCTTGGACATAGGAGTAGAGCACCCCTGTGGGTCTCAATCCTAATGATGTATTAATTTTTTGCATAATTCTGAGAATACTTTGTACCCCTCCTTTGACCTCATTTTGGATGAGGGAGTGAAGGAAGAAGTTTTTGTACTTTCTATTTCCTGTGCCACTGAATGCGTGTTTGCTGTAGGGGTGTGTGTACCCCAGTAGTTCCTGTAGGAGTCAGCCAGCTCGTGAGACATGTTTGTGTCAGCCCATGAGGAAACAAACACTGTGAGAATTTTATTTGCTGTTGTAGAAAGAGTCAAATTCTGCTCTGTTACAACAATACAAATCTGAAATTACTGTACTGATGTTAGTTACTCTCTTCCAGCATAGGGAAGTGGGAGCTGGTGGTCACATTCTCAGCTGGAGGATTCTGTGCCTGTGACTGTTCAGCCATTGACAGCTGTGGTGATGAGAGCCAGTCCTCCTCTGAAACTTCCTGGAGTAACATTTTCAGTAATGCTTGGAATAACAAGGAGGGGGGAGATGCTATTATAACCATTCTGATGTGGCCAGTTTCCATTACAATGCTGCAGAGCACTTGTGGACAGGGATGGTTAGAAGCCCATGCTTTGAGAGAGGGAAATACTTGTACTGCTTTTCTACTCTGCATCAGCTGAGAAGCTGCAGTTTCCCCTCTAACTCAGCCTCCCTTGGTGCCAGAACACTCCTTCCTTCTACCTCACTGCATGAGACAGTTGGGACACCTCAGCTGCCCCCCTCCTCCCATTAGGTCTTGAGATCCTTGAATGAAAAGGCATTTAATTGGGCCTGGCTACCTCAGCTAAATCACTTTTGCTTTTGTCTTTGTAACAGCTGCTGACAAAATGATCTGTTTCTCTTGAAGTACCCACCATGTCCACAAGAAGCAGTGGTATGTCTTTGGCAGGTTATTTACTTACATATCCACAGCTATTTCCAGGTGCAGAAGAGTCATGCAGTTCAGAAGAGGCACACATGCTGATCCTATGCCTCTGTCCAGGAGCGCAGAGATGAGGTGCAGCCTTTGATGTTAATGCAGAAAATGTCTTTCATCAGTGCAGGCCCAGCAGTTGTCTTGAAAATATTTTCCATTGGTGTGATTGTTTGCTTTCCAACTCTGCGTGCTGGCAGCCCAAAGCATATGTTGGAATCCATATGGATGCTGTGTCTCTGTACAAAGTTCCCTGTTACTAGTTTTCTGGTTCAAATATCATCTTGCTTCTTGTCACAATTTGGAGCAGTTCCAGTTGGCTGTTGGACTCTGAAGATACTCTCACTCCCTACCCCCTGCCATGGTGATATGCCAAATATGCATCATTTTTGAGTCTGCCTTGTGATTACTTCACTTTAGAAAAATTTTGTATAACTTGCAGCCTAGAAAGTTAGAAATTGGTTTTCAGAGATTGAGGGAGTAATTGAATTTCTAACTATTTTCATTAAAGTTAGGAAAATCTGAGTGTGAAGGCAAGCCATCATTGCTTTCACTGGGGGAGGTACGGATGAGTATGTATTCCAATTCATGTATTCACTTTTGCTTTTTTAGAAGCTGTTCTGTGTTGTCTTTGCAGTTACTCTTCAGCCATCACAAACCCTGCCTGAGCAAAGATGTGAATTCTTAGTGCAGAACAAAAATTACGAAGCACCGGAGCAGAAGTACAAAGTGATTAAAAAGAAAACTAACCATCCTCTCCCACCTGGCTGTCTTTATCCATCATAAAGATACAAGACTAGAGCACGTATCCTGTTTGTTTTCCTCTTGGAGGTCACTTCTAGCTTGCTTTACAGAGGCCAGACTTGTCTTTGCTACCCCAAAAGCTATTTGAAGGAAGAGATCTGTTCTCTGTGAGTTGCAGATAATAATCTCCCTCCAGGCTCTGCCCAATTGATTTTGACCTGCTTATTCCACCAGAGGGTGTGTGATGGCAGGGCAGGACACGGGGCTGCTTGGTGTCCCAAAGCAGTGGGGTTACGCATTGCGGGGAGGGCTGAGGCATTTCCATACAGCTCTGTCACAGCCCTCGGGGTTCGGCTGCAGGCACCTCCCAACTCTAGGGGAGACTTCCCACCTGAGGTTTCTCCTCATCCTTGCATGGACATGTTAGGACACGGAATCCTGGACAAGTTAACCGCTCTCTGGAAAACAATAGTTAGAGCTGTTAGTGCCAAAATAAAATTATATGGCTGCCTAAAATGGGGCAGCCTTCAGGTTGCTGCTGGGCTCCTGAAACTGCCATTCCCAGTCCTGGGTACTGGGAGGGGGATGCACACCGGTACTCCCAGCACATTGTGCTTTCTCAAAAGCTGAAGCAGAGGTAGCATGTGGCTGTGCCTTAGAAGGGCAGCATGGAGACACCTTGGGAGGACTTGCAGGTATGTTGATTTTTTTGTGCTTTTCCTCCCTGCCACAATGGGGATCAGCCCTCTTGGCACAGTTGAGCGTGTGCCCACTTCCTCTCCAGCTGCTTTGAGCAGGCTGCAGCGTTCAGAGAGGAGGAGGCTGATCTTCAGCCTCTGACTGTCAGGAACAAGCAGTGCTCTGTGACTGGCATGAGCCTTTACTGTGCCAAGCAAAGTGCTAGAGAAGAGTAGCACAGAATAAACACAAACAATTGGGTAGCATAGCGTGGAGAGAGCAGGTGCAGTGAAACCACTTCAAACTGCTCTCACAAGAAGGTTTTACAAGAGAGCCTTTAAAGAATAACTGGGGAAAAAAATAAGTGGCATAATTAATGTATCAGCTGCAGTGGAAATGTCTCAAAACAAGTAAAATTTTCAAAAGAGAGCTCTGCTTTCTGTGTGAACTTCAATCAACACTTGTCCTGCCTAAAATTCTTTTGTGCTGACTGCAGGGAATACTTGGATTTTAAAGGGTATTTTCTAATGTTGCAAAGCAATGCCATCTAGGGCATAGAGCGTGACAGTTACCAACAGGAATTCTGTCTATCCTTAGCGAGAGAGCTTCCTGGATTGAATATTAATAACTAGTTCATCACATCTGCCTCAGGCCTCTTGGGATTTTCTCATTTTCAGTACCTGCTTCCAGTTTTCCAGACAATGCTCTTGTCAGTTCTTAATGGATAGTTTTGTCTCAACTGGAACATAATGAATTTCTGAAGGTACCTTAGTTCCTCCTTAAATCCTCTTGGTAGCTTTCATCTGTGGTGCACAGTAGGGATTATCAATGGTTTCTCTAATCTTTTGGCTACTCAAGGAATCCGCCATGGCTGTGATTACAGCCACGATACACTTAGGCAGCAGATTAAAATATTAAACCTAACAGGCCAGATCTTGTCATCCTTATCCCAAAGCTACTTACTGTGTTACTGCGGTCCTCCTGTTCAAACCAAGCTGCCTGTAGAATACTGGTGTGCATTAACTGAAAGCATCTCAAGCACCTGGCCTGACCGCAGCTCTGTCCTCACTTCTGGCTGCCACAGCTCTCTCCAGGCTGAAGATGAAGGGCCGATTACAAGGTAAGAGTCTGCTGGGTTTGGTGGAGGTCTGTGGCAGTAACAACTTATGAACCCAGACTCCCACGTATTACGTTTTACCTACTAGCTTGTCCTCTTGCTTTGTACCATTTGACATCATCATGCTTGGCCTTTCTAAGGAATGGTAGCAGTATTTAGTGGTACTTTAGACTTTGCTCCCCACTGGAGAATAGCAAGTGCTTTAACTCTCAAATCAAACTCGGGACGTTCTTTAAACTCCCAAGACCACACACCACCATCTGGACCGGCTAGCTTCTGCCCTCTTCTGTGAGAGTTACACTTGGAGCTGGTCATCCTCTAGTTACTGGCCTTGTATGATTTTGTTTTTACAATCAGCTTCAAACTGAAGGCAAAACACTTGAGTAAAACTTGAAATCACAGTGGGAAATGTTAATACTTTCACTAATAAAGACAAGAGCTTTTAACAAAGCTACAGACGTTTTTTTTTCCCCTCCCCTTGACTAATGACATTCTTGTTGCTGTCTGAGCAACAAGTGGGTCTGATTCTCCTCCAGGTTCATAGTTGTCTGGTCTGGCTGCCAAAAGCATAGAACAGCATTGCCTGTGGGCACAAAAATGCACGTACACCCAGGCATAGTGAAGCACTGCAAGTCTGGGGAAGCAAGGGTTAGACATTAACAGTATTAATTAAGAAGGAGAAAATACATTAGTAATTAAATTTTTACAATGGCTAGTTAAACTGTACTGTTAAAACACAATGCTGAAGTGACAAATAAATGGTTCATCACAGTTCTCCCTAGTGATCTGTTGTCCCATAAATTGCTATGATGTATGTCACTTCTCATTGTAACTAGAGATGTGAAGCACAGATGACTTTATTGAGCAAACAGTTTTACAGCCAAACTACAAACACTGTCTTCTTTCCTCTTCACTAGTGTAAAGATGAAAGGATGACTCACAGTCATTACTTTGCTGCAAGTTAAGACAGCTGTGTGAGAAGGACTGGAAGTGCCAGCCTGTGTATTTTGGGAGGTGATGGGAGCATGCTCATTTGCCAGGACCCCATCCACCAGGCAGAGGCTGGTTTACTTGGTAGCTGGTACTTCCAAGTACTTTAAAACTGATGTCCAAACTTTGACCAACTCAAGTTGCCGTGTCTCAGTGCTGGCTCTGAGACAGCATCAGTGATGCTGAATTTAGGTGGACTGAGGAGGCAGGTACCCAGACACAGGTGCTACCCCCTTCTCTCCTACCCACACAGTGTCACGTAAAAAAATATGTGTTCAGCGGTGGGATCAGAATATGGCTCTGATCATTCCCAAGTTCCTGAGAATTATTCGGAGCTAGTGTCTGGCAGTCATTGTCTCCCTGGCCAGAGGTCTCATCGCTAGTCTCATGTTACTTTGGCTTGGGCTGTAGAGAATGGAATAGCTTTTGGCAGATACACAGCTGGAAGGAGCTCTCATTGGCAGCTGGAGGCTTGTTATTGTGCCTCCCCATCTTGCTCCCTGATCTAATGAGGCTGCTGAAGGAGGAGATGGGGCAGATGCTGAGGCCCTCACATTTTCCTTACACAGTGCTCAGAGAGGGTAGGACATGTGTGGTGCCTTTGTGTTCCTTGGCCTGCGCTCTGCAAGGAATTTCTGAAAAACTTGGGGTTCTGGTCCACACACTCTTAGGGACCTGAGATATCAAAGTGCTCATACATCCCTGTATGGATACGTATTTTATTTGAATAATTATTAAAAAGCTAAAACCAACCCATCTGAAATTAAAGAGAGGGAAGGTAAAAAGTAAGTGCTGCAGAGCTGGAAATGCACCATGTCCACCTATTCATTTTCTGGCTGTCAGGAAGACTAGCTACTGTCAGAACTCTTATCAGAGCCCCACCATGGAGTATCGACATGAGGGAGTGTTGCAAAACTGCTGGCCAGATCTACTTTCATGGGACAAAGCTGAGATAAAGGGAAGAGGTGGAACAAGGAGAGATTCTGCCTTACTGTACACGGCAGATCATACCAGAGCACAGAACAGCTCAGGATCCCAATTCCAGCCTTGCTACAAAAAACTAGTCTTACAGAAAAACTAGTTCTATGGGGTTTTGTTCACTTGTTGGTTAGTAAGTTTGGTGTTTTTTTCTTTCCATGTGTGTAATTATGTCTCCTCACTGTATGAAAAGGTAATTAGGAAACCTAAACAAAATATCTTAGTCTGTTTTGCTCTTAAGCAGTTTTTGCTGTGCTTCCTTCATGCAGTTTGATTCCCTTCTCCCTCCTCTCTTGCTGTAAAACAGCTGAGTGCAAATCAGAACAAGAAATCCAGCTTGAAGGCCAAACTGTAATACACATAATACTGCCAAGGATAAGATTTTGAATGTACTGAAGTAATTGCTGTCACATGCTGTAAACAGAAACACATGTTTTCAGGTGAGAAAAGATCACTCTGCAGTCATCAGAGGCTGGGGGGTGGATGCACCTCCATGGCTGGGAGATGGCACAGGGGTACTTGTGGTGCAGCAGCAATGTGTTCAGCTCGTGGGAGAGAGATCCCAGCAATTCGTCTTCTTTCCTGTAAAAAAGTGCTGCAGTTTCTCTTCTCACTCCTGCAGAGCTCACAGCAATGTGACAAGCATCTAGGACAGCAGCCAGTGCAAGAGGAAAGTCTCCTGATGCAGGAATCTTGGCTATCATGAGAGAAGTTAGCTGAAGGAATTAATAGTTGCTGCTCATTGCTGCAGTTGCCACAGTGTAACAACAGATAAACAAGTGTGTTTTCTGTCCCGTCAGTATCTCCTCAAGACACTGAAGATCCATCCCGGTAATGCTGTTTTCCTTTATACTCATCATGTGATTTTTATAGCTAAAGCACACACTGCCTAGGCCCAGTCAAAACCAAATTACATGGGAAAGCTTCCCTCATCTCTCCTGGGTACATAAAACAGCAGCTTGGAGAAAGCTATGTGCCAGTCTTGTCCAGACTAGTCGAGTGCTCTGGGGGATCCCACCAGTGCTTGAAGCCTTCTGCCTACGCATTGGCCTCTGCCCCACACCCGTACGATGGGAAATACAGCCCGGCCGTTCAGGGCTTGGGAAAAACTGTTCTTCAGGCTTAGGGTGTTTATAGAAAACCATGCCAAGCGTATCTCACAGCTGGATTGAGGGGAGGGATCTCAGGGATAAATAAGAAACACAAGTCATGAAACTTGACCCCATTCTTTGAGTTTTTCAAAGGCTGTATATGGCAAAGGCTTTTCCAGTGAGTTTCCTCCAGTCCTTAGAGGTGAGTTCTGCTCCAGTTTGGCAGGGCTGGCTATGTCCTAACCTGCCTCTCATTTACTGCCTTGTTTGCTTGTGTTTTGTGACTTGCAGGCACCCCAGTGAACTGCTCTTAAATGATTTTGGGGCCACTGGTGTCTCCCCCCACCTCTGTGAGTATGGCCACAAGCTCTGATAGCTCTGCCAAGCCAGGCACTGCAAAACTGCACTTCAGTACCTTCTTCTAGGCTACCTGAATAAACACCAGCAGCTTCCAGAGGTCTGAAACGTCAGTCACAAGATAGCTTGTGAGAAATGCATTTTAATGCCACAATTCCTTGTAGTATTTATGCAGGTGGAACAGGTCTCAGAGGCCCTGGACACAGCTTGCAGAACTCGCCACTGCTGTCACAGCTGGCAGGCAGGATTGCTTCAGCTGCCTCCAGCTCACACCAGAAAAGTTTCACGTCTCTCTATCAAAAGGCAGCTCTAGATTGCATGGAAGCTGCAGCAAGAGAAACTGCTCAGCAGGACCAACCAGGTCTGTTGGGCCTGAAGAGTAATGGCAACTTACGTGGCAGCGGTGGATTAATACAAGTCGTCGCCCTCTTGGAAATAACACAATTCCTTCATCCTCTTTCCTCAAAGCTAGGTAGGTATCCACCTTTCATTTGAATGATCTTGGGTTTGGAATTGCTGATATCCTCTTTAAGCAGATTTTTCTACTGCTGCTTTGTCTTTGAACGTATTCCTAACCAGGCTTGGCACAGCAGTTGCCTCCTCGCTGTGGGCTCTGGCATTTTTAATGGGCACTCTATTTACAGAGGAGGCAGCTGCCAGAAGGGAAGGGAAACGTTGCTCTCACTGTTTTGCTATTTAAATAACTTGCACTGAAATAATTCTAATAAACCCATGAAATGCGGATCGTGGAACGAGCTGTGGACAACGCACATTTCACTGGCACCGATGCTGTGAGTTATCTTAACCAGTCCAGTGGGTGACCTGAGCCCGTGGGGCGGATCCTGGTGCCAGGGAGAGCTCTGTGCGAAGGACGCCGCGGACCCCGACCAGGTAGGGGTGAGCCCGCCCCGCTCCCGTCCCACCTCTGTTCCCATTCCCGCTCCTCTTCCAGCCCTGCTCCCGTTCCATTCTCGTTCCCATCCCGTTTCCGTCCCCGTTTCCGCCCCCATTCCCGTTCCCATCGCGTTCCAGTCTCGCCCCCGTCCCCGCCCCGTCCCCATTCCCGTTCCCATCGCGTTCCAGTCTCGCCCCCGTCCCCGCCCCGTCCCCATTCCCGTTCCCATCGCGTTCC
>JAWWMP010000116.1:5576995-5641562 GCA_035047865.1 Dendrocincla tyrannina
CCTCCGCGGCCCGGCCGCGGGCGGTGCTGTCGGGCCCGGGCCCGGCCCTGGGCTGAGCACCCTCCTGTCGGTGGTGTCCGTGTGCGGCCCCGGGCTGAGCACCCCCCTCTCGGTGTGCGGGCCGCCTCCTCCCTATCCCCGCCGGTGGCTCCAGCCCGGCCCCGGCCCCGCTCCTTTCGCCGGCTGGAACAGCGGCTCCTGCGGCCCAAAAGGCGGGGATGGCACTGTGTGTCCTGCTGCGTTTTCTTCTGAAATATCTCCTTGAAAGCGCTATGATAAAAGTTGCTTCCAGATCGTACAGGTGTGATTGGATAGGTCTAGAAGAGCAGAAGTTGTACTTTCCTGTGCTGGCTTTGGTTCATCTTCTCATCCTTTCAGGCTACTCACCTCTCATTTGTTTTATTTGCTTTACTAAAGTGTAGCTCTTAAGCCCTTTTAGGTAAGGAACATCTTCTTATGCCTTTGCCAGCGCAACTGTGTTGATGAGCAGTGAGCAAAACCCGATTTCCACCAGGTATTTGTGCGACGGCAAAAGCCCCGGGGGAGAACAGGACAGCGCTTGCCGGAGCCCTTTGTCCACCAGAGGGTCGCTTGCGGTAACGCTGAGGCGCTTGTCGAGCAGCTGGAGTCACTGGTACCTGCAGAGAGGTGCGTGTGCCCAGGTGTGGGCCGTAAGGCTGATGGGGCAGCAAGAACTCACAGCCGTGATTGCCGCTCCACAGCAGCTCTCCTGTTCAGTATACCGGTATAGCCATGGAACTAAGCTCTTGCCTTTTTTTTTTCCTCAGGCTGGACCTATGTTAAGTTTTGTTAATTTTAGCTCTGCTTAGCTTTAAAAGTGCTAATTGCTTACTTGGGACCTGAATGTTTAATTAGGTGAGCAGGAAGAAATGGGATGGGGCTATACTGGCCAGGGGTCTGCTAGCACAGTTGGATAAAGTGTGTTGGTGGGGGACTCTTGTGAGTGACTGTGGTGGATCCCTCTGTCACGCTGCTGCACTCCAGGCAGCTCATTGTCTCTCACTCCACTTTGGAGGCCATCCTGGGAGAGTGGTCATGGTGTCTGTGTGAAACTCTGCTCCAATGTGCCCCTCCCAGGCTTACTGAGGCATAGGGTGAGTGGGCAGCTGTGTGGGAGTTCTGCTCTGTGGCTGACAGGAGCAGGAGAGGTGGGTCCTGTTCCTCTTGATGTAGAAGACTGGTTCCTTTAGTAAAGTCTCGGGCATTTTTGAGTTGTTTGTAAAGCTAGTCCAAGCAGTAGTTACTGAGACACTGAATGAACAGTAGCGTGACTCAGTTTTTCAGAAGGGGATTGCTGCTTTCAAAAAAAAAAAAAACCCAAAACCAAAACAAACAAAAAGACCCCAAACCCAGAACAATGCTGTTACTATAGCAGTTAAAGAGCTGCTGTTATGTACTCGGGTAATGTGGCTGTCACATCATAGGGATAAGTAAGGTAATTCATCTCCTGTCAGCAGGAGAGGATTGGTGGAGCACAGTATGAAGTAGATGTGGTCTCAGTTCTCTTCTTAACACCTTAGGAAGCCACAGCTTATGAGCCCTGTAGAATCACTAAGGGGCTCTGTATCAGGAGAAGTTTTTCTCAACAGCAAAGTCATGATCTTATTGAGTGGAGCAGCGTAAGGAAAACGGGTTGTGTGGTCAAATGTATTGCGGGCTCCGTGGTTGTGCAGGGCTTGCCTGTGGCTATTAAATACTTGGCATACCACACAGAGCTCGAGAATTGCTAAGAGGTTTATGTACCTCTAATCTGCAACTGGAGATTTATCAAGATGTGTCTCAAAAAAACCCTCTAAAATTCCCTAGTGAGGAGTTGTGTAGGGAGAATGCTAAGTAGAGTCAAGAGTTGCCAGTTACCATTTGTTTTGGTCATTTACCATTCAGTTGGTAGTGCCTATCAGGAGAGGGGTTGGAAGTGTAAATAAATATTTGGACCCCGTTGTTAAATTGAGTCATTTGTGCAACAAAGCACAGAGGTGATGTGGTATGAATCAGATGGATACGAGGTTCTAATTTCCAATATATGTCTTAGTTCAGAACACTGAAAATAAATTATTCCTCACACAAAAATGCTACAGCAAGACACTTAATGCAATACAGTTATCCCATGTCTTCTTATGGGGCACGGTACTAGCAGCTAGAAAGGATGTCATGTCCTCTTCTTAGCATTTGTGGTGCTTATGATCTAAAGTAGGACATTACTGGTATCTGATATTCTGCCACCTGCAGTTACCCAGTCCTAAGACACGCTGGTTTAGCTTACTGTACTTGTTCAGGACTCTTGAGCATTTGCAGCTGGAGCAGGACAAAGAGAAAGAGCTGGCAGGGGCATGGAATTTTCTTCGTTTCAGCTGCTGTGAGCCATGACAGGGTTGGTTTGTGGAAGGATGGTTGCTGCTGCTTCACGTTCTTGGCTGTAGGGTCTGAAGTGAGTAAGTGGTCTGATTCTGCTTTTGGATCCTTTACCCTGTGTGGTAACCTACCTGGCAGGGGAGACATGCTATGCTATAACCCAGTCTGTGTTAATTTGGCTTTGTAGATGGACTAAGACAGACACATACAGTCCTTCCCCTGCCTCTTTGTTCCACAACACTGCTGCAGAAACCAAAGGTGGTGAGGGACCTGGCAGGCATCACAGTAGGTCTCGGTCCATGGCTGCCTCCACACTGGACCTCCTGCCCCAAAAAGCATGTGCTCTCCCAACTGATGCCATGATTGGCAGGATGGAGACAGAGGTTCGTGCAGTGTGGAAGCACAGGCCCTTTCCTCATTGGGCATTGCACTGCTGGGCTGAGGCACGGCAGCCCGTTTGAGAAGGGTGTGTAAGGTGTGTGTGGCTGCTCATGCCAAAGGAGGCAGGGCAAGGATCCCACCATGGAAGTGTTTGTGGCTGCCTGCTTTCAGATGAGGGTTGTTGGCTAAAGTTTTCAAGCAAAACAAAACGCATAATAATGTAGCATGGCGTTCCCAGGTTCTCTAGTGCTTGTGAGGTCCATTCTTTGTGAGGATCATTCTTCAGTCAAAGGAGGGAAGGCCTAGTTCTCTTCTGCTGACAGTAAGTTTTATTAATTTCAGGGGAGTTGCTGCTAAATTTATGCTTTTGTGAATGCTGAATCAGGCCCAAGAGCTTGGTTTTATCCTTTTAACTTTTGGTTGCCTGTGCAGTTTTTATGAGTCTGTGTATGAAGAGCTCAGGGTTAATTCTTCTAAATAAAACTGAAAATTTTGCAGGATGGCTAAAGTCATAATTCTGCCTTGAGATCAGCAGAGAGAAACTGCACATAAAGGAAAAGACACTGTGGAGCTGTACACATATTCTGTCAGTAGGTACATTCTAGTTTTTTAGAAATGTTGATTGAAACAATTAGTTCAGGTGAAAATTACTGAGCATTAATGCTGTACTGCTCCCTTTGTAGCTGGTAGGGATTTTACCATCAGCATGAATATGAGAGAGTAGTACAAAGATCTCACCATGGTGGAGTGAAAGTAGCAAAAGGAAGTTACTGGAGTCCCACCAGTCCTCTGGCAAGTATAAGTATTTTGTGGTGTGTAATTTTCATATATTATTTGAAATTAGTCAACTCGTTTGCGTTGAGTGTTTTGTGAGAAGACAGGTGATGATGTTGCACCATGGAGGATTCTGGTCTGTGAAGATTGTATATAACAAGAGGGTAAGATGGGGCAAAGGAAGTGCATTTTTCCTCCCAATCTTGGCATAGGGTTTCCAAGATAGCCTTGTAAATGAATATTCTGGGAAGATGTCTTATCCATGACTTGTCTCCGAAGAGTAAAAGTTCTGCTTTGCACATGAACAGGTGTTGTCTTCCTGAGTTCTGAGAAGTCTGAAAGCATTGGATCATTTTGTATGGTATTGAAAAACTAAAGGACAGATCTTTAACTGCAAGCTGCAGTTGCTCCATTACAACCAGCAGAGCACTGCAAATTGACTCAAATTGGTGCAAGGTGTTAAGTCATCTCCCCCAGTCTCATGTATACATGCTTGGAGGCAGAAATAACTCAGTTCTGAGGGACTTGTCTCAAAAAAAAAACCAAACAAACAAAAAAACCCCAAAACACCCAAACAAAAAAACTCCAAAACTGTTCCTCCTCCTTGCTCCACTAGCTGCAGAATGTGAATGTCATCTGGCTGTAAGCCCAGGACTAAACACAGTGCTCTAAACAAGGTCTCACAAGTGGCTTGTAAAGGAAAATAAAAGGCCCCACAACAACCAGAGACTTTTTGGACTTCTAAACAGCTCTTTTTTTTTTTTTTTTTTTTTTTTTTTAAATTAAAAATGATGTCTTTGGCTTCTGCTTTATATTTGCTGAATACAAATCTGTGCTTTCCAAGAATTAACTCCAGGGCTTCTCAATGCTGACTTTGTTGAAACATAGTTCCAACATGAAAATAACCCAAAGCCTTGCTGGTTGTGATTTCATGCATGATGTGTATCACATGTGCTGACATTCCCTTTCTTAACTTACCTGTGGATCTGTAGCCTTGTCTTCCTCTGAATCCTTTGCTCAGTATTTTCTCATAATTGGATGAAGATTTTTGAGCATATGCCAAAACATGTATTTAAATACATTTGAGAGTGAATGTGTGATGAGAGGAACATTTATTTGGCTGTTCCTCACTCAGCTCCATGATTCAGATGAAGGCTCGGAGCTGTGGAGCACGTGGGGATAGCAGAAGGCAGGTCTGGGCGAGTGATCAAAGCCACACGTGGAGCCAGCACCTGGAGAAAGGCTGTTCACCATAGCAGGTACCCTCTTTGATCTTCCTGTCCTGCAGATGTGTGGTCAGGTGCTTAAGGCAAAAGCCAAATGTTGTGGCATGGGGTGGTTTCTTCTGCTTGGAGCAGTGAGCAGAATTCCCAGCTGTTGTGTTCCAGCCCAACCTGTGTGCCTGAGCCAGTGTGGCAAGGTGCTGCCTTTTACCCCAGCTTTGTTCTGGTTCTGTAAGGGAGGCTTGTGATAATTTTAATTTGGGAATTAAAGAAGGCCCATACTGAGGTCTGGGCATGCCTGCTGCTGGTTTTGGATCTGCTTGTGTGGGAAACTATTCACCCCTTTTTTGCAAAGAAGGTAAGGTTTTAAACTGAATTTATCTTTTTTCTTTTCTTTTTTTTTTTTTTCTTTTTTTAATGCAACCACAAACCAAAACCATGACCATCACACCATCACACAAATAAACAGGCATCCTTGTGCCAGCTGGGGCCTTGGCATGCTTTATGCTGCATAATTTGCTGAGACTGTAATTTCTTAGGCAAGCAGTTAGATATTGGCAACTATGAAATGTCAGCCCTCAGTAAATGTTGAAATAAGCTATTTTAGCTACAGCTGGGGGTCTAAAAAAGAATAATTTACTCAGAGTGTCCTTGGTGGTTATTACAAGATGAAAAATCCTGCTTTTGGACACCCTGAATAGCTTGGGAGAAGGAAGCCAGGGTTCTTGTGGTGTGTTTTCTAAGGACCACAACTGTCTAGTTTGCACGTCTGGGAACCGTCAGGGTGCTCTCAGTTATTTAAGTTGTATCTGCACCTCTGCCACAGTATATCCCTAAGCTTTGTACTTAGGTTTTACTAGCATTTATCTAGGGACAGCTGTTAAAATGATGGTTGTTTTGGAAGTTGACAAGAATTCAGTTTTGGGAAGTGTGAGTAGAAAATGTGAAGTTTTTGCTGCTGTAGTTTGAACCTGATTGACTTAAATAGTAGCTGCAGTAAAACTCATATCCTAAAGCGTTTCTCCAAACGTGTGTTAAACCTGGGAATTGCTGTTTTGTAAACTGCTTTTAAATAAATTGGAAACAATTGGAATTTTAGAAAATTATCTTTGAGGACTTGGGTAGAAAGGTTCAGTTCTGACTTATATTGCTGGTCTTTATTTACGTCAAATATTATTTTCATTTATTTATTTGTAAACTGCATTGCTTGGAATTTTTAACTTATTTGATGAGATTTAAAAATGAAGATTCAACCTCAAATGACTGACTAGTTTTTCATTGGATAGTTCACGTTTTCTATTCAGTGGTTCCATAAAAATTCTTGTTTGTTGCACAGCTCCTCCCTTTTGGCAGGAATTCCCTACAAAGATATTCTTAGCATCTGTTTTGCAGTATGTCCCTTCAAATGTTTAACTTTACTGCAAAGTTTTTCCTAAAAGATAGGATCTGTCAAAGTAAATATTTGGTTTGTTATAATGCAGGCTCATTTTTTGACGCCTGTATGAAAGATGTTATTTCATCCATTTTTATTTCATGAATGACTGGGCATTTTGGTAGCAATCACTTCAGGTTACATTGTTCATGTTTGCCTGCTCCAGTAGGCGCTGGGACAGGACTTTGCAGGTAGGAGGAGACACAGGACAGCAGTCCTGTCCACATGAGGTCATGGTCCACAAACTGTGAAAGATGTTTGTTTTCTCCTTGATTTGTCTTTTGGTGCTATGGTTTTAGAACAAAGGCAGACTGACTGGGAAGAGAAAAATGAATTTTAAGGCTGGATTGAGTTCCCCTAGCTCAGTCACAGGAGGTCAAGTTACTCGAGAGATTTGTGACTCCCCAGAGACATGGGTTTGTGTTTGTACAGGGGATACATCATAGTTGAGGTACAGAAGTTGGTAATGAACTTGTTTGTGTTTATTTTAAGAGCAGTTGATAGACTTGGAGGGTTTTTTTTTCCATGTTGTTGAATTTATACAGAAAAGCTGTATAAAAATAACTGGCACGAGATGTAGAAGCAATAAAATAATGTCGTGTTAAGTCTTGAAACTGTGGTATGTAACCCCAAGATATATTTTCACTGTTTGGCGGGTTTCTCTTTATTATCTACAGAATGAGAATGATGGAATATATTTGCTGTTAAACAGTTTAATTTTTCATTTGTAAAAGGACTAAGTAAATGTGTATCCTAGTATGCTTTGTCCGAGCTCTCTGTACACAATGATTGCCAATGTTTGTTGCTGGCAGTCATGGGAATCTCTTAGTACCAGTGTGTCAGCAAGAACTAAACCTAGAAAATATCCTGTTGTCTGACTGCTGCCTTACTTTCTGAGTTTGATCACATTTGATTCAGATCAGAAAGAAAAAAGTAATACCAACATACTCTTTGTCTGACCTGTGCACATATCATAACCCCCCAATACAGTAAATATGTGGAGTCGCCAGTGTGTTTGGAATGGTCTGCTGCTGTCAGGACTCTGACCCAGTTTCACCACTTCAACAAATGAGGCTTATTGTCTTCTAAACTTTTATTTCAAAACACACTGTCCCAGGAGAGAGAAAACAAATTGTTTACACAAGCAAACTAACAGTGGAGAACTAAACACCCACGCTTCCTTCTTCAGGAGTTCCCCTGCTAGGAGTTTCTATGAACTCATTAATCCAGTGAGCAAGGAGAAACTTTAGTTGTAATCAAATGCGTCTTGATGTGACCATTGAGGGAGCAAAGTTTGGCTATGATGATGGTATCCCCTCTTCAACTGGGGGATCAAAAATAAGTTACAGAAGGGAAAAGTGCTGAACCTAAGGAGGACCTTCTTTCTTCCTAGTCTGGATGAAGACAGCCTAGGAGAGCCTTTGAGCCTTCCTCCTTACTGTAAGAGCCAGTTGATGGCAGTGGCATCAGTACCTCCCTCTCTATCTACAGCCTGATATGCCCTTGTCTTTTGAGGGACTCGAGGAAAGAAACGGCAATTTTTGGGGTGATGATCTTGGTCCACCTTCTTAAATACAAATGTGATGGATGAAGGGGGAGGGTGAGGAGACTGCTCAAACCTGCATAAAATGCCAGATCTTGGAGGTGGTTGTGGAATGTGCATGGTGTCCACCTTACAGTGGAAAGTGTTCCTGCCCGTGGCAGTGGGGTTGGAACTGGATGATCTTTAAGGCCCCTTCCAACCTAAACCATTCTGTGATTCTGTGAATATGAAATACTTCTGTCTATCCGGGATCATTATGCAGATGGCTAGGGGGAAAGGGGTGGAAAAGGAGAAGAGCTTTGTTAGGAAGTAGAAAATAGTGAAAACCAAAAAACAGGAGGAGGAGTGGGTTGGTGGATGGAAACTTCACAGGTACAGGCAGGAAAGCTGGGAAAGTGATGAGGTTCCGTCTCCAGGGGCTCACTGCAAGATTAAAGCCAAGCTGGGTGTAGTGGCTGGGGTAGGAGTCCGGAGCTGGTCAGAATAAGCAGAGTAAGAGGAGAGGGCTCGTGATGGACAATCTGATGGAAGAAGGGGAAGAGGGTTGGGAAAGCAGCATTGTTAATGAATTTGCAAATCAGCAGTGACAGAAGATGACAGGGTTATCAGAGGGAAAAGTTGCAGAGAGAGGTCAGAGGGGACAGTTGTCCTCTGAAAGAGGATCGAGAAGAACATCATGAGGACAGGAAGGGTGACTTTTATTTATGTTACTTTGAAGTCACACTGATTGAGACCCAAGCCAGGAAGCTTTGTTGAGGTGACATTGCCAGTTCCGTGACAATATATAAAAAACAGGAAGAGGAGTGGAATTAACTTGAGACCAATATTTCAACAGCCTTCAGCTTTGAATTTCCTGGGTTTCATTGGTCTTTGTCACAACTGTATTTTCACTGTTTAATAGGGTTTTTTCCATAAAGAGATAGGATGGAAGAAGAAACAATAAGCACTGTTTATCAGAATCTTATGTCATGATTGGCTTTTCTCTTTTGTTTGGTAAACATATATTTAGAAACTAAATTATTAACTCTAAATATTTGAATATTTGAAACTCCTTTGCCCCTCAAAATGAAAGCATATCCAAAGTGAATGATCTTCCCCCGACCCAGCACCCCAAATAAGCAGTTGTTTAGTTGTGTGGGAAAAAAAAAAGATAATTAGTAATTCAGAGCATAGTTGGTCAAAGCTGTGGGTGGATTTTATAAAACAGTCACCCTTTATAATCAGTCTTATAGACCTGATCATTATGAAAAGTATACAGGTGTCTGAAATGATTTTGAGGATTTAAACTTTCCTCCTGTTTTTTCCAAATAGGTCAGGCAGGGGCAATACCTTGCATTTTGCTGTCTGCAGACTTTGTCCTGAAAAGGACAAATTGCCCTTTTCATGCCTGCCCTTGCCCCTGGCCAGATCCTCGAATAGGCAAGAAGTAAGTACTCTGCAAATTAAGTTTGTTTTCTCTCCAGTATTTGATTTGTGGGTTTGGTTGTTTTTTTTTTTCTAACCTCCTAGTAATGTGAAATAAGTCTAAGCATTCCACGTCCTATGATATGTATACAGCACAGCTGAAAGGATTGTGAAGATGCTGTGCTTTGGGGTTTGTCCTGCTTGCTGTGCTGTCCTACTTGTGCAGCAGTGAGGGTGCTCACAGACACGGCTGAGGCTGCTTTTTCCTGTTGGTGTAGTCCCAGTGTGGACAGGAACAGCTGGCACATTGTGAGCCTGGTCCTTTCCCTCGACACAGTGCAGGTTAGCTGTGCTGGGGCAGTGCAGGACGTGTGCAGTCTCTGCTGGGGTCAGCCTCGTTGACAAGCCTGTCTCTACAGCCAAGACAAACAATGAAACAAGTTTTCTACATTGAGTAGTTTACCTATTCATTGCTGCTGAACCCGAGCTAGGTTAGGTCAGTGAAGACTCTCTGGTATAGGCAGAAGTGTTTTGCTGTCTGGTATATTTACATGGGACACCTTTGTGTGGAGAGCAATGATTTTGGTTTAATTAAATGAAGCATTTTCTTGCAGTCTCTTCTGTGCATGGAACCAAACAAACATCTCAAGACGTTAAGCTCAGACTCCAAACCACTGTTCTTTTAATGTTCTTCTGGTGAAAATGTTTTCTTTTGTTTATTGAGGCATAAATCTTTTACTTGGTACTCAGCTTCATGGTTTGCTGTGCACCCTCAAAAGAGTGGGTAGATACTTTGGAAGTGTGCTACAAAAAATGGTGCTTAAAGCAGTAAATAGCATTCTGCAAGAAGTAGTAGTGAGTGCTGAGTGGATAAAGAAGCAAACTGTTTTCAGCAAACTGATCTGCAGTTCAGCTGTTTAAAATGAACACTGCAACCACAAAGACTTACACATGATGTTCCTTGTACAGTCTGTTGGATTACATTAACCTCTTAGTCAGAAGGCAGTAGTGTAAATATAACTAATGATGTGCAATTACAATTGTTCTTGAACAAAAAGCAAATCCACACCTGCATAGCTTGAGTTCCTCAAGTTAGTCATCTGGTGCTGTCCTGGTGTGATTCGGTGTGTAGGATGCTTTGCATTCTTAAACAAGCATATTGAAAATGGATGATCCTTTCCAGATCCAAGGATTTCAGTGGGTTTACACTAGCTGACCCAGAACATCTGGCGTACTTGCTTTAGGAGGGGAAAAATCAGGTTCCAGCACTGTAATTTCCCCCCATTTATTTAAACTTAGATAAATGTTTGCATATCACTTACTAGGTGAGCTGCCAGGGTTTTTTGCATATTTTCCAGTGATAGATCAATAATAGTTGTGGTTTGTTTAGTAAATTGTCCCTGTGGAAAAAAAAAAAGAAACAGCACATCCAAGCTTTTCTTACTCCTGCTGCTAAGTAGCTCCAATAGTACATTATATTGTTTGCTCAAAGTTTAGAGCTTTTTGTACTTGATGTTTTTTCACCTACATTGTCTGTATACTCAGGTGTGTATAATTTGCTAAGTACAAAGCTAGAAGTCTGATTTATAAATTATTTTGATATTATGCTTTCTGATTTTGTGCTTTCTGTTGGGTTGTGCAAAGGTAGTAATTCCTGTGTGATGAAAAGTAAAAATGAGTTTTGCAGGCACAGGAGACTCCCACTTCTGTGTGAAACTGAATAAGAAAAATTCGTGCTCTTCCACTGATAACTTGTTCTCGTAGAAGAACAAACAAAAAAGCCAAAACTCCCCCAGAAATAAAACCATATCTCCCCAACACATGCTCTCCCCTTGCCACCCCACTTTGTGTAGTCTTTGCAAAGGCCAGAGGCTGGAAGGGACTTCCAGAGGTCAGGTAGTCCAGCCCTCCTTCCACTCTGATCAGGAGCTTTAGACCTTGTCCCACTCCTCTGGTAACACTGTTCTTTGCCCTGGTGACAGTGAAGGGTTGCCCAAGTCACCCCAAAGGTGCAGTGTCTGAAGCTGTCACTGCTCAAAGATTTACTCCTTGAGAAAACCCTTTTGCATAGGACAGTACTGTTCTCGCTGTTCATGGGAAATGAAAACTAGTTATACATCCAAGTTTCATCAAATCTGAGACCAATTTCTTAAATCATGAGAGTGCATTAACTACTGGTACTTTTTGTCTTGGTGGGACTGTGCATGGGCCAAAGAGAGCACATATGCTTCCTGAAATACTGAAACATCTTTCCCCTTTAAAGATGATCCTACACTGTTTAAGTTTGTCTTATTTTAGATTCATGTGTAATCAGAAGAGTGATTGAAATGCTCCCGCCCCCTCCCCCCGCCCTAGTTGGACCAGTTCTTTTAGAGGTGGCCGGAGGATGAGGTGTGGGCAGGATTTACACAGCAAGACAGACTGCTGAGCAGGCTGTCACTTTTGTGCTGGTGCTTCTTTCTGTGTCTTAACTGGCTGGCTAAGATGTGATTACACAAATGAGGACTAGGGGCACTACTGTTGAGTACAGCCTTGCACAGCAGTAGTGTTCTCTGGGTTGCGTGTCTTGGGCTGTTATTTTGTAGCTACTTGGTACTGTGAACAGAGCTTTTTGTAGAAGGCTGAGTTTCTGTGGCCCACAAAACTACTATTTCGTCTAATAAGCTAAAAGTGTGAAGAAAGAAAAAGGGGTGAAATGGTTCCTAATACTAAGGGCTAAATTGGGAAGTGTCCCAGGTGGTTACATGTCTGCACATAAGGAATTTAATTATTAGCCCTTACCATGGACTCAGCTGAAATAAAGTACTGTATATTTAACTATCTTAACTTATTGCACTTGCAGAAAGAGCAGCCTGTGTACTGGAAATGAGCAGGTGCTGTCACCAGGAGCTATCCAAAACTCAAGGTGCCAAGTGTAGTACGTTTCTGATTATCCGGTTCCTTAGTTAATAGATAAACCACTACATCAGTGGCACAATTGATGTATTTTCTTTTGAATGTGTCATGTGGAAGATGAGCATAAGGTCAACACCAGACTAAGCAAAGGGTGTTTGTTCTGCGGTTAATCATTGCCCTGATGCCTCATCCCGTGCTGAAGCTGAGTTTCACAGCAAATGGCCCTCTGAGCATTTGTGTTCAGCAGTCTCAAAGTGAGCGGTACAAGCTTTGAAACAGAGCTTGGAATAACAGACTCAGTGGCTTCTGATGTTACAGGTTCTTGTATACCACTTAGTGCACTGTACTGAACTCACTGTAGTAATTACAGACACTGATGGAAATCTGTCCATTGACTTTATGAAATGCGGGATGTGGTTTCTTAGGCATTGGCTGCCTGCTGAGCAACTGTTTACTTCTTTTAACTAGAGTTGAACAAAGAATAATCTTTGTAAAACATTTGATAGGGATTAAAGAAGCCGTTGCTTGCTATTACAAAGGAGTTATTTTCTGACAGGGAGATATCTGTTAAGTAGATGGTTGATGCAACAACTAGAAAGTACTGTGGCATTATAGTTGAAACAAGCTATGTGTTTTCGTTGTTCAGTGGTGTACAAACTATTTAACATTTGATTTTATTATTTTTTTTATTAATGAAGAGCCTAAAAATTATTTAGGGTGACCTCTTGATTGCAAAAAATACACAGCTTTTGCAGTTCTCTTAGGGTCACATTTCTATCTTGTAATCCATGACTCATTTTCACTTTTAAGGTCAACTTTTAGATCCGTCTGCCTTTATTTTTCCCATTTGTGTGCTGCTTTGGGTAAACAAGCGCAATCCTTTTCAATGAATTACACAAAGAAGAATTTACCCAAATAATTTGTGTTGCCCTAGCTCTGAAAAGAGAATTGCTCTTACTGGAAATTGGCTGAAGCTTACTGCTCAACTTTTCTAGGAACACTGAGCTAAATGAGCATGAGCTTTCACGTACATAACACTCTGCCACACTGGAGAAATGTTTTAAGGTGGGACAAGGGGGGAATGGCTTCAGACTGACAGAATAGGTTTAGATTAGGTAAAATATTAGGAAGAAATTCTTCCCTGGGAGGGTGGGCAGACCCTGGCACATGTGGCCCAGAGAAGCTGTGGCTGCCTCATCCTGAGAAGTGTCCAAGGCCAGGTTGGACGGGGCTTTGAGCAACCTGGGATAGTGGAGGGTGTCCCTGCAGGTGCCCATGGCAGGGGGTGGAACTGGATAATCTTTAAGGTCCCTTCGAAGCCAAGCCGTTCTGTAATTCTGTGATCATGGAAACATTTGAGTGGAGATAAGTGTTAAAGCTCACTGAGCAGGCAGTAGGTCAGGTCTCTGCTTCTCCCTTGCTGCCTGGAGGAGTCACCTCTGGCACTGGTGTGATCAGAGCTTTGCTTTGATACCTCTGTTGGGCAAGAAGGTAGGAGTTAGGACATGAGCACTGAAACTCTCATCCTACTTTGCTCATGGTACAGGAGATGGAGAGATGCTTTTCCCTGGTGCCTACAATAACCCACAGTCAAGCCCAGCAGGTGGTCACCTTGTGCATCTCCATCTACATGTGGGTGCCGAATCCCATCTCCCCCTGCATTTGACTTAAAGCTTCACTCTGAATTCTGAAGTTTCTCCAGACCTTGAAGCCATGTTTTATTTAATTCAAGCATTTACTTTTTCTTGCTTCTCCCAGGAATTGCAGGTAGATGTTAAACGTATTTAGGAGGTTTGAAAACATATTTCTGAATGGTTTTATTTTTATTATTTACTGGTTTTGCCAGGAATAGTGAATGGAAATTACAGAAATACTTCAAGAAATGCTAACTTCTGTGAGATATCCAGGCCAGGGAACTTGGGAAGAACAGGAACCTTCAGAAACGTTATCCAAACCAAAGCCAATCCTATAAATGTATTTCTCTGACATGTCCAGAAGCAAAACAAGACACTAATGTATCAACAAACAATCCCTCTCTTGTAGTAGATTTGGTAGTATCCTCAGTGACTAAATGCTGTGCCAAAGGAAATGACTTGGGGTTTTATTCCTTTGCAGTAATGTGGAAAGTATGCCACGAGAGCAAGCGGGAAGGGGTTGTTTAGTGGAAGAGAGGAAGAAGAAACTTCAGAAGGGGGACAGAGAGACAGCACTAGCAGCAAACCTAGTTGTCTTGGTAGTGTGCTGTGTTCAGCAAAGCTCGAGGACTGGATTTTCTGAGGCATTCCGTGTTTGCCTAACTATATGCTGCTGTTGGAAAGAGCAGTGTCTGTTGGTGGGAGCATTGTCAGGCCAACTCCTGTGCCCTTTTGAGATGGGATTTTCAGATGCTTTCTTTTCTGATTTTATGAGTTCAGCATAGATAAAAGAAGTGGGTAGACAGCTGTGAGTGAGACAGAGGATCTGTCCAAGAGCTAATGGGACTTAAAACCTCTCCTGAGAGTGATGTGCTGAAACAAGTTCAAAGTAATAATTTCTCTTTATCATTTAGTCTCTTAAAAGGCTGCCAGTGAGTAGGATCTGGAATCAAGGGGGGAAAATAAGCCTGCAGGCAAAAGGTTTATTGAGGCAGGAGTGATTACCAGCTGAAACCATATGTGGAAAGGTCAGGGGATAAGTTTGGCAGTGATGTTCCCACTTTAGATTAAGCCAGATAATAATACCACGACTGATGCATAGACTGGGTCAGAGCCCCTGAAGGTGGAGTCTGTCCAGGTGATAGTTTCTTATGGCGTAATGAACAGTGAACTGAAGGAGTCCTTGGAAAGCTGGCTATGATTTGAACAGCATTATTGTGTTAACCACGATGAGCAGCATTGATACTTCAGAATGCAAATACCTGTGTCAGAAACGATCAGCCAAGGAAATTGAAAGTACCTGTGACCTGTAGTAAATAAGGAAATTGTCAGTGTTGGGAGCTGAAAAATAACCATTAATAGCTAGGAGAACATCACTCTGTAAGTCAAAGCTATGAATGGGGAGGGTAGTTTGGCAGCTGTTTTAGGAAGGAGGAGGACTAGGAAAAAAGCAGCCATACTGTGGTCAAGTGAGGGTTCACTTGGCCCATTATTCTCTGGTTATGAGGAGGGTATGTGGTTACAACCCTGCAAACTCTTCACTGCACCTCCAGACAGTACATCTTGCCTCTCAGACTCGTTTGCTTGCTCTTAAGGCTTCCCTTCTGCCTGTGGATTCACAGTGCTCACACAAGCCAAGGCTGTTGGTTGGGCCCTGGCTAAGTTCTGCCTGTTCCCAGGGAGGTGGGCACCAGTGCTAGGAGCTCCAGAAGCTCCTAATTCAATCCTTGATCGAGGAGATCCAAGGGACTTCTGCTGACTTTGGGGTCAGACTGCCCACTCCTGGCTCCCCAGTGCAGGAAAACACAGATCTACTCTTGTTCTACCCAGACCAAGAAACAAGGCTTAAGAGTGATGGTGCCTGATGCGAGAAATGTAGCAACTGGAAAAACTTAGGAGCCTGAATTGGTTTGTCGGCAGCTGGGACTTAGCTGAACCTTATTTCCCTGGTCAGAATATTTGCTCATAATTTGATTCTGCTAATTGCCTCTAACTACCTTATATCTTCTTTGCTTTATGGGAGGAGTAATAATTTCCTCAGAGGAGTTAGCGGGAGGCACGTAGCTGGTGGTAAATTAAGTGGTGTTGCATGTCAGGTTTTGCAAAATCCATTGAGGGCCACACTGGGAGAATGATAAACACAGTTCACCTGTCACCTCCTCCTGGCTTTTGAAAAGCTTGTGGGTGTTGCATATTTGTGCTTTCCTTGTAGTTTTTCAAGAGGGTATTTGTTCCTGAAAAGGATTGCAAACAGTCATTCATGGCCCTTCTGTCTTTATAAGATTGTTTTTTACCTCATGGACAGAAAACTGTTAGTCACTGACGTCTTGCTGGTGGCTTTCTTCAGGGGAGTAGCTCACACAAATATGTTATGTTCAGGTAACAGAGATAAAAGTACAATGAGCTCTTCAAGGAAAAAGGGGTTAGTCAGGGAATTTTTGTTATTTCCAAACTCTTTCAAACTTTTTAATTAAAACAACAAAATACAGAAGTACATGCTATGTAAAGAGTGACTTGTGATTTTTGCGGTATGTGTTATTTCTTTTCTACAAGTAATGTGCCCTGGCATTATTTGAGTTAAAAAAAAGACTGTAAACCCTTTCTGCAGCCAGAAGAATGATGGAAGTTAGAACTCCTTTTTGCATAATCCCCTCTCATTTTGCTTGTGGGTACAGCTGTGTTAATACAATGCAACATTTGAGTTGAGAGGTCTGCCAAATCCTGGCACCAGTGATAGTTTGCAGAAGACTGAAGGTCTTATTTGATAGATTTTTCAAAGTGATACTGTGCTCAGTTGTATCTGTGTCCCTGGAAGGAGACTTGCAGTCATCTCAGAGGAAATACTTTCAAAAGGAAAAGTTTGATTTTGCCAAGATTCAAATAAGGTCAGAGTAATTGGACAAACTAGGGCTTTGTAGGTTGGAGATGAACATAGCCTGCTCCCTGGGATTGTGCAAATGTGCTAGGAGAACAGGAAAATGAAATGCATGAGGATGCTTACCTTTGCTGAAAATCTGAAGTTCTGTGTAGGTCTCTTGGTATATTGTCAAGTGTAGAATTGCATTTCAGAAGGGTGGGAGATTTTTTACATTTTAAAATAAGTAAAATGTATTTATTCTCCCTGTTTCTGGTTTGCACTTTAATCCACCAGAAAATGGATTCTCTGAATTAATTTTAATTGGTTTAATACTATTTATAAATTGCTACAGTAATTTGATTGCAATATGATTCTAATTCACTAGAGGTTTTACAAGTACATCTATAGCAGGTTCTACCTGGCTTTCATGCTTTTCTGTTAAGGGACAGAAGGAATTATATTTCAGCTGTACCTCACTGGCCAACTGGATGGCCAAAGGACTACACTGACAGGTAAGCAATCAGCATTAGTCTTCCGACGTCAGCTGACCTTTGCCAGGTAGTACTTAAGGTCTGGACTGATATTTTCTCCTATTCTTCCATGGCTGCAGAACAGTAAAATCCTTTTTCAATTTACCTGACGTAGTTTCTGTGAGAGTGTGTGCTCAGTGGTTGCATGGCCTTTACAGGTTGAGAATGAAAGAGGATTTCTTGAGTGGAATAATTTGCACTTAAAATACAGCAAAAGTGGGTTCTGCTAACTCTGTGGGTCAGCCAGCAAAGGCTGCAGATCTCCTCCTTTGGTGGTGGCATACACGGAGTCTCTTCCCTCTGTCCTCAGTGTTAGACTCTTTTCCTCACTCAGATCTTGTTAGGTTGGCCAAAAGATCAAAAATCGTGTTTCGGAACTAAGGAACAGAAAGGCAGAAAGGCAGTGCAGTTGGATAGCCTTGATTCCTTAGGAAACTGAGCAGAAGTGGGGTAAGGATTGTGGGCAGGGACTTCTTAAGTTCCCCAGGTGGCTGTGGCGTGTGCTCAGGGGAGCACAGGGTAGGTGTGCAGATTGTCTCATCTTTGCCAGGACTTTTGGCTAAAGAAAATGGGATGTTTTGTTGATAAAAGCAAGATTGGAATGAAAGGATTAAAGGGGAGGAACCTAAGCCCAGTAAGGTGTTCATTGTTCTAGTACAGTTAGATATAAGGAACATACAAAATGCCAAATAAAATTGCGGCAGGGGGAGTAAAGTAGGAGCTGTTTATAGAAGAAGTCTTGGTTACATCCAGGCATGTGAACAGTGCTCTGGCATTCCTATATGAGTGAAAACCAGGAGGAGAAGAGAGTGGAAAAAGGAGGGTGAAAAGTACCCATTTTTTGGAAGCATACAGCCTGCATGGGCATCAGCATCCATGCAGTAGCACTGGATTTCAGG
Organism: Dendrocincla tyrannina; assembly: GCA_035047865.1. NCBI lineage: Eukaryota > Metazoa > Chordata > Aves > Passeriformes > Dendrocolaptidae > Dendrocincla > Dendrocincla tyrannina. The sequence goes on from JAWWMP010000116.1 coordinate 5,594,941, forward strand.
GAAAGTTGCCAGGCAGACAAATCATTCCTTTTCCCTGCCCTGTCTTGTCCTTCCCACGCGCAGTCTTTGTCCTGGATGTGAAGAGGTGTGGGAAGACGGTGCTGTGTGCAGAAGAGCCTGGCTCTGCTGGGAGATTGCCAGCCAAGGCTGGGGCAGCAGAGAGTCGTCTGACACCTGCTGCCCACTGAGCTGTGCAGACTGTGAAGAAGGTAAATGTCCAGGCAGAAAGTCACGTGACTTGTGAAGGACCTGTCTCCTGCAGCCTGGTGTCATTTTCAGATGTCTGAACTCAACAATGACAACTCCAGAGCAGTGGTTTTCCAGCCTGTTTTGGATCTGAATAAGCATCAGATGTGGACAGCTGTGTAGAGAAATGAAATCTCCTAACAGTAGGTTTGTTTTTCTGCCGTTGTTCCTGCACCATGTGGAACCTGCACCTGTACCTCTAAGCTCTGAGACAAGAGCCCACCCCCAGTTTTTCAAGTGTTGCACCCTGGCCATCCATTTGACCAGTGAACTTTAACGTATGTTTTTGTACTGGGTGGCCTAAAAGAAGTATCTGCACAAAAAACACCCCCTCCCAACAAACACAAAAACCCCCCAGCAGTGTTTCCCACTGCGCTAATTTTAGTCAGAAGTACTGACACCCTCTCAAACATGGAAGATTATTTAGGTTGCCCTAAATCAGTTTGAAATTACACTGTACCACAAAGGGAAGTGGGGATTGATTTGCTGGATGTGTGGAGCTGAGAAGAGCAGGGGATCGAGCTCAGCAGGGGCTCAGAGTTATGGTCCTGCAGATAGCAGTAATATTGCATAAATACAAACAACAATAGTAGTTATGAAAAGGTTTAGAGCCCAAAACCTCTTGGAAGTAAAAGAAGCAGTGGTCATGTTTGAGGTTTTCTTCTGACTGGAGTCATACCACTCTTTGAAGGGCAAACTGTGTTTGTGTGTTTGAGTTTGTCTGTATGTTTGAGCAAGGAATGTAAAAATCTTGGCATGGTAATCTTATTTTGGTAATAAGATTGTGTGCAGACATCCTTGTGGTTAAATTGAAAAAAAAAAAAACCAAAAAAACATTCCATTTCCTGTAAAGGGATTGTTGTTTGCAAATGGAGTGAATGGCAACTGCACCTACGACTGCCTAGTCTTGCTCGTGACCCTCTAATGTAACTCCTTTAAAATCTCTGGGGTTTTTTCCTATGTAATTTAATTTGATGTTGTCCCTGAGGCAGTAGGATCAACTTGGAAATTTGAGGTTTTATTCTAATTCCTTTTTGGGTTTCTTGGGTCTCCCTCCACTCAAATCTTTCAGGTGCAAATTCCCTTTCAAGAATTTATTGAAAGAAAACTTTTTTTAATAATTTAAAAAAACCCAAAACTTGTTATATAGCAACCTTCAGATTGTTTAGAATAGCCAAGTCTTTGAAATGTCTGATGTCCCCAGAGTGGAGCAACTGTTCTGCCCCACTGTATGTGTGGCAAATGAGGACACAGCTTCAGTGAGTTATAGCACATGCAAACTTACCCACTTCACTGAACATCAGTCAAGAGACTTACGGCGTTGGTGTAATCAACTTATTTAAACACACTTTTGGATAAAGACAGATCACAGTACTTTAGAGCCTCACCAGGAGTGTATCCTTTATTTTTTTTTTTTTAATTTTCTTTGTTTCCTGCATTGTTTTTTGTCCTCTCCTGGTTTTCCCCTAGCATTTCGCTTTTGCCACAATGCAGAATTCAAGATTTTTCTTTCAGCCTTTAATGTCTGCAAACTCTGCCTTCAAAACAGGCAGGTTCCTGAGCTTCCTGTCATGGCTGCTTTTTGACCAGAATCTAAGTGGAAAAATGTAACCTTTCCTAGTGCTTTCATGGTATGACCTCTGGAAGCAGGGCGAACTATTTAAAGCTTCCTGCTACATGTTAAAACCAAAAGAAAATGTTTCTTCTGCTTCTGGCTGTCAGCCTTTCCCAGTACTTTTGCTTGCCAGGCTTTTTCATTTAACCCTTTTTTTCATTAAAGCTCCTCCTTCCACCTTGGTCTTACTTACCTGTGTCAGTTCTTTCTCAGAAGGCATTAGAGGGAAGCAGAAGCGTATGTGCGTGGCATGGGGTATGTGTCAAATTGGGTTTTTTACCTGTCAGCATTCCCTGTCCCAGCTGCTTTGTTCTGCTCAATCCCCCTCTGCAGCCACATCGCTAAACTTGTTTTTCACTGCTGCTCACATTCATTTTTATTTCAATTTCTGCTTTTATCAAATGAAAAGCTGTGCCTCTATCTTACTCTGTAATGTTTTGTACTGGCATTATTCACCATTTAGGTACACAAAACTTCCAGCATAACTGCCTACTGTGTGGTTGGTAAATATGTGGGCAAGGAGGAGAGTTAGGCTGTTTAAATACAATTATAAGCTCACCTTTAAAAATCCTAGGACTTTTTAGCCAAGGAGCTGATTCCTGTTTAGTTCTGAAGTTTATTCACAAATTGCTGGTGTGAATTGGGTGTGACTTTGGAGGAACTCATGCTACTCTACTTTCAGCTGGAATGATATTCCTCCTGTGTTCTAGTGTTGCATTAGTTTATTCTCCAGGGTGTTAAACCGTTCATTCAGTTTACTTGGTAGTGGAAAATGCAGCTCCTTCCAAACTGCATCTTCATTTCCTCGCTTGTAAGTGACTCAGTTGCATTTTAGAACTTGAAGCAGCATTTTTGGGGGTTGTTTGGGCTTTTTTTTCTTTGTTGGTTTTTACTTTAATGCTAATGTGTTTTCTCCCTTGTGAGTGATTTTAAATTGGGGTTTTTTTCCCTCCTGGTAAATCCCATTAATACTGTAATATTTGAGAGAGGCTTGTAGTGACATCTAACATTTTGTTCTATTTGTAATACTGGCTGAGGTCAAGCAAACCAAAAAAGGGATCATTATGTTTTAGCATTCTTTTTTAATGGGCACATTAAAATCTACTCTCAGCTACAGAATCAGCTGTGAAGAGAAGGGAGGAACATGGAACTCTGAGTAGCAGTCTTCTTGAAGTAATTTACGGAAAAATAATAGACTGAAGGGATATGTAGAGGACTCTGGTAGAAAATAAATGGCAGTGTTGTTGACGGAAAGGGTTTTGGCAGAAGGCTTGTTGTGACTGTTTCTGTGGCTTAGAAATGCAGAGAAATTTGCTACAGACTGAACTAATCATTAAAAAAATGTCTCTGCTTTTAGGAGTTCGAGTCATACAGTGGAGTCTTCTCAGGGAAGATGTCGTCTTTGACAATGAAAACCTGTTGTCTGGACAAAAGAGGAAGTTTCTTTAAGGTAAATGGGATATTTATACAGAACAGAAAGTACAGGAGTTAGTGTGGAATGAGTGCTGCAGAATGTTCAGTGCTCTCTGTGATATGTAGCAAACCTTTTCTGTAAAATGGGAAGTACTTCTTGAACATCTCTTTACAGGCCGTGTTTGGGGCTAAATTACCCCCCAGTTATTTCATGTATGTTGTTTTCCTGTATCCTGAGTAGACTGTTTGGTATAAAAGAGTTTCTGACTTTCTTTGCTGCTAATGCTGAGAACATAAGCTTTATTATGCACAGGCATAAAATATTAGAGCTTTCATAAAGTGGATATTTGTCATTTACAGTTGTGGTATGGTTTTATGGTTTCCATTATGGTATTGAAAATTAGTTTAATTTCCTTGCCTGTTTTGGGAAAACTTGACATCCAAAAAAGCTGAGGTGCAGTAGGAGTTACCAGTGCAATTTTCAAAAGATGACTGAATCCCATTAACTCTTGTATCTAATGTGTAATGGAGAGATCTGGAGTTAATGCTGAAGTTTAATTGTAGAAAATGCTGTAAATAAGGTTTTCTTTCAGTAAAAAGGATTAATTGATCTGAAATACGGTTGCCAAAGCCTTCAGTGCATGGTGTGAGCACAGCTGTGAACATAGGGAAAATAGTGTCCAGGCAGTTCCACTGTATGGAAAGGATGCTGACCTATCAAAGTATGGTGTCCTGCCACTGACCACAAAGAATGTATATTTTTCTGATAAGTGACAGAATCACAATGGCTGTCTTGCTGGGCAAGGTTTTGCTTTCAGGAGCCATGAAAATTTATGGATCCTTCTGAGCACTGAATTAACTTACCATGATCGCATCCCTTGGAATATTAATTGCTTGCTGTAGCTTCTGCCAGTGGAAGTGCTAAGACTTGCTGCTATCTCTGATGTCACTGGTTCCATTTCTGCTGTTCCTCTGGGGCAGAAATACCCTTCTTTTGCTGCCTGAATCTGACCCTAATGCTTGGGGGCATATGGCATGGGTATTCTAGTAAATGATAAATGTGCTCACAATAAGCTACAGGCAAAGGGGAGCTAAGCAAGTGGTAGCTGATGTCTTTAGCACATGAAGAGCTATAATGAGTGTGCAAGGACCAGTTTTGGTGTCAGCAGTTTCACAGTATTGTGGTAGTGGCACACAAGTGCTGTTGAAGGGTTTGTTTCACGTGCTACATGCTGTCTTTAGCTTAAGGCAGTCTTTAGGAAGTGAACAACCAACACTGCAGTGACTGTGTTTCCCCCTTTGACTCGCCACGGGCTTCATGTGGTCAGCAATTAACAGGATCTTCCAGGGACAGGAACCACTTCTCAAGTTTTGCTACACGCTTTAACTACATCTCATATTTCAGGACCACAAACATCAACCTTGTTGATGGCAGTCCACAGCCCTTTAGGGAGAACAGTTATATTTTTCAAATCATAGCAAGAAACTGTCTCAGTTCTGAGGAATATTTCTAGGTTGTCACTTATGTGTACGCTGAAGGAATCCTGATGTGAGATGGGACTAAGCAAGTGTCCATGTTCTGCAGTCCTTTGGTATCTCCTTGTATAATTCCTGTGTGGAAAATAGATGCTGGGACCACTGCTTTGTTCATGATGATGCAGTTGTATTTATTCAAACTGATTAAGAATGCAATCTGCAGTCTTCCTGAGGAGGTTCTAGACATTAGACTCTTAAGGCCATCAGAAACATTGTCAATTAAGAAACTAAGGTTGCCCTAAATTTTTCTTAAAACAGGCTGGCTGAGGAAAAGGTTCCTCAAAGCTGCTTTTTCAGACCTCTCACCATCCCTGGGAAGTTGCACTGTTAGGCCACGGTTCTGAATGCACAGCGTCAAATTGGAAACTGCAGGCAGTCAGTGTACCCAGCCTGTGTGGAGTGTACCTGCTGTCTTATGTGTATGTGTAGTGAAATTACCTTTTTTTTTTTTTAATCTCCCCTGCATAAGTAAAATTGTGACAACAGTTATATTTGCTACAGCTGAATGGGTAAGCAAACAAAATACTTGGCATATCGGGTTTTTTGAGTTTGTTATTTTAATTTGCCATGTCTGTCTGTTTAGGAGACCTAGTGATTAGGATATGGCCCTTTAACCATGGTGATCTGTAGTTTGGAATGCTCTCCCACATGCACAGACTCTGTAGTATGCTCCTACATATGGCTCATGTATTGTGGTTTTATTTTTCAGTTGCCTAAGAATCCCTTACCGTTCTGGCATGCAGATTCTCAGGGCGCTTAGATCCCTATAAAAGAGCGAGACCCTTCTCAGCAACATTTTCCAGAAAAATCACTGACAAATACCAGTGGGAAATTCCAATACGATGTTTTTTTTCTGGTTCTGAAGTAGTTCTTATTGCTGTAGCTTCTAGCGATCCCTTAGTTTTTTCACAGCCATTCTTTTGACTGTTAGTACACAAGGAAAACAGTGTTGTCCCTGGTTTACAGAGAGCAGAGGTCTGTAGTTTTAGAGGCTAAGTTCTGTGGACTGCAATTGATGAATGCTCAGACACAGCAAGTAGTAAAAATGAAGGAAAGATGGAGTTAGTCTAGGATAATTCTGGGACTACATAGCCTACCAGTGGTTACAGAGGGCGTCTCCAGTAAAGCAAGGAACTGAATAGGTATGTCTGACAAATTTCCTCTTTACTGAATCGTCCACCTTCTTGTCAAGATGTTCCTGTCTTTACTGAACTGGCATCAGAGGTTTTACAGCAATGGAGTTTTTCTGTTCCAAAACCAAGTATAGCATAAAACTTTGCTTACTGATGAATAAGACAACATAAGAATATATGTCAGTGTCCCTGAGAATTCACAGCTCACTCTGCAAAATAACCAGAATTTGCAGCCGTGTATCAAAATACTTGATTGTATTCAGACATTTGCACAGGAGCAGGAGCAGCATTCCCAGTTGGCCTTGTCTCTGGCACTTTGCCACCTCATCACACAGGGTGCTCTGTGAGGGTTGCTATGTTCTGCTTATCAAAACAGGAAGGAAAAGATGTGATGCCAAAGAGGATGCAGGTCTACAGAAAGAATGAAAAATGAGATGCCGGCAGGAAAGGGGTGATGGTAAGTGCTGAGACTCATTTGTCCAGTCTGATACTGATCTTGCTATCTTCAGCCCAGGTTCCCTTGCCAGATTAGAAGCACTGATCTTACCTTTTCCTCTTCAGCTGCTGTAAATCTCAGGGCTTGGAAACATTCTGCAGTGGTCACCTTGGCTGGCTCCTCCAGTGAGCTCTCACAAAGATGGCAGTTTGATTAATTCTCTGTGCAGGCTTATTGACATTTCAACACAAAAAACAGGAATTCAGTTGTCCTGCATTTTTTTCTAAAAATGTCCTGAAACAGATGTCAAATCAAAGCCACCTGTTTTCCTCTTGAGAACAGGAAACTCCTTATCAGTTGAGTGAGTGAGTAAGACCTGTAGACCTGGGCTTCTGGGAGAGGCACTGGCAGTATCTGTCCTGGGCATGTTTGTTCCCAGAGGAACAGCAGTGATGTGTGTGTCATCAGGGCAGCTTCACAAAGCTGACTGTAGCCCCTTGGGAGACTGTTGCTTCTGGTGAACACACTTGCTGTCATCTTTGCTGCCTATTTGGCATCCAGAAAGTCGCAAACCAAAAGTGGAATATAGGTGTTGTGGTGACAGAGCACTAGGGTGCTGGAGGGCCATGTTTGTGGTCTGTGTGTAGGAGTGTTAGCCCTGCCAGCTCCCAAAAGCTGAGCTCAGTCTTGTTGAATGAAGAATCAATTGACAGTATGCAGAGCATGGTACATTATGAAAGGAAGCGTTGTGGTTTAAGATGTTTGCATTTTGTTATTTTGCTCATGCATATTAGGAATGTAAACAGTCCATGATATTTGGCAATCGAATGTGTAGGGTAGGTTTGGTTAGGGAATACAGTACTGGCTTGCTGTCTGTTCATGCTGTCTGAGTCATAATTACTATTTGAGTTTACAGTGGTCACATTGCAGTTTCCTTTTAACCTACAGAGCAGTGCTTTATCAGAAATAAATTCCAACGGAAAATCACTAGACACAAAAATGGCTGTTTTATCATGTTACATAAGAACTAATTTTAATTTTTTTTCTTTAAAAATTGTTAAATAATTATCCACCTGAGAAAATTGTTAACCACCTGAGAAGATGTCATACTTCCAAATGCATTTCAAGTAAACCTCCTCTTTCTGTAGCATAGTGTGGTAGTATCTATTTCATTGTCCTAAATAGTCTGCAACAGATTTCTTCTGATTGCTTTTTAAGTCTTTGGGTTCATGTATGCTGTTTTGCACTAACAGTGGCCTCTGACAAATGTATCCATGCATGTCAGTATGTATTTTCCTTTGGAAACTGCCTTTTACCATCTTGATTTCAAGTCTGTTGAAACAAATGCTTGAGTTTTCCCATTATTTCCAGCCAAATAGGTATCACTCTCTTTGCAAATAGAGAAATCTGTTTGAAGAATTCCAATATTCTTAGCCATGCTCTTAAAAAGGGAGAACCTGCTGCTGCTGCTTGTTTTCTCAGGGTTGGAGCTAATAATAGTGCATACCCAGGATCCTTCCTGCATTTTGTAGAAACATGTTATTAACAGCTCATCTCATATAGTGCTAATCATACATGCATCACAGGCACCTTAAAATCTCCAGATGTTTCATTGATCCTAAATACTTTGGAAATGATGTCATAAAACATGAGTGCACCTTATGTTATTTGATAGAAAATGATTTGTCAGGTGCTGTTGTAACAGTATGTCAGTTAATTGCAAGAATACTCAAAGGATTCAACTTCATAAGACTTTTTTTATTTTTTTAAAATCAAGAGAAGAGTTAACTTTTTTTCATGATTAAAAAGAGTATAAGGAAAAGTAGTTGCAATTTGCAAAACATGTTGGTGGTTTATTTTAGAAGAAGATGAGGGGTTTATTCCTAAAGATAAATGTTTGATTTCAGGTGAGGTACAGGGTGGTAGGTGATAAGTCAGTGTTGGGTTATAGAGCGTGTTCTGTTCGGTTTGATGCCCCAGTTGACCTGGTTTCCTTGTCCAGGATGTACTGACTTTTGATAGACTTAAGGAAAGACCACCTTGTCATGGAGGATATGTAGTATACACAAGAAATTTGACCTGTAGAATAGAACGTGAGCGTAAGACTCCTTGAAATGTGCCGTTTTGTTTAAGTTCTCTTTAAAAAAAGAAAAAGTGAAATTGTTATACATGGAAAAATTTCCCTCAGGAATGATAATTTCTCTTCAAGGCGGGCAAACAAATTAAAAAGCATTAAGATTACTTCGCTGTTAGTACAGTTTGGATTAGAATTCTTTGCAGTCCACAGATTTTGGTTTCTGGAAGGGATGGGTTTTTTTCCAGTCGGTTGGTGTTTTTTGGAAGGATTTGGGGTTTTTTGCTGCTCTGGTCAAAGACCATTAACACAGTTAAGTGAGTTACCAGCCAGAGAGCAACACAGCAAGTAATCCCTTTCAGTGGTTCCACCATAGTCCCTTGAAGACAAAAAGATGGTCAATTCCAGTTTGATTATTCTGAGATTACCTCTCTTTAAGGTGCTTGTGTGATTGGCTTTAGGTTTTACCATGTTCCACTAAATGGAAGGAGCTGGGAGTAATTTCTCTGGTTTCAGGCTGTCTCTGGCCTGCAGCAGGTGACTAGGCAGGGTGACCAGTGCATGTGTAGCACTGGAGTAGATTTATACTGCTAATTCAGTGAAAAGCTGCTCTGCTGACCTGACTCAGTACTGCATGTGACAGAACTCTTGCCTACAGTACATTTAGTGTGTGAACTGATTAAATCCCTGAATGGTGTTTAATAATATGTCAAACTTCAGTTAGTGATTTCCATCATAAGGCCATATGCTAAACAGTCAAATATAGTTGCAGATCATTGTGAATCACCTGTAATCTGCTCTGTTCAAATAATGATACACCTCTCAGTTGTGTCCAAGTGCCACTTTGGAAAGGTTTTGACAGCGGCAGAGTTGCTGCAGCAAGGAAGGGATGCATGCTGCCTCATCACTTAGGAGATCAGCACATGCTAGAAACCTCACAGCAGACAGAGTATTAATTCCACTTTCCTCCTTCAGCTGCTGGAGAGACTGGGAGGATTGCTGAGAAACCTGCTGTTTGCAGGCTGATGTGGAAGGTGGAAGCGTAGTACTCAGTGGGGCTGGAAGGAGAAGGACATTGCCTTAATCTGAGCCCATCTACTTTTTAATCTAAAGGTTCAATTTCCTGGCATTGAAGTCAATTAAAATTTTCAAGTCTTGTGTTTGTGTACTTGAAAAAGGGGCTAAATTGAAACATGTACCTACGTAATGGAGAACAGAAAATGTAGGTCAGATGTATGCAAAGGTATGTAGGTAAAAGTGTGAAGGATAGGGGAGTCAAAAAGCAGACTGAAGACTCTGCTGAGCAGTTACAAGGTATTTTAAGACTCTGAAATGAAAATGACCTTATTCTAATGAGACTCAGGGGAGAGCAGTGGCCTGTGTATTTTTCGCCATGGAAGTGTGGGGGCTGGATTCCTCCCGTATGCAAAGAGGGTTGAATTTCCCTGTGCTTAGCTGCACTCGGTGGAGTGCAGGTTCCTGGGGGTGTGGAGTGCTCCTGCTCTGGCAGGATAGTGTGTGTTCTTCCCTTCATGGTCAGGAAGGCATTGCTCACATCTGGCTGCAGTGACTCAGGGGTGCTTGAGGGTCAGACGTGGAAGATCTTTGCAATGCCAGTGGTACAGCGTTGCTGGGAACTCTGACAGAAATAAGCCCTTATAGTGTGGAGGGTAATGGTAATTTACTCTCACTTAAGGTTGTCAGGTTGTAAGTAGAGACTAAAACTTATTTGAAATTGATTGGAATAATGCTGCACAGCAAAGGAGAGAGTAAATTCCTGAGGTAGAGGAAAACTTCTAGTAAAACAATACAGGAAAATGATGCCCGCAATTCTCTGAAAGCACTGCTGTACTGAGCTGCCTACCCTGAGTGGGACTCAGGATCATCTCTTGTGAGCGACTGTGAAGACTGTTCTAACTTGGACTGGAATGCTGTTTTTCCTTAATGTGCCGGTGTTCTTGTCTGCTCTGAGCTGCAGGGGTGGTGGTAGAGATCACTGCCTCACTGCAAACCTTCTCATCAGGTTCTCTCCAGGCAGGAGAGAGGGAACACAGCCGGGGTTAATGTACTGTCATCGTGCGGCATGACAAACAAACTTGGCGCGTTGGCTGCAAAGAGTATTCAAGACAGCATGGCTTGCAAACCTCATGGTTGGTTTCTGCTCAACAAAGTGTTTCTGAGAACTCTGGTTAGCAGACTCTTCGTTCCTCAGGATACAGTCCTTGTGCTAATCTTGCCCAGCTTAAAATGAGTTTTTGCCCCCATGCCCAGAATTAGGATGGTGTTCCACCTGAGCTGAAGTGTTACAAGGCAGTTCTCTTTTAATTGAACTGTTCTGTTCCAGGGGAGTCCAAGTCCTAGTGTGAAGAGCAGCCACTCATTCCCTTCTTGCTTTGTTGCTTTTCATCCTCCATGGAATTGTAATGCTGGCTTAGTGCCCCTTCTGAAATAGAGCTCTTGCAGATGGAACTGTTCTAATTATATTTTTTCTTTTTATTTGAGAAAGTCAATGCTACAAACAGTTGAATAATTTAGTTCTTGTAAGCTGTTGTATAATATGTAGAGGCTGAAAATTTAATACATATAAATAAAAAGGCTCACCAACCTGGAAGGTTTTGTACTGTCACAAAACAGGAATTTTCTTCCTCTGAAAACCATTTTAAGTGGCCCCAACCCTTACTTTTTCCTTTGCAAGGGGAAATCCAAATAGGATGAGATTTTGCAAAAAAAAAAAAAAAGAAGTTTGTAATCTCTGGTGACTAAACTTGCCCAGGCTTCTTTTCCACGCCTCTTCCACTCACTTGATGTCATACTATTTTTGTCCCTTTCTAGCTCATTGACACAATTGCCTCAGAAATCGGAGAACTGAAACAGGAGATGGTACAGACAGATCGCACAGTGGAAGATGAATCTGCTGATTTGCGAAGGTGATTAAAATGTTTATTTTCACAGTTTCTGGAGGCCTACCATGACAGTAATGCTTTCATTGTGCTATCTTCTTGCGTGGCTTATGTCCTAGCACTTTTCTTCCTAGCAGCGTAGGGGGTGTAGATAATCTTACTCCTGATCCCAGGAATTTGCCTTAGTGCAGGAGTGCCCAGAGATTCACGTGTTCTGTGTATTTGCCTTAATATCTTCTAATAGCAACCGAGCTTCACTTTGACTTCCTTGTTAAAAACCTTGGATACTGATGAATGTCTAAAGCAGGAAACTACTAACATCATTCCCATTGTCTGTGGCACAGCTTTGCTTTCACGCTGTAAAGGCAAAATGTTCATTGCTTCAAGTGACTGTGTGAAGGTTCAACATACAGTCACATGATTTATTTATGTTCCCAGGCTAGAAAGTAAAATATGTTATGAGTTAATGCATATGTGGGGTTATGTGTTTAACTTACAAAAGAGTAACTTGAACATAAAAAAAATAAAGTAGGTGGGGCACTTCTTTAACCTTGAAATGAGATACATGTTACAGTGTGGATAAAATTTCTGGCTTTTTAAAACTGATCATACCAACATAGATGTGGACTGTGAACATTTGTAATTTTAAACTTGTACCTTTAAGTGGGCAGAGTGGGACCTCAGCATTTTGGATTTGCTGTGGCTGATGTGCTTGACTGCTAATGTCTGTTAAATTGGCATCTGGAGGATAATGTTTTAGTAATTGTTTGAATAGAAGTATGAAAATATATTCTCGTCTGAAATATTTGCTGCAAGAGGAAAACAAACAGTGTAGGTGTTGTGTTTTATCTGACTGCATGGTCTGTGCCAGCTCTGGAGCTGGTGGGCTTTGTTCTTCTAGCAGTGAGTTAATGAAGTGGGTAATCATTATTTAGAATTTCATCCAAGTTTTTTAGCTTTTCTTCTTTCTGTGAATCTGTTGAAATCTGCTAGAACCTACTGCAGAGTATATGTAAATTATTTAAATAAAACATTGAGCAGCACCTTTGTTGTCCAAGTGGTAAAGAAGGTAAGACAGTTGAACTAATTGAAGTTCTTGGCTATGACCTTGGCTGCACATTATTCAAGTTTTAAAGCTTTTGAGAACACAGTTGTCTTACAGTGGCAGAAAGGATACTTTCTTCATTTGGGTGGATTGAGCTAATTAATTTCAGCAATCCTCAGCTAATGTTCAGTTATAAAAAGGCTTTTTGTATCTTTGAATACACCATAGGTATGGAAGGCTAAGATTTACTGATTCTAAAATCTTGGTGGAAGCACTTAGCTGAAAACAGTCAATTAAACCGTGCTGTTTTACAGATCATGGGAATATTTTTACTATTTTTTTTAATGGAGTTTTAAGCTGAATTTGTTAATCTTGAGTACAAAATATATTTTGATAAAAATATGTAAGTAAAGCTAACATAGAAAAGAGAATAATGCAATTTCCAGGACTACTTAACTGAAATCAATTTCATATTGAAATAATAGCCATTAAAAAAAATAATTCTTTTCTGTCACTTTGAGATGATAAATGTAAAATATGAAATCTGAATAAATGAGCTAATGTAAAATTTTCTATGACTATGCAATTCTGCACTGTGTGCTTCTCTGTAAGGAAGAAGATGTATCGAAGTTTTATAACTTAGTTGTGCACAGTTGTGTTTATATAAAGCTACAGAGCAAGATTACAGTAATTTCAACCAAGGTTTTCCAGAGTTCTTGTTTAAACTAGACACCTCACCAGGCTGAGTTTAGTCATAACTTTATTTCTTTGTAGTTAATTTAAAACTTGGTAATTAACGCAGTTTGCTCTTGTTATTGTGTGTTCTGCTGTTCAGACGTTGGTCTCTTGGTATGACCTCTGGGTTTGCATCTAGAGAAATGTGAGCCAAATTTCCCTGACTCATTTTTCACCTTATCAGATATCAACAGACACCCAGAGCAGTTTTAGAAAGGCAGCGGTTGTGAGAGCTCTCTACTGGGTTCAGAAAATAAGTACATGAACTTGTGTCTGCAACTTCAGTTGTGGTGTGGGTTTGTTCGTGGTTATGTGGCAGCTTTCAGATTTATATGCCTCCCCCCAGTTTTAGTTTGGGCTTATGTCCCCTTTTAACAGATATGGCCCAAGTAATAAGGAGTAATTCAAGGACCGGCAACTTCGGCTTGTAAGCATGTAAAAGCCAGACAACAAAAAAGGCTTGCAAGAATGTGTTTTAAGGGGGATGCTCACACTGTGTTTCAGTATTCCACCGTGTTTGATGCCTGGACTTTTTTCCAGTGTAGACATTTATCTTGGTAATGCACATGAGTGAAGTTGTCAGAAAAGGGCACTAACGGGACAGATTTGTGTCCCATGCTGTGCTGGTGGCCTTTGGAAGAGTGACAAGAGAGCTTCCGTGTGCAGTGGCAGCCCAGGAGCATGTGTGAAGTGGCAGGTGGCACCTGGATAATCTTTTAGGAGGCACTTGGTGTCCCTCAAGGGCCCTAGGACCGTGGGACCCCCGTGTGTCCCTTGCTGCTGTCCCTCTGCAGGGAAGGCTGTAAAGCTCCAGGGTTCCTGGGGCGTTTGGTTCCCGTGAAACGCTTCATGGACGCTTTGGTTTGCGGCAGCTGCAGCAGCTTATTCCCTTCCTGCTCTGTCACCATGACAGAAAGAAGGGCAGAGCTTTGCTCCCTCCCTTGTGTCTTGCACTGCATGGCCCTCCAGTCCGTGTCTTTTCCACAGCACTTACTTCTGTAGAGTTGTCTCCTGTGTCTTGCAGAGTGAGTTGCTTCTGTTATTGTTTTCAGGTAGGCAAGTTTCCAGTGACCTTTTTCCCAGCAGCTTTGTCCTGTTCTCTCGGCTGTGCTAAGATGTAGGAAGAAATGACAGGCTGGCTGCTGGGGAGTGCAGGTAGTACTCGGCAGAGGCTTTAGGCGCCCCCCCCCCCAAGTTGATGCTCAGTATAGCTGTGTAGGCTAGGCTGGTGTGATTAAGACCTGCTAGATTGCACGATTTAGAGCAATCCAGGCACCTCAGCAATGGAGAGTCAAACTGGGTTGACTGTGTAGTGGTTAACTTCAGTGGGACTGGAGCGAGGTTCACATCATGAGCCAGGATCATCCTGGTTACAGGCTTCAACCTGCTCCTTGTCTTTTTCACTGTGAGCTAAATCAGGATGTAGCACAGCATTGTTTGTGTTGGCAGTTAGTTCTGTTTACTTCCCACATGCTTACGGGTTTTCTCAAGTCTTAACAAAACTTGCATGAATCACGTGTTTTTTTCAGTTCATCGTGAGTTGTGTTGAAACTCCTTTCCCACTGAAGAAGAACCAGCGTAGCACCCCTGCATCAGAGCAGACTGTCTGTGAAGGCTGATTTGTGTTTCAGGATTGGGTTTAATATGACCTAGTCGGATTGTATTTTATCAGGAGTCTCTTTGAAAAAAACACCAAACAAGTAACACAAACTCGTTACCAACACCCAACCCAAAAGTGAAATCAGGAGAGGAATTTAGTTGTTGCATAATATACAGCATGTTTTGCTAGCATTTAGGTTGCAGCAATTCCTTATGCTGCACACTTGAATTCATCAGTGGGTCATGAGGAATTCAAGTGGTTGTTCTTTCTGTGCAATTGTTTCCAAAGTAGTTGCACACACATCCCAGTCCCAAATAATTTTACAGTCTAAGTCTAAGACATGACAGATTTCAAGAACTCCCATGTGTCGGGGTTTGGCTCTATGTCTAATGCCCAGATCATTAATTAAAAAGTTTTTAAGAATAAAAGGCAAACTGGGAACATGATGCTCAGTAGTGCTAGACCACTGTAATAGGCTATCAAAACATTCCAGTGGACTTGTGACTGCATTTGCCCCCGACCTTGGGAAACAGCTTCTCATAGGTTGTATGTGGTTTGTCAGATGTGGTTTTTCCAAGCTATGCTCTTTCCAGAGTTCACCAAGTCTGATCTGTCTGCCTCCTCCTTTGTTATTTGGGAATAGGGAATAATTTTTGTTAAGTGTTGCTTGTTCCTGTTTACCACCCTGCAGACTGCAATAACATACTAGTGCTGATCTAGCTGAGTTGCATTGGGGTCGTTTGAACCATTAGTGTTTAGGAGTGGCAGAAATTCTTTTCATGATCAGATACTCATAACCTTTGGCTTATTTCTTGAGGGGGCAGAAGCAGCTGCAACAAGGAGGTGCCTGTGTATCTAGGTCAGAGAGTTTCCTCCTTGGATCCTGGCATGTGGAAGGGATTGTGCATGTAAGTACCCGGGGGTTCCAAAAATCTGACAGCTCCCTGTTCAAGTTAATCTTCTGATTTGTAATGGTTTAGGGGGTGTGTGAGAACATTAAGCCAGTTATACCAAAAAAGGAACATTGTGCCCTTATGTACCTGTGAAAACTCTTTCCAGCTTTAGGTGGTTTTGTGGTAGCAAGCAGTGCCAGGCATTCTAGCTTACACCAGTTGTGCCCTTTCTTTTACATGTGATGTAGCTTTCTTCAGTGGGCAAAAACCTTTCTCTCTTGGACATACTGCCTCTGTAGCATGTTTTGTTTTCACCTTTTGACCAAGGAATAGAAATCATTTATGTTCAGTTAAGCTTGCAGCCCGTGTTGGTGTATGACTTGCACTTTGCCACAGCTCCCTTTGGTTTGTAATGTGGCTAACTGGCACGGAAGGTGAGTGGAAAGTTTGAGCAATATTTACTGGAGAGATAGCTCACGAAAACACTTCTGTGGTTCATGATTTGACTTCGGTGGAGATTCATACATTACAAAACTAGGTTCTGGTTGAAAGGGGAACCCAGGATTCCTACTGGGGCAGTTTCAGAGCCCTGATGTGACTATACTTCCCTTCTGCATGCAACATGTTTCCGTGTATTTTGTGCCCCTTGAAGGCACACTGGCAGTTCTAAAAGCTGCTGACGCTTGCAGGCTGGAGAAGATCATTGCGGTTTAGATGCCTTGCGAACTTGAAAAGCATCACGCCGCAAATAAGCAAAGAGGAAGACGAAAAAGGAAAGGGAGGCAGAGGCTGGTAGTGGTAATTGATTCAGGTAATGAAAAGTCAAACAATTGTGCCTGTTTTTATCTCAGAGTATGGTGAAAGTTCTCTACCCCATTTACTTTCCTTTCTAGCCCTATCCAGAGATGCTGCAAGTTGCTGACCAAAACTAGAAGAAAGCAGTTTGGTGGTTTGGGTTTTTTTTGTTGTTGAGTTGGTGGTTTATCATTTGATTTAGTTTGGTTTCTTTGCTGTGGTTTTTAGGTTTTTTCGGGGGGGAGGGCGTGGGAGGGCTTTTTGTTTGATTAAGTATTCGGTGTTCCTGTGCTTGTGAGTTCTGTACCCACTTTTTCTGAGTACAACAGCTGGCATAGTGAAGATGGTAAATGCTGTCAGTGATGCTTACAGCCTGTCCAGAGCATGAGGTTCAGAAGAGCTGCAGTCAGTCTGCAGTGGGGAAATGGAGCTGCATTGCCCTCTGCCGTGCAGGGCGTCTTCTGCCGCCAGAAAAAGTCTGTAGGGACCACACATCCCCTCTGCCTGACATCTCAGGGAGTCAGATTCGAATTCGCAGGCTGCTTTTTTGGCTGTTTCTAAATATTGTCATCAGGAAGCTGTTGCCAGAGTAACTGTTCTGTAGTGATTTCCAGCACTGGGAGGATCACAGGATGTACTTCTAGCACAAAAATGAGGAACTTGAACCAGCAACACACATGCAATTGTATTGTGTGTACTGTGTTGTGTGAATGATGGTGAAGCTTTGCCCAACAAAAGGAGGTCCCAAAGCATTCTGTTTATTTGGATTTTTAATAACAAGTATCTGTAGACTTGAGGAACTGTACTTCATTACTGAATATAGCAATAACTTTAGATGCCCTGCCCCAAATAAATTTTAACCTTACATTACTTTGCCGCATGTGCACTTAGCTTAATCTTTATTTCTCACGAGGTCAATCCAGAGCCAAACGAATTAGGAGTAGAAACAGACAGTTCCTTACTTTCCTCTGATCCTGGGAAGTATATTACTAAAATGCCAGGTAAGGACCTTTCATGGCAAATTAGCAAAATGTAAATATTTGCAGATTTTAGCACAAACACCTTAAAGAGTAACTACCACTTACAACGATTTTTTAGGCAGGGTTATTTGGGGGATTTAACATTTTTTTTTCTTGTCTCGTCTTTCTCATCTTTCTCGCCTCCTCCCGCTCTCTTTTTCTCTTGACTGTGGTCTCCAACCATTCTTCAGCAGAGGGTAGCAAAGATGGATATGCAGCTGTGAAGGCAACAGAACTGCTGGACCAGAGACAGTAGTCTGGGGATAAGATGAAGTGATGCTGGTTTGTGGGCTTCTGTTGTGAAAATAATCCCTCCAAACAAACAAAGTGCTTGTCTGTTGCAGTGATCACCAACAGGTGGTGGGTTGCTCCATTGTCAGAGGATTGAACAGATTTTTCTGGCAGGCAGGACAGAGGAAGATTTCTGTGGGTTGCAGCATTTGCAATCTGTCTGGAAATAAAAGTATCTGAAGTGCATAAATAGCCTTGAAGAGAAGTTTTTCCAAATGTTAGCATAGCAAAGAAGGCAAGTGAAAAGTTCAGTCAGTCACATATGCACATACAACCGTATCTGAAGTGGTTGCTGAATTTCTACAACCTCACAAAAGATTGCTAAGGCTTGTCTTAAGGTTAGCTTTGAATTGAGAATGTATAGACAGAATTTTTCTGTGTTCTCAAGATATGAATTCTCAGTAGGAGAAATACCAGTCCAGAGTGCCAGCAGTGCCATTAGCTTTATTAATTCTGTTTGCTGAACTGAATAGGAGGTTCACATTCACAGGAGGTTAGCATATCTAATTGTTTTTTTGTTTTTGTTTTTGTTTTTTTAATTTTCCACAGTCTAACAAAGGACATGGGTAATGTTTCTCCTGAGAAAAATGATGTAAAAAGCTGTCCCCGGGACTCTGGATATGACAGCCTATCCAACAAGCTGAGCATATTGGACAAGCTCCTCCATACTCACCCTGTGTGGCTGCAGCTTGGTCTGAATGATGCTGAAGCCAAGGAAATTCTGCAGGCCCAGCCTCC
The DNA here is from genome assembly GCA_035047865.1 of Dendrocincla tyrannina. Classification (NCBI taxonomy): domain Eukaryota; kingdom Metazoa; phylum Chordata; class Aves; order Passeriformes; family Dendrocolaptidae; genus Dendrocincla; species Dendrocincla tyrannina. Next base: position 5,613,410 of record JAWWMP010000116.1, read on the forward strand.
TGGGGTAAGAGATTACACATCAATTTCTCTGATGTGTGGAAAAAAAATAAAGCAATCAAAACCCTAAAACAAAACCCCACAAACAAGGCTTGGGATTTGTTGAGTGTCCATCTGGAGACCTCAGAGAAGAGCATAGTGGACTCAGTGTCATGCCTGTGTTATACAAGGAGGAGATGCTTTTCCTAACTGTTCTGATGAAACTGTTGGACCTGAGACAGTAACAAGCAAGTGAAATTCTGTTGTTTTATATAGATCAGACATCATGAAGTTGTTTTGGTTCTTTTTGTCCATTACCTGTCTCTATAGCCACATCTGTGAGGAAGGTAAAACCATGTCCCTTTGCCTTCTCCACAACAGATATTTCTGGTTAGGAAATCTGCAAGGCTGCAGAAGAAAGTCATCTCTCTGCGTCTGCCCAGTGACTGTGGGTCCTGCCTGAAAGAATTTGCCATAAAAGAAAGTACATACAGTAAGTTGTGAATTACATGCTTTTCAGCTGTCTGTTACATGCTTTTCCCTGTGTGATGCAGGAGCACTTGCACTAGTGAAACACACAGCAGAAGACACCCAAAGTCATGCAAATAACGTCATGGGCTGCCTACAGTGCTGTCTTGAGGTGTCTTTGCGAGTGGGTTGGGCATGTCTTGGGGGAGGGATGATACACAGAGACACTGAAGTCACTGCCTGAACTGGAAAGTTTGCATTGTATACCCATCTGAATCCGGGATTCATTGATTTTTGTGGGTATCCTCTGTAGAAACTTAGTATCTTCTGTTGAAACACAGTCTGTACTCCTGTCTGCTGTCAATGAAATGGCATTGCATTTTCTTATACTCAGGGGCTTCTTGGATGCAACTCTCACAAGCTGTCTGTCTGAAAATCTCAGTGGGGGCTGTTGTTTTGGGTTTTGTTTGTTTTGTGGTTTGTTTTTTTGGTTTGATTTGGGGTTTTTTATTAAGTCATAGTTTCAAAGGGTTAAAATCCATCTAGTTGTTTCTGGTACAAGATCAATGTTTCTATTTTTTAATTCCACATGTATATGTTCTGTCTTTTTTAGTAGAAATGAGCAAATGTTAGCACTCAAAATGGTTTTGAATCAATAATGCCCTCATTTCATTAGAGGAAGGGTGTGAAAAATATGTTTGAGATATAGGAATGAAAAAGGGAGCTGCAGCTGGTGAGTGTATGTGGTGCAGAAACTGTAAGTGGAACAAATGTTTCATTTTAACAAGAAAGTGAAAACTGGAGAAAATTGGCAACAATTTCAGTTAAACTTCCCTGAAACAGAGGGTCTGTAGTTAGTTTCTATTTCTGTTAGTTAACTGACATATATTTAGTTGAGTTTTTCCTTTTTTATCTCTCCCTTCCCAGCTCCCAGCAAAGAAAGTTAATTGTATGTGTCTGGTTTTGGTTCCAGTTACAAGCAAGGCAAGCAAAGAGAAGAGAAAATTATCAATAATAGTTGACCTAAGTGTGATCTAAGGCTCTGTTTGTAGGCTTGTTGTACTAATGAATTCCCATCTAGAAAATAATATTTTATTGTCTTTTATGAATAAAATTTTTCCACAAGGGGGAAGTATCTACTGAAAGTTTTACTCACCCATCACAGCTGAGGTTTTAACTGTAGTTGAGGGTCTGAACACCTGCCTTCCCTGAGCCCACCTATGTGCTTACTGTCTGCATTGTTAGTGTGTCTCTTAAAGAAAGCCCTTTTTCTGGACACATGAATGATCAGGTTGACCTGTACTTTGGTGTAAAATTGAAGAAAAGCTTGGTACCTGGCTTAAATTTTCCTCTGTTCCCAAGCAGACTTTATAGTCAGTAGCACTACAATCTTGGTGTAGAGGAGCTGGCTTTACAGCATGGAGTACTGACACAATTCTGTGTTTGCTACTCACTGAGAGGTCTTGCTGAGGTATCCAAAGCTGCTGTGTGGCTTTTGGCTTTCCCGACCAAGCCTGGGAGTCCCACTTAATCTGTTTCAGGGGAATAAGGCCATATGCTTAGAATACAAAAGCAAACTGTCGACCAAGATTATCAGTATATTCTTGAAAATGCCTTCAGCAGAGACGTGCTCCGCCACAGTTTTTTCTTAACCAGACAGTAGCTAATTTATTGGTGGAAACTTATTAACTTTAGACAAAAATCTGAGATGTGTTTTATTTAACTCTTTTTAAGAAATGATGGATTGATGTGTCATTCTTTCTCTCCTGTAACTTTCCTTGCAGCATTTTCCTTGGAGGGGTCTGGAATAAGTTTTGCTGATTTATTCAGGCTCATTGCTTTCTACTGTATTAGCAGGTAAGATGGTGTTATGCTCTCAGTCATGTCTGCTAGACTTCCTTGAAAAAAAGAGTCTCAGGGACTTGGTTCATCTTGATATTTATGTTGCCAATTACAAATAATCCTTGGTAGTCTTCGAAGGTAGTGAAAGAAATCAGAGCTGAGATTTGGAAGTGCGTGCCTCTGTCTTTCTTGATACTGGTTGGGAGGCTGCTCTGATGCTACCCACAGAGCTGTGAGGTAGTGCCAAGGTGAACTTTGTCTGATGTCTTGTAATGCTTTCTTAAGTGCTCTGTAACTCATTTAATAACCACCATAATCTAGCTTGCAGTGTCCATTTCTTGGAATTGCTAATAAAAAGAATTTTTGGAGCATAATGGAAAAACGTCACATCACACTGCAGAATATGATAACTGAGAGGTGTGAATTTGAATTGTGAGAAACAAAAATGGCCTCATGAGCTTTTCAGCTTATGGATGCCAAACTTGTTTTCCAGGTACTATGCAGAGAAAAAATTGCAATCTTTAAATTGAGACCATGATGATGATCTGGACTCTTGATTTTCTGTGGTACAGTGTTGAATGTGTCTTTCAAATATGCTTGATTTGAGTTAGAGTGGTGTTCTGAAATCCTGTTTTTCCAACAAGCTGACATACAGCATAGGGAATATTTATGTGACAAAGACTCACTGTCTGTGCTACACCAGATGGTTGACTTGTTCACAGCCTTAAAACCGAAATTTATAAGACACCAATTATATGTAAGATTCCTGTGCTCCGTTTGGTCTCATTTTGTCTTAGTTATGTAGGTGCTTCTACTACAGGTTTTTCAGTTTAGCTGCTTGAGGGTGTGTTGGTACCAACGGCGTAGGCAAGAGGCATAATATTGGTTGGTGGTAGTGAGTGTACAATGTACATATGGTTAAATGGTTTTGTCCCTTAAAACCTCTACCTAAAAGCCTTTTACATGGGATTTGGCTTGTGTTGTTCTTCGTGCATCTCCCTTTGACAACATCAATTGAACATCTAGCATACAATGAAGTGAAACCACATATGAGAATAAATTACAAAAACTTTCTTAAATGAAGTGTGTTTTCAGCCTAGAACAGGTAGCACCAAAACATCCTAGCTTAGAAATTTTCAGAGTAGCTGCACAACTACTCATTTAAATTTTTATTCTGAAAATTGGAATTTAACTTTGAGAGCAGTCAACAGCACATTCAGAACACAAGGTGCTTTGTTGAAGTGTTAAGGGCAGATAACACTTTTGCATATCACAGGTATGCCTGTAGAAGACCTGGTGTAAAAGCTTCTGTTGGAAAGGCAGAAGATACCAGATGGCACTGTGGAAATGACCTGGCAAGAGTCCGGGGTACTGTCATTTACACTTTCACACCACTCTCCAGTGTAAAAGAGCCCTGGGGTTGGTAATGTTTTGACTGTGCTGTGTGTTTAAAGCTTTTGCTGCCTGGCACAGCTCAAGAAGAAAACAATCAGAGATCATCCACTGCCAGTGCTGAAAATAAATGCTTTTAAAACTGTGGATGTTGTAGTGAAGACCATAACTATTTTTCTCCTTGACAACAGGGATGTCCTTCCATTCACACTGAAGTTGCCTCCTGCAATTGCTGCAGCAAAGACAGAAGCTGAACTTGAAGAGTTTGCTCAGCTTGGACTGAGTAAGTAGTTCTCTACATAGATGTCCTTCCCTGTAACAGTCCTGTAAGCTTGAAAAAATAATCTGCAGCAGTAAGTAGTTCATATTAGTTAGTGATAATACAGATTTCATGTAGAAAAGAACCTTCTCTTATCTGGGGAGGCCAAACCTTGTTCTGGCCAAATGGTGGTGCTCTTCCTTCCATGCCTTCTGTGATATTTTTTGGTGGTGCTGTTTCCTTCTTCCTTCTCTCCACTCTCTGGCCTGCTCTTGGGCAAACCTTCTTGCAATCCCCAGTCAGAGGTTTGATGTAGCTTCTGCTCAAAGACTTACTGTTGGCTGTGGGCTCACATAGTAGGCACTGGCTTGATAATTTACTGGAACTGTGAGGGCAGTGTAGGAACTGAGGGCCCCTATTAGTAAAACTTCTGTTCAGGTTGACGTGAGAACTTAAAATGGGGAATTTTGAGATCAGGGGCTCCTTGAAATGGCACGTTAAGAAAAGTGGTATACACCTGTGACTTGCAGAATGTATCCATGTGCATTACAGCAAAATGTTTAAAGTAACAAAAGACAGTGCAAGGACATGTCCTTGCATTCCTTAACTGCTGCAACCAAGTACAGGCTCATTGTCAGGCATACCTTGAGCTCGAGGGAGAGGCAAAGCCTGGCGGGATTTGAAACTTGGGCACCACCCATATGAATCATTGAGCAACTCCTGCAAAGTGCTGAATGGCCTCATTTCCTTCTCCAGAAAGGGAAGGTTGACTGTCAGCAGTCTTTGTCCCAGTACATTTTTTAATCATCATGAATTTTGAAATGGATCCTCTCTAAATCAGTGTTAGCATGAGGCTCTCTAGAACTGTTTGGTGGGACTTTGCAGCAAAGCCCTACACACAGGGATGGGATGTATTGCACTGCTTTGCATTTTGACTTGCTGCAGTAGCAATGCAATTAAGGGATTTGTTTTAGAGAGGGGATAAATTAATTCTGCATTGCTAACCTACAGGTTTAGGTAATCAGATAAAAGTGTGGGTTATCACTGGAATAGAGGCAAATACGGTACTGTTGAGGTCAGTGTTTAGATGGAAAAAAGAAAATAAAAGGTCTGACAGGGATACAGTGTAATGAGGACAGTCTCCCAATGACACATGTAAGCCTTAAAGTAACATGAGGTGAGTTTTTCCAGAGGAGATGATACATGATGGTGTTGATCAAGCTCTCCAGACTAACCACACTGTCTTTGTTCTCCATACCCCAGACCTCTGTGGCTTTCTTGCTGCAGAATTAATCTGTGTTTTTTCTTTAGCTAATACATTTGAAAGCTGAGGAGGAGATTAATGGATCAGTGTCTGTGTGCTTGCTGTATTTGGGATCAATTACCTAATATACACCAGATTAATACCACAGTTTCTATGAGCAAAAGTTGAGATTTTGATGGAGTTTTAAGTGTCCATGTGTGAAAGAGCACACCAGGCGATCAGCCCTTCAGTGCCGTGGACTCAGGAGAGGCCTAAAAACTCCCAACAGCCCTTCCTGTTACCTGTGAGTTTTCCGTAAGCAACATGTAGGCACAGAACACTGTAGCATGAGCACAGTGGGTTGTACCTTCTGTCAGAGCTCTGTTGTGCAGTAGGCTTGGAGGGAGAGCCGCGCAAGACAGGTCAACAGCATGTAGCCCAGCAAACCACGTCAGGAAGAACTGGTGGTAAAGATTTCAAGGCTTTTGCCAACCTACAAGGTTTCATGTGCTGATTATAAGATTCCTTCTCTGAACCTCTCTTGTGTTTCACCTGCAGCAGTGCTTAGTCACATCACATGTGTTTGCAGCAGCCCCCACGCCAGGCACACTGGCCAGTCTGCTGAGAGATCTGCAGGCAGGATGTGAAGTCACGAAGCTGGGAAAACCAACAACATTGCATGACTGGGTAGAGAAACATTCCTGTGCCTATATATGCTCTCTGACAGTGGCCTGTCACCATGAGCCATTTCCTGTCTTGTGCCCTGTAGGCAAGATACAGCTCTTGGGCATGGACCTGTTGTGGGTGCTTGGCATTCATGAACCTGAGCCCAGGTGTCATTGCTCAATTGCCTCAAATGAGGCATCTTGACACTGCAGAAAACAGGACAACACCAAGATTGGCGGATTTCTTCAAAATCTCCCTCCTCTGGTGTTGCTCCCTTATTTCAGCACGATTGCTGTCCTCAGGGGCACATCTGATTTCCATCTTCATACCTTCACAAGCTGATGCAACCATTGACTCAGTTGCACAGACATGCTGATGCTTTGCTGGGACAAGTACAGAGGCTGCAGCTGAAACGTGCCGGTTTAGAATAGGTTTTCCACACTGCTGGTGTGGGACTGCACGTTGGGTCTGTTTTATGGGCTGTTGAGTGTCCATAACCTTGGGCAAATTCAAGGCAAAGGCGGGACTGCAGACCGGTGCTGTTAAACATGTGAGCGCTTGGTCTGCCCAGCTAAAGGTGATGTGTGCATCCACCGCAGCAAAATGTGAGCTGTCTTTTCATGTGTAGTTTCTTTTGTTCACTGTGAAGAGAAACCAAACCAAGGTTTTTGTTGAGTTGCCATATGGGGCCTGCAGCTGGTGTAAATCACCTTAACTGTTGTCTTCACTGGAAATGGGCTTATTAATACCAGCTAAGAATCTTGCCTTGTTTCTCCTGAGTGAGATGCTAGCAAGCAGTTTGTGTTCATGTTGGTCCCAAGCTGGTAAGAGGTACTCTGTTACAGTCTCCATCCCTTTCTTTGATTCTCAGTTTAGTTTTAGGCTTAGTTCAGTGGGCCGACTGGAAGCTATGCGTTGGTCACATTATTTATAACTGAGTAAGAGCAGCCCCAGGAGTGTAGCATGCAGTTATGTCTGGTTGTGCTTTAAAAGCTTCACTTGGAATTTTTTTTTCCTTTGAATTAATAAAAGCTTGCCTAAATTTCTTAATACTTTAAATGGGTGTTGTTGAGCTGAATGTTCTCAAAGCCATCTGCATGCTGTTTTGCATTCTTACGTTAATGCAATGATGATTTTCAGACTTTTGGAGCTCCCTGGCTAACAACAACCCCCTGGATCCTTCACCTCCCTGTAGGCCTGTGCCTTTGGACAGTGCTTGTAAAGACTCACGCCAGCTCTGCCTTATAAATGGAGTGCATTCTATACGAACCAGAACACCCTCGGAGCTGGAGTGTAGCCAGACCAACGGAGCGCTGTGTTTCATTAATCCCCTCTTCTTGAAAGTGCACAGCCAGGATGTCAGTGGAAGTCTGAAAAGGCAAAGCCCGAGAACTCAAGACGTGAATGGCACAGCGAGCCCTCGCTCCCCCCCGCCCCGGCCGCCACCTCCTGCTATTAATAGTACCCTCACGAGCCCACAGCTTTCCAGGACTATAAAGCAGGCGAGCATGCCAGAAACAGTCAACCATAAGAAAGAGGGAGGCTCAGATTTGTTGCAGAGCAAGCCAGCCCCGATTCCGCCTCCTCGGCTGAAGAAGCAGGCTGTGTGCTCCGAGGCGGAAGGGGCCCCAAAGACGGCGGCGGCCATTCGGCCTGGCTCGGTGTGTGTGCCCGAAGCAGCCGGTGTGCCAGGCGAAACCCTGCCCGAGCCAGCTCCAGCAGCCTCCAGAAAGACGGCAGCGACCATCTCTGAGTCACACATACCGTGGAATGGAGGCAGGCAGAGGCTGAGCGACATGAGCATTTCCACCTCCTCGTCTGACTCGCTGGACTTCGACAGGAGCATGCCGCTCTTCAGCTACGAGGGGGACACTAACAGCAGCCTGGAGGATTTTGAGGGGGAAAGTGACCAGGAGAGCATGGCACCCCCTTTGAAGCCCAAGAAGAAAAGAAGCAGCTCGTTTGTTCTCCCCAAGATTGTGAAATCTCAGCTGCGGAAAGTCAGTGGAGTTTTCAGTTCCTTCATGACTCCCGAAAAGAGGATGATTAAGAAAATTGCAGAGATGTCCCGGGACAAACGCACTTACTTTGGATGCTTAGTACAGGACTATGTCAGCTTTCTCCAAGAAAACAAGGAGTGCCATGTTTCAAGCACTGATATGCTGCAAACAATTCGTCAGTTCATGACCCAAGTCAAGAACTACCTGTCCCAAAGCTCCGAACTTGATCCCCCAATCGAATCACTGATTCCCGAGGACCAGATAGGTAAGAAACACTCTCCTGTGTTTTGTGGGAAGGTGAAAATGTGTAATCTGTGCTTATAGTGATAGTCTTTGTCCAGTTTGGAAAGGTGGGGCTGACTTGGCTAGTAGAGCTTGAGCCACCGAGTATTTGAGTCTTAAAACAACATCCCCTCCCTTCCCGCTTGGAATCACCCTGTCAGCTTGGCAGAACTGTGCTACAAAGTTGTTCATAAAAAGTCATCCTTAAAATAAGTGCAACCGGGACTTTTTACCTGTGATTATTCCTTTTTTGGCTGCTGTACTGTTAACAGTACAGAATCCTTTATTTGCTGGCACACATGTATTTTTCCCTGAATTGGGTTGAAATAATTCTCAATGCTTGGTCCAAACCTGATTTTAACCATATGGATTTTAGCCATAGAACTAGAATGTATTCAAAACCAGTGATGTTTAAGAGCAGAGAGACATTGCATTACAACTTATTTTGGAAATAAATCTCATTCTTTTAAACATTTTTATCACTCCTGGCAAAGCTGCACTGTCCCTACACTTGAAACTAAATAAAAGGGTATATAAGAGTTTTAGAAAACAAACGTGTGCAAGAGGGAGAAGGAGCTGCTAATCACTAGTTTTCTTTAGTTCTCTGTTTTATGTGTTTGTAAATGGTTGCAGATGAACTATATGCTTGAATATATGTTTGAACAACACAAAGAGACTTGTGTATCCAGAAAAGTGAAATCATTGTTGTTGCATAAAATCTCACTGCTCCTCTCTTGCAGAGTCTGAGCAGTATTTGTAAGAGAGCCTGTGAGCCACATTTAGGAGGTAAACATGCCTCAGGGCAGAATACTTTCCTTCTGAGCTCACTTCAGTCCTAATTTTTGTGTTTTTCTCCATACCCCAGTGTCCCAACAGTTGGCCCAGTGCAAAATTGGCAGATACTTTTCTCTCGGGGCCTAGAGAGTAATTTTGTGTTGACATTCTGTCTGTCCTTGACCAAGAGGAAGTATTCTCATGTAACCTTAACTTCATTTACACGAAGTCAAGCAAAAGTTGCAAGGACTACTAAACCAAATACAAAAATGTGAAGTATGTCCTTGAAATCGCGACTCAGAGATGTGTAATGTTCTCGCTGTAATGAAAGACTGTTACGTGGGTGTTACATGAAGAAAAAACATCAAACTGGGCAGGAGATGCAGGCACATTTTCGCCTGTATTTCTGCTTAGTACTGAATATTTGACAAAGTAATACAGATCCAGTTTGTTTGTAATTTTGTGAAAGTTGAGTTTGTTGTATACTTTTAATTTCAAGGGTGTGGTTTAATCAGACTGTGAGTCTCCCCAGACTGGGAAAATGTTATCTGCTTTTAAATACTTCAGTACTTTGGAGTAGCATAAGCTACGAAATGCAACAACTACACTGGTTTTCTTCAGCTACAGAAAGTCTGGCTTTGATCATGTGATTAAATGCAATTTGTTTATTAACTGGGATAGTTTAAACAAAGGAAGAACTTGCCTCTGAATCATCTACTGCCTGCAAACAACTGCAGTGGATCAGGAGCATCAGATGTTGCTGATGTAAGCAGATAACTATGTGACAGCAGAATTTAGTCATCCCTGTAGAGAGCTTTTTATGAAGAAGCCCTGCCTGCTGTCCACAGTTTTGCTTGAATATTTCAGTATGGAATTGCAGCACGAAGCTGTAACTTTGTGAGTAGTTATTTACTCTTGTGTCAGTCCACACTTTTGTGGTGCAAACTTTTCCTCTCAATGTGTTAGCCTTGTGCTGGATTTGTGTTCCCAGGATACTCCTCCTCCTTTCTAAGTCCTCCAGGCTTCACCTTAACCTTCTCATCTGAATTTCAGTAAGTGCTGGAGCAACACCCCAAGGTTTAGTGAAGCCCTTGGTGTCTAAAACTTTCTCCCATGTCTCTGTACTGATCTTTGTGATCATGGAGCTTCTCTTATAGAACTGCATCATGGACTTTTGCAAGCAAAAGACTTCCGTGAGCTTTTAAGTTTCCCAGGCAGGGGTCCTATCAAATTATTTAACTTCTGCAAAATCATTGGAAGAATATGTGTCAGAGTTTCTAATTAGCCCTGACAGATGCCTCCTAATCTTAGCACTGTAGGCTCTTAACCCTTCCTGAAGCAATGGGATTCCCAGTGTTGGGACAGAATCAAGAGTAAGGCACATGACTCTTTATTGTTTAAGGATGAATGTAATGTATTTTTCCAAAAGATATCCACACCTCAATTTGTATCCATGGAATAAAGACTTGGACTGGTCAGGCAAGGCCCTGATAGTCCACAACAGCTTGATCAGCATGTTTGGGAGTTTTTGTTTGTATTTGCCCTTTCCCTGGCTTTGAACAGGAAGGAGGCAAGTTGACTGTTGTCACTTTGCCAGGTGGGATCTAACATCTGAACAACATCAGTCTCAATGTCTGAATTTGGGCCTGGCCCAAGAAATGACTGATTTAAATAATTTGGCAATAAGATATTACCTGATCACGTGGGAATGTTCCTGAACAATACTGCCTGTTATTTGTTTTGTTAGCTCTAATACGTAAAGATATTTAAATGCTGAGTGTTAAAAGAAGCTTGGAGAGAAGGTGTTGGCTCCTTACTGGCAGGACATGCCTTGTTGCAGGGGCTTGGGTCTGTACAGAGGAGTTGCAGGTGGACAGAGCTGGAAGAACTAAACAGACTAAAGCTCAGGACTGGTACCTCTTTTCAAATATCCATCTTATTTGACAGTCAACAATTGATAATTGAGTTCTCAGTGCAGTATTTTATGCACCTGTTCATGCACACACATTCCCTTTTTGGTTATTAATATTATTAAGGCAGTATTTCTATTGTTTGTTTATTTGGAAGGTTCATGGAATAGAGCTGTGAATCTTAAAAAGGCTGAGTTGCAGCCCACCCCTAGCTCGCCTCTCCTTCACTAATCCAGGTATCCCCTTAAAGGAATTGGAATGGTATTTCACTACTTGTCCTTGAAAAACTCATGTTGGCTATTTTTTAGCACTGTATTACTTTTCAGGTGCTTGTATACTTGTTTTGGTGTCCCATCCCCTTGTCCTGTCATTCATCCTAGACTCTTTCCATGTTGACCAACATGACCCTCAGTGCTCCTCCTTTCACCACAGGAGTGGCAGGATTGGGAAAGTAAGAAGCAGGGGTAAAAGCACTGACCTGAGGCAGAGGATTAGATTCTCCCTTTTCTAGTGATCCCTTTGATCTGCTTTGTGACTTATTCCCTGCTCCTTTTTTCACTACTACTTTCAGAGAAAACAAGTATTTGCCACACAGCTGTAGCATGATTTTTAGTTAACCCATAGCTGTTTAAAGGAAAACAAACCTAGTACAGGTAACTGTATGATTCTTTGGTGTGCTTTAGGTAGGTAAAATGACAGGAAGCTTGCTTTCTGTGCCTAGTTGCTCAGCTTCTGCCTATACACTGCCCACCTCAGTCCTACCTCTGTTTTCATGGTAGTGCAGATTATAAAGGAATGTGGATTGTGTGAGGTCCTGCTTTCAAGTCCTGCTTCTTCAAAGGAGATACCCTTATCTGCACCATGGAGTAGGCGTATGACACTTCAGACACCCACCAAGAAATGGATACTTGGCCATCCTGACATGAGCTATCCCAAAATAGGTCCATATTGGTCATGCCAGTCTATGAACTTAAAAGATATTAGGAAAATCCAGAACAAAGCAAATGCAGTGTAATCAGGTGTCTTACATGTACACACAGTGGTATCCCAGAGCAACCTTCTGGTTTCAGCTCCCAGGCAATGTTACTGAGCGGGACAGTGCCTTTTTGTAGTGGCTTGCTCAGTCTCTCACAGACCCCTGCTTTTTCTGATGAATGGTTTGGGCATCAGAGGTGATAAAAAGGGGTTATGTGTAAAACAGGGACTGGAATCTGACAGATAATCTCAGTGGGCCAGCAGCAGTTGGTAACAGGCAAACTGGGAGCTTGAAAAAGGTGAGAGTGTGCCTTTGAAGGCAGTATGAGGAAGTGAGGGTTGTAAAAAGGCTGTGTAAGGACACTGGTGATGACTAACATGTTGTCCTGTCTAGATGCAGACTTGTGTGGTTTGCAGCAAAACAAAAATAGCATGTCAGCACAGGATACAGATGTGTTTCCACAAGTCACAACGAAACTAGCTGGCTGGCCTTTACAATTCATTTATCAAAGCACTTCCAGTTCCCATTTTGAGGCTAGAGGCTAATTATAAGTATCACTTCAGGAACAATACGCAGTGTTCAGCTCAAATTGTATTCAGCTAAGAAAAAACAATCTAGAGAGTGCCTATTTTGGTTTTGGAGTGTTAAGCATCCTGGGAGGATATTTGAACACATGTAGCTGAAATGAACTGAAATTTTTGTTGCCGATTTGGATCTGAGAAACATACAGAGAAGCTAAGGTAAAAAAATCAGTGCTCAATTCACAACTTAGATGGTAATTTGCTGGGAAACCCTCATATGCTTCTTTGTGGCCATTAGAAGTTACACAGTGAAAACTGCTGCTGGCTGGGAATTGGTTTGTGGGGTCATATCCAGAAACACCTTTATCTGAAAGGGGCCAGAAATAGAAGTTCAGAAGAAAGGTTAGATGGTTGGATGGTCTGACCCCCAACATGCCTGTGACACTGAATATTGTTCTAAGACCCAGATCACAAGAAATGCTGTACTTCCAGGCCTTAATACTAATATAAAATTTTTATAGGTTTTGTATTAATTAGGATACATATGGGTATTATTTTTGACCACTAGAAAAAACCCATCCAGTCCTTATCAATCTTGCTGCTGTTAGTCTTGTCAGCTTGCTAGATGTTGCCACGTTTTCAACTGAGGGCAGAACTCAGTGGTACTTATGTCTGTGCAAAGAATTTATAAGGAAGAAGAAAAGTTTGTTGTTTTGGGAGGTTTTTTTGTGTTTGGTTTGGTGAATTTCTCTTTGTTGTGGTTTTTTCTTTGTTTTGTTGGACTGTTTGTGGAGTACATGAGTTTTGTGCTCCCTTCCTCTCTGCTGCTTTGAATCAATTCAAGTTTTCAGAGAAATTGTGGAATGTGATAGAGTAAATTTCAAAGCTGTTTCCAGGCACTGCTTTTGGAGCCTGTGACAAATTGTAAATATGAAAGAACAGCTCCTTGCTATATTGCACAACTGTAAAAATTGCCATGGTTCATCTCTAGGATGGGCACAACCTGTCCAATGGTTGAGGGCAGGAGACCTGAGCCTCCCACTTCTCACCTCTAAATAACAGGTCCGGTCCCAGCCAAGGACCAGGGCTCTGGAGAGGAATATTCTCTCCCAGCAGAATCCAGTTCCTGTAGCCTCTGGGTAGGCACTACTGTTGCAGCTCCCTCCTCACTGTTCCTGCAGGCAACAGTCAAACCAGCTCCAGGCTGGACCCTGTAGAGGATCAGTTGCAGGAACATGGTGAGTTTTCCCATCTCCCATCCCAGGCTAGGTGCTCCCTTGTGATCAGACTAAGGGCTCTGAGCATCTGTGCTGAACTCCTCAGGATGTACTGAGCCTCCTGTGCCCAAAGGTGGTGATGACCCCATGTTACTGAACTGGAGAATGGCTGATGCTCACTATTCATGTGCAGAACTTCCAGTGGAAACCTGTGGGAGTTAAAATTTTATGGGGATAGAGTTTGCTCACTTTGCATAATGTTTGGCAGCACCAGCTGCTTTAATAAATGAGACCAGGTAGTTGGAATGCAAACGGCAGAGATATTCCTCTTATAGGCAAAGCAGTTGCTGCCTTTCCTATTTAAAAACTCTTCTTGGTGGAAAATGGTTGCTGCCCCATGAGTCCTGAGGATTGCTTTGATGTCGGGGAGAGGCAGTTTCTGTCCCTGTGCAAAAGAGTGATGCTTTTGCTTACCTGGCTGTGTTCTGTAGCCCTCCCTGTCAGTGGTGATTGTGTGGCTTTACCGACTACAGTAGATAAGGATCAGTTGTTTGAAGTGTTGCCACTTGCTAATGTATAATTGGTTGCTGTGATCTGATGGGAAGCTGGATCCACCCTTCACACTGTGTGACAGGCCACCAAGAATATGTGTCAGACCGATAATGCCTTTACTGGTGGCCATAGGGGAATCTAGAAAATTGGCAGATGCTGCTCTTCACGGTCACTCTTTCTCCCCTTGAGCAGTTTCGCAGTCTCTGTTGTGAGGGAGAGCCCAGATGTTTAAAACATCTGGGAATGAAGCAGGCACAGCTTTGCCCCTCCATTAGGCTCTTGAAAGGGAAGGTAGCAAGACAAGCTACAGAAGCCCCTACAGAACTGAGATAGGGGGAGATGGAAGGTCCCAGCAGAGTTGCAGGTTTGGGGATTGCATACCAGACAAACAGAATGAATGCTACACAGGAAGCCAAGGCACCATAAGAGGAGTGTATGAAGAGTGTGCTTGTGCGGGAAAGAAAAGTAGGAAGACCCAAAAGGGAAATGGGTTCGACACAAGGATAACATAAAGTCATAAACAAAAGCAAGAAAACAAAAGTAGGTAATGCTTGTTTGGAGAGTGTGGGTGTGTAAATCCCAAGAATTAGTATGTGATTTTTAAAAATTGGGAGGGGAGACAGGGAGAAAAGAAAGAGGCTGTAGTCTTAAGAGAAAGACAGAAGTGCTGGCAAAGAACCCTGAAAGGGCATGAGGTTTAATGACACTTCAGTGGGTCACCATTACTAGCAGGAATGCCCACTGCTAGGTTGTATAAAGGTGCAATCTAGCAGTGACACAGTCTTTCCTCTTTCTGCTCTCGGCCCTTCTGCTCCCCTGCCTGCTCTAGTCTGTGGTCCTGAGAGCTGAATGTTCTCCACTATGGTACAAACTGGTGTAATCTAATAATGTAGGCCGTGTTGCCATAAGGACACTGATGTTGTTGCGGTCAGGATGCTGGGAAAAGGAATTACTTATGAAGTAAAGGTTTGCAGAGAAAATGTTTGGTAAAAAGCTTTCTCTTTTGGTGTAGTCCATACTTTAAAAATGAAAAGTGAGGGTTAAAGAAAGACTTGAGTAGAACAAGAAATAAACACACATCCTCCCCAAGTTAGTGGTTACTGTGTCATGTGCACACTACTGCCAAACAGAGAACTTCAAACTTGATGACAAAGCTGTATATAAGCCTGTATGATGAAATCTGAAGCTGGACAAACACAGCTTGGTTTTCATTTATAGTTTAAAGCCCATAATCTGCCCAGCTTTGTAAAGATCTTGACAAAGTTGAGCCAAGTTTTAGGAAACCTTGGTTGAGTTGCAGTTTCCAATGGAAACTATGCAAAAAGGATTGACTTTAATGCCAAAGCAGACTAAATTTATGATTTTATGATGTTGACTGTGTTTTACTTCAAATTTGGGAGTTAAAAACTAAGCTTAAAGTAAAACAAAACATGGAGACTTCTGAGCAACAAAAGAAAAACTTAACCAGAGCTACAGCTTCCTTGGTTTTGGGTTTGGTTTTTTTTTAACATGTGTAGTCCCTCTTTGTGGGTGTTTTTTTTCAGCTGCCATAAATGACAATGGAATACAGATTCTGCTTTGCCTCTTGTTTGCTTGTTAACAAACATCTGGAAACTCAGCTTGTGTAATAAATAGGCCTTAGCCAGTAGTTTTTGCTCTATGGTCTCTCTTTAGGGAATGGTTATGTTAATACTGGCTCCGCTTTAGAGGAGGAAGTCAGCTGGACTTGTGTTTTCCCGTTGCAGATGTTGTCCTGGAGAAGGCCATGCACAAGTGCATTCTGAAGCCGTTGAAGGGTCACATTGAAGCGATGTTGAAAGAGTTTCATACTACAGATGGTTCCTGGAAACAGCTCAAGGAAAACCTGCAGTTGGTGCGGCAAAGGAATCCTCAGGAACTGGGCGTGTTTGTTCCAACACCAGACTTTGTGGACGTTGAAAAGATTAAAGTCAAGTTCATGACTATGCAGAAGATGTATTCGCCTGAGAAGAAAGTCATGCTGCTGCTGAGGGTTTGCAAACTGATTTACACTGTTATGGAGAATAACTCAGGTACGGTGCTTCTTGTAGTTCAAGTTCACTGATATTCCATACCCAGCATTGTCCTTTAGAGGAATCAGATGACCTGATGCTGCAGATAGATCTCCTGGAGCTCTTGTAGCATCTCCTTGCCCTTTTGAGAGGGATTCTTCCTCTCTACTTCTTTCCTGCTATCTCTTGTGCATCTGGTAGCACATCTTACAAACTCAGGGTGAGAAGCAGCTGAAAAAGACAACTATGCTTAACTGTAGGCTTTTGAAGTTGGCTGTCAGAAAGGCTGTCCTGTGAGCCTTAAATTTGACACTCGTTCTAAATTAGTATTTTTCTGCAAATTGTAAACCACCCTGTATTTAGCTATAGTAATTCAATAGCATTTATGCAATATGTCAACTACAGGGTTCTGAGTTAATGGGTGGAGAAAAGCAGCCTCTAATGCAGTATTTTTGGCTTGCTGTGCCTTTGAATGTTCTCATTTGGACACTTTCTGTCATGCTTTTGGAACAGAAAACATCTATTTCTGTACTGTAGCAAGAATCCAAAAATGCCTGTGACATCTAAATACAGAAATGGCACTACAGACCAGTTAAGACCTGCTGAGCAGTCAGTGGCACAATTAAAATGCTGTGTTGAGTGACCTGAATTTATATGTGCAACACTGACATCGTCTCATACACTGCTGTCACAGGTCAGGAGCTAAGGTGAAGCACTGCTGTGGCAGTGGCAGATTTTTTTCCCCAAGTATAAGCTGCTGCAGGTGATTGGCAGTTTTCTTTCTAAGGGAGCATTGAATGTGCAGCTGGTTCTGGTGCTCATCAAGACACCTAGTTTCTTTTGAGATTTGTGATGAGTAGTGTAAGCTCACAGGTACTTCTGCAAGATTTAGGACTGAGCTCCTGCTCAGCTTACTATTTCTGTGCAAAGTCCTTCATTTCAAAAATGGATATAGGAAGCTAGGCCTGAAGGTCTGTAAAATCCTTTCTCCATGCTGTGCTATCACATTGAGTAAGTTATTTCCAACATGCAGAATGAAAATATTGAGAGACTGCTGTTGGTTAAGTGCTGCATGGAGAGTCTTGGACTAGATGTGGCAAATGCTCATTGGGCTGTCTTGTCATTTGAAGTTTGTAAAACATGGCATTGAGCCAGCAGGTGTTGAAGTATCTGCTTTGCCACATACTCTCAGACAGAGACAAGTGTGTTACCTGGAGGGTATTCCTCAGCTGGCGTAACTTCACTTTCAGCAGAGCTGCAAGTTGGCTCATGATTTTGAGTGACCATCACACCAGTTCTGCAATGAACCCTATCTGGCCAGATAGTGATTTCTAAACAGAAAGTCTAAATGCAATAAAAGTGACAGGAGCAAAGACAAGGTACAGCATAGTCTTTGTGTTTTCCCTGTGGGCTGCTATTGCCAGTGATGCTTCACTGGCTATTTGGGAATTACCATCGAATCACGGAATGGTTTAGGTTGGAAGGGACCTTAAAGCTCACCCAGTTCCAGCCCCCCTGCCATGGGCACCTTCCACTAGACCAGGTTGTTCAGAGCTCCATCCAACCTGGCCCTGGACACTTCCATGGATGGGACAGCCACAACTCTGGGCAACCTGTGCCAGGGCCTCACCACCCTCACAGGGAGCAATTTCTTCCTGGTATCTAATCTAAACCTTCTCTCTTTCAGTTTGAAGCCATTCCCTATTGTCCTGTCCCTCCAGGCCATTCCAAATAGTCTCTCTGTATTTCTTGTAGTCTCCCTTCAGGTACTGAGGCCTTGCTCATTCTTGTTTTTAACTCTTCTCTGTCAAGAAAATGAGCTGAGTTTCCTTGTCAAATTTAATACACTTTTATATTCTGGCTTCCCTGCTGTGAGATTCAGACTCAGAAACTGGTATGTGTCTGGATTCTTCCAGAATGTGTGTGTAATCCCTGGATGTACAGAGAAAATGCCTATTCATCGTCTCTTAGGCAGTGATAGAAGTGCAGGTGGAGGTCAGGCCAGACAGGCATGGCAGCCTTTGTGAGTTCACCAGTTGAGCTGGTGCCAAGGTGAGCCCAGTCTCTAAATTACCCATGCATACGTTAAGGTGTGCATCATCAGATTTGTGCTTGTTAGACTGTACAGGATGAGGCTGGTGTTGGTCTCCTATCCAGTGAGTGTCAGATGACATTCTCCTTGCTGCACATTGGTGACAGGAGACTCAAGAGCCATACAAATATACTGGTCAGAGAAGGCACAAAATAATGCTTTGCTTTCAAACACAGAAATTGGTAAAGGGTGTGATTTGTCTCTTACTGTTTGTGTTCCCTTCAACCCAGGGAGGCTGTATGGAGCTGATGACTTCTTGCCTGTGTTGACGTATGTGCTAGCCCAGTGTGATATGCTAGAGCTGGATACTGAAATTGAGTACATGATGGAGTTGCTGGATCCATCTTTGCTCCATGGAGAAGGTAATCAATTTATTTATTTTTATTAGAACTGAAAGAAGGACTGGTGAAGGGCGGTTCTTCCTCATAGCGCAGTTACTCTTCACCTTGTTTGAGTAGAAATCCTTTTAAAGGGAGACCTAATGTAAGTGATGTCAATAGTGTAACGAGAATCTCCTAACCGTTTCCACCTTAAGGGAAGGAAAGCTGGTTAGCTTGCAGAGAACAGGCCTCAGTCCTCTGGAAATTGCTGTCCACTGCCTTATGATTGAATATGTTGTTGCCAATCCACTGTGAGTCAGCAACTGAAAATATGCATGTGCAGGTGCCGAATGTCATCGTCTTTCTGTGCCTGAAAACTTCCTGACAGTATGTATAGGGCAGCAGCAGCAATCAGTTAAACTGGGGGGCACATGGTGGGACTTGAGTTAGGTGCTGTGCCAAAACTGGCACCCTTCTTTGCTCCTCTGGGGAAAGTGCATCTGAGAATATTGCCCCTCTTTAATGATCTTTGCTTCTTTCCAATATTTGATTCTCATGAAGTATTTTTATGAGCCCCAGGAATGTGTTTCCTAAGGCAGTCTTAAATGATGGCTAAAGTCTGCTAGAGGCAAGAAAATCTCCCTCCTTGCTGTTTTCATTGTGACATTTTTAACACCTTCTGCAAGGCCCCGGAGGGCCTCAGAATCTACAGGTTTATGAGGAATTTTAAAGGTTCTTGTGAGCAACCTCAGCTGTATTTTTAGGTGTATGTGTATGTTTCCTATTCCTGCTGTCTCTTGGCTTGCTGAAATTGCTGTATCCTCTTACATGCCGGTATGCCTGAGAGAATTCAGGCTGTGACTCCTCCAATTTGGAACTAGTCTGTTCCTTGCTTTGTGTACAGAGCATCCTCAAGTGCATTTGTCAGGAACCTTAGCATGGAAAATACTTGAGATGTGAAGCTGGGAATCATTAACATGCTTCAAAGGCAGAAACATTTACTGGACTATTAAGTCATGTTGTTTTTAAAGCAGCAAAAGAAGTCTGTCCACTGACTGGTCCTGTCTTTGGCACCAGCTGAACTATACTGTGCAGGAAGAACTGTTTAGTGCTTTGGGGCTGTGCATTTCAACTGTAACGTATTGTTTGATTTGTCTCATTGGTCTTGCCCGTGTTTTATGCAGTAATCTTGTTGCAAAGCTAAAGGCTAAGGGCACATGCTGTCTGCAATACAGAAAATACTACTGTGGGCATAGAATGCATCTTTGAATGTCTCCATGAATAGGCTGTGCTGCCTCTTAGTTGGACACTCCCACTCAAATAGTTTACTTGAATAAAAAGGAAGACAGCCTGTCTTTTGTTTCTCCTGAGAACTATTACCTCCTGTTGAGACTCCTTTGTGACCTGCAGCTTCTTTTGTATGTTGACAGCTGTTGTGGCTTTAACTTGCTTTCCACTCATGTAATAAAGGTGGAGCATGGAGGACTGTACACATCATCTCCTGAACTAGTTGGACATTATGAGGAATGCCAGGAAGGTGACAGATCAGTCTAAAAATAAAGGCAGTTCTTTGAAATGATTCCAGAGTACAAATCTCAGTTTTTGCTTTATTGCCATTAAGGGAGGTTGCTTTTAAGTTGCTGAACAGTGGTAGATTATCTTTTGCTTCATTTAAATAACTGTGTTTGTTTCATCCGCATCTGAAGCTTGGGACGAAAACAAATCACTGTTTGAAAATTGTTTAGAAGAAAACTAGCATTCTAACTGTGTAGAAATACTCATGAGCAAAGTAGTAGCAGGAGTCATTCAAGTAACAGCTATCCTGAGCATCAGTGAACACAGAGAGGGGCACCACTTGATAATATGGAGCAAGTGCAAGCACTGCGTGTCCCTTAGCAGCTGAGAACACACCGTCCAGTATTTTGCAGGCCAGTGAGCTGTTTTCCTTTATGTGTAAGTATTTTGGCAATAGAGTACAGGGACTTCAATATATATGTGTGTGTATTTGTATATATATATTAAAAAAAGTGCCTGTCCTTCTGATTGTGACCACTCTGAGTTCTTCCCTTGTTGTCCTTCACAGGAGGTTATTATTTGACAAGCGCTTATGGAGCACTTTCACTGATCAAGAACTTCCAGGAAGAACAAGCTGCACAACTGCTAAGTTCAGAAGCCAGAGACACTCTCCGGCAGTGGCACAAGAGGAGGACAACTAACAGGACAGTGCCTTCAGTTGATGATTTTCAGGTAGAACTTAGGGCTGAAATTTAAATGGGGATGATGGTTTTGTCGGAAATTCTCATTTGAGAGATAGGATTCATAGCGATTTCCTCGAGGCCACAAGTGGAATGAAGCAGTGCTGATTATGTCTGACAGATTTGCCTCAGTTTTGAAGTCTTTGCACTTTATCAAAGAGTTTGATTACAATGGTGTAAAGAAATCACTAAACAGTTGAGCTTTCTCACACTCCATTCTAAGCCATGCAGAGCGAGGACAAACTGAATCATATCTTCGATTCAGCTTCTTTGTATGCTTTGCTGATAAAAGGATCAAATTCAGATGTCCAGTGGTATAAATCAGCACAACTCCCCAGTAGCCAGTGGTGGCATACAGCAGGTAACAGAGGGGAGAGGTGGGAGAATAGTTTGCCTACAGTTTTAAAATTTAAGCAAGCGGTAGAGTTCTGTAATATTGATGTTTTCATGTTTGTTTGTGTTTTTTTCCCTCCCCTGCTCTTCTGTACTGCTCTTTCAGAGTAGGGCAGTACCTTCAAATGAAGAATAACGAAAGAGTCAGTATTACTTCATCTTTTAAAACCGGGCCTGCATCTTTCATGTGCTGTTGACTGACTATTCAGATGCAGCAGTTTGTGGACTGAAGCAAGGAGGATGTTGGAATAGAGAAGAAAGGATTTACTCTCTTTGTGTTCAGTTGTTTACAGTTAGGAAGAGGAGAGTGCACAAAGCTAGTCCATCTTGCTGGGATCCATCTTGTATTCTGCTTACCTGTTGTTAGGTGTCAGATTCAAGTGGCTTGAGTCTTTGTTCTTTCTGGCAAGACACTGCATTTCTCGTAGGAAAATCCAACACCTTGTATTTCTGCTGGGTGACAAAATTACGGAAGATTTTTTCAGCAGTTTCATCTTCTCCTTCTCTTCAATTGGACTTCTTCCAAGCTCAATGTACAGCTGGATGCAGGAAGAGGCAGAGGATAGGGGAAGAACTGTCACTGAGTGTGTCCAGTGCTTCTCCTTCTGTTCTCTCTTTCAAAAGAGAGCCTCAAATCAGTAGATCACCTCACTTCCAGGCTATGCTTGGCAGAAATTCAAGCATTTTTCTTTCTGCTCAGAATGCTGGTTTTCTCTGTCCTTCCTCCGAGTCCTACAGTCCTGAAATGGAGCACCTTTCCTACCACCAGTGTGTAATACAACTGTAGTTCAACTCATCTTTCCCAAATCGAACCAGGGTGTGGTCATGGCATTTCTGTGATGCAGTCTCACTGCCTTACCAGCCTGTGGGCCCTGGGAGACTGACTTTCCTCCTTCCTCAAAAGGGTAGAAAAACAAAAATCATGTAATTTGATGATGATGATTAAATACAACTTTCTGATACTATATAAATAATTTTAATACTTAGCATATGAAACAGGTATTTTACAGACTTCAGCCGCTCCTTCAAGCAGTCCTGTCCATCTGAAAGCGCATGCATTTATAAAACACGGTCTTCTCTGTGGTAGCTACATTAGAAATTAAAAGTGTAGTGTGTTTTGCCTTAAATAGAGCTGATTTTTTTGTTATGATTTCTTCACTCTGGGTAACAAAAATGCATTCAGTCAGATTCAGTCCCAGTTGTTTCTGTTGCAGAGCTTCAGTGTTTCAGTCTGCATGCCATCAGGAATTACTTTATTAAAGACAGGAGTGCTCTTTGGAATTTAAGTCATATAAATGTTCTTCTCAGTCCTAGCTTTTTTCTGTGAAATGTGAATTTTTGCCATTGTCATTTAGCATGATTAATTTATTCGGCTTCCAAGCTACAGGTACCAGCTCAGTCAATAAACAGCTCTTTCTCAGTGGAATTTTTTTCTACCTGCTTTAATTTTACTGCTTTTTAGTCTTTAATGGTAACTAATTTTGCTTTTCAAAGGGACAAACAGCTTGTGACAGCTGGCTGCTTTGGTCATGTGTCCAGAAGTTTTTGGGGCACCACCCCCTCCCATGTCTTGCTCTCTATTTCACTTTTTAAATGCTTTTTGAAGGGTAGAACTGCATCTCCTTGTAGGGCATATTTAGCATGTATCCATTTTGTCAGAGTTGTGGTCATGTGTCACTTCCTACAGAGAAAAAAAGTCCGGCTTTTGGCCTCGAGACCATACGGATTTACTCGAATGCTACAGAGTAGATTTTCTTTCAGCATCCCTCTAAGCCCTGTTTAAAAGAAAAGAAAATGCTGTCACGTGAAGCTTGGTTGAGTCAGGCTTAGACTCCAGAATGCCGCTGGGTAACGGGATGAAGGTGTCCTCCTTGAGGGTGGATTCCCTCACACATACTGCAGCACGAGAGTGCAGGCTGTTTGCCATGCAGCAGCTTGTGTTCAACACCCCTGTGTGCCGCCTTTGTTTTCCTTTTCCTTCTGGCTGACATACTGCATGAAGCTTCTCTTGACCCAGCAGTGGCACATCATCTCTCAGGTGTGCTGCCTCAAAACCATTTGGCTTCATGCCGTTTTGTTTCCCAGTAAGGCCAGTCCTGAGTCCCATTGAAACCACTGGCGTTTGACATGTGACACTAGTTGCAGAGTTAGAAGGTAAGCCAAGGAAAGGAGGGTGTCTGGTATGCCTACTGCAGGCTTGCTGCAGTCACAGTTCACAGGATGGCCATATGGTACAGGCATCACTGGTGTGTGTTTCACAACTTGGACGTGGAGGGGCTTGCTGCTTGTTGCTGACTTTTCAGTTTTCAGAAGATGAGGGGATTGTTGAGTTTCTGATGCCAGTTTTCTTGTTCTACAGAACTACCTTCGTGTTGCATTCCAGGAAGTTAACAGTGGATGCACGGGAAAGACCTTACTAGTAAGACCATATATCACTACTGAAGATGTATGTCAGCTTTGTGCTGAAAAGTTTAAAGTGGACAATCCAGAAGAATATAGCCTGTTTCTTTTTGTTGATGACACCTGGCAACAACTGACAGAGGATACCTACCCTCAGAAAATTAAGGCAGAGTTGCACAGCCGTCCGCAGCCCCAGGTCTTTCACTTTGTCTACAAGCGCATTAACAGTGACCCCTATGGTGCCATTTTTCAGAACTGCAATGACTTGCCATCTTAAAACCAGCAACTCGTCATTTTAATGTCTGTTTCCTGTTAACTGTTAAAACCATCTTTGTTGCTGCCTTCTTTAGGAGCTAAAATGTGTTAAACCATAAATGCCTAGTAAAACACATGCTGGCATTTCTAGCATTGCTTACAAAATCCATGTACACCATGCACGTGGCTAGTTATGCAGAATATTCTACCCGCGTGTTTGAGGGAACACCCGTGGGGCTGCATTTCTTGTACCACAGGCTCTATGCAGCATATTGCACCATGGCCCTTCACAGATCTCTGCTGTAGGGGGCAAAACTCTATTTTCTGACACTCATCATTTAGTCAAATGTCATTTCGATTTAAATCTGCATGCTAGACAAGTATTTTAGTAAACTGGCTGGTATGAGCTCAGTTTTGCCAGCAGGAGTTTGACAAGACTGTCCGATGCAGGGCATCAGTTAACTCATAATTACCTGGATGATTGCATCCTTTCCTAATTTTTTTTATTACAGAAAATCATTGTGTTTATATATATATACATATATATATATATATCATAGAAATTTTATAGCAGTTGCAGGTAAACTGTCAGGGTTGGTTTTTTAAATATTTTTTTAACTATAAAGTATTCTATAATTATGCATGTGATTTTAACATTTAATATACAAGAATAAATCTCTTGCTGGTTTTAGAGTATTGCATCAAAAGTCTATGTGGTTCTCTTCTTTTCCTGTTCCAGGAGAGTTCTTATGTAACTTCTGTTATTGGTAAGAAGATTGTAACATCAGCATTGCCGATTTCAGTGCCTTTACCTGAACTTGATGTATTGCTGTCTGTATTATTGTTTATATGCATTGTTTTAGACGGAACTAGGGGACTGAAAGAGAAAATTGAAAGAAAAGGTTGTAGAGGAGGGGAAAAGAATGTAGAAAACCTAGTTTAGGATTAAAATCTGTTAGTCTGCTGGTTCAGGCTCCTTGCAGAACATGGTGAAGGAGGTTGGTAAGGAACTTCAGTGTAAGCAGTAGTGTAGGTTTGCAGAGGAATTTGACAGCACCTGTCCCAGGTACTACTTATATTAGCAGTAATGTGAAGGAGAACACTATTTTGTATAGTTTGTTGCTGACATCAAAGTGTGTGTTGGACTGAAGAACATGTTTCAGCATTTCATGATGTTGTGTCACTCTGTGGGTGAGGGTCAGTCCTGCAAAGATCATTTGGTGTTTAATGCACGTGCCCTGTGGATTTGTCCCAGACAGCCCATGTTGTGGGTGATACTCTGCACCCCACCTAAGTTGGTCAGGGCTGGTGTCTTAGAGGGACACAGGGTTCTCCCCAAATCTGCTGTGAGTGGTGTAACATAAGGCAGGTGACCACAAAGATGCCACAGGCAGCACGTGTATCATACGTACAGAGGTCTGTGGTATTGTGTCAGTTTGCGTTGTATCTGAGACCCCTGGCACGTGTCTGTGTTTCATTTTGTAAATGTGGAGTGTTGTACATTATAATACATTGCAATGCTGAACTATAATTTGGGATGTTGTGTGCTGTGGTTTTTTTGGGGAACTTTTTTTTTTAAATAGTTCACACTGGAAAGTTTTGTGTATAAGTGACTCTGATGCTGCTGCTTTTTGTGCTGCTTGACCCACTCTAAAGTCTTTACAGAGGAAGGACCTGTGCTTGGCTTGGATGGTTGGCGGAAGCAGCAGGCAGGGCTCAAGTACTGAACCACCTTTTGCGACATGAAGACTGACGTTCAGTGCTAAAGAAAATGCCACTATTTTCGTAAGACTGCAACACTGACAGAGGAGGGAAGGACTGTGGGTAGCAGGTGATGGCGCCCTGTTTCTGCTGGGCCCCTGCTGTGGGGCCTGGTGGTGTCTCTGCTCCTGTGCTCATGGTTCTTACAGAGTTTTGGTTCTTGTTTTGTTTGTGTGCAGTGTGTGTTTGTCTGTGTTTGTGTTGGGGCTGCTCTGCCTGTAGCCACAGCAGTGGGAGGCTGCAGGATAACCATAGGATTGTTTTTCGTGTTAACTCTTCAAGTTTCCACCCTTGACTTTCAGCCCCACTGGCTGAGCAGGAAGTGCAGCCAGTGGTGTGAGGGGTGGGGCTGTTGGATGGGTCTGGGAGCGCAGCCTCCCATCCCAGTCCAGCAGCCCCCTGGGGGAGGGATGAGACATCACCTGGCACTGCCCCTTTTACCTTCAGATTTACTCCCATATCCCAAAATATGCCCTTTTCACCTCAAAATCTGTCCCCAGGCCCCAAAGGCTGATTTTTTTTTTGCCTCTGGATTTCCTCTCACCCCAAAGAGGATGAGTGGGGAATCAAGGGAGGGTCAGGTGTGACCCCTAAAAAGGGTAAGTTACAGCCCAAAAATGCCTGAAAATTTATAGGAAGGGGGGGGTGTGTGTGAAATACTAAAACCTTTAAAGGTTTTCATTTATGTATTACCAAATAATTTATATAAAAATTGAACTTTAAAATAGAACCCCATACCTGTTATGTTATATACAGGATTCTGGGCTCTAAGAAATTCCAAATACGGATCTATAACTTTTGAAAATGAAAGCGTAACTTTTGTATATATAAACACCAAAGGGCTTGAAAATGTGAGAAAATATGATCGATGAGAAGGCAGCAGGAGCAACTCTGTGTGTTGGGTGGTTGTTTCTGTCCCCTCTCGCTGTCACCGCCAGGCTGGGCTGGCATGGACTGAGTGCAGCAGGGAACCGGCACAGGGGGAAAAAACCCAGAAAAGAAAAAACCCAAAGAAAACAAAAATAAGAGAAAATAATAAAAGGAAAATGAAAATTACAAAGCAAAAGAAAATAAAATGAAAATTAAAAAGAAAAAAATTAAAAAGTGAAATTAAAAAAATGAAAAATAACGTAAGATACCAAAGAAAATAAAGAAGTAAAAAAAAAAACTAAAAGGAAAATAACAAAAAGTAAATAAGACAATTAAAAATAAAAAATACAACAAAAAATTAAATAAAAAAATTGAAAAAAGGGTATTAAAAAAAGAAAATGAATATAAAATAAAAAATAGAATAGAAATGGGGTGGGGTAGAGGGGGCGTGGCCGCCCTTCACAGCCTTTAAAGATAATAGAATAAAAACAATAAACCAAGAAAAGGCAGGGGCTGGAAGTGCCGCTGCTGCCGCCTGGTGGTGAGTGTGGGGGGCTCGGCTGCGGTGCTTTGAAGGTAAAAATAACACAGTAGAAACAGTTAAATTGCATAAAAAATAACATGCTACAAAACCCATGAGTAAAGGAAATAACCCTGCAGCTGTTGCGGCGCCCCAAGAGGTGCCAGGAAGGGCAGGAACACGTTGCTGACTTGTGGAGTGCCTTGAAGGCTTTCTCTGTTGCAGGTCAGTGGCTGTTTGTGAGTGTGAGGATGGGTTTGGGCACTGAGGACCCCAAAGACTGCAGAGAGAGCGGAAAAGGTGGGGAAGGAGGGGACCCTGGAAAGCAGGTGGGGACTCCTGAGAATTTCAGAGAGAGACCCCAAAGTTAGTGGGGGACCCCTAAAGGTGGGAAACGCCCCCCAAAAGGGGGCTGGGATCCCCAGGGAGCCCATAAATTGGGAAGGGAGCCCCAAAATGTCAGGGAGGAGCCCCAGAAATGGGTAGGGGGGAGCCGTAATGGTGGGAAAGTCCCCCTTTTTAGGGGGGAGATCCCTGGGTGTCCCTGGTGGTTCCCTGGGTGCTTGGGGTCCCTGTAGATCCCTGGGGGTGTTGGGAATCCTCATAGATCCCTGAGGCTTTCCTGGGGGTGCCTGGGTCTTTCTGTGGGTCCCTTTGAGACCCTGGGGATGTTGGGGGTCTTTGGGAGTTCCTGTGGGACCCTGCAGGTCACTGAGGATCCCTTTGGGGGTCTCTGGTGCTCATGCAGATCCTTGGGGGTACCTGGACGTCCTTGTGGGTCCATAGTTGTCCCATGAGGATCCATGGGTGTATTGGGGGTGTCTGGAGGTTCCTGGGGGTCCTGAGTGCTGGGAGTCCCAGGGGGTCTCTGGGGATCCCTGGGGCTCTTGGGGTTAGTGCAGTGGCAAAGGATTGAAAAACTCAAAAGGCAGTGTCTGGAATGAAAATGGTTCTATTAAAATCAAGCAAAGAATGTAATCAGAAAAATGAGCATCCCTTTAATGCCTGAAATAGCTAGGAATAAAAATCCTGGAAAAGGATGCTTTTACATTTTACTTGGTATCACCTCTCATTTTTTATGCCTAAAACCAGAACAATAGCAGGAAAGCCACCAGCCTTAGACTTCCACAGTGGACTGAATTTTCTTCTCCTCCTCTTTTTCAGGACAGGAAAAACCAT
>JAWWMP010000116.1:5662965-5682465 GCA_035047865.1 Dendrocincla tyrannina
ATGAGGTAACAACAAAAAATGTGTTTTGGCAGCTGGGCAAGTCGGTGAGAGCCCAAGCAAAATATACATGGGGTAAAAATCACTGCCAGCCTTGGGGACAGCGCTATTCCCAGACTGGCATGCATAACCAAGACTTTTTTTTCCCTTCCAAGCCACCCATCAGCTTGCACTAGGTGGTGAGGAATGCCTGGCATGTGCAGAAGGGCAGAGGAGGTCCTGGGAGCTGCAGTGACTCTCCATCTCTCCCACATTGATAAGAGCCCTGCACAGACACAGCAAGATCTTGAAAAGCACCCAAAGGCATCCAACTCACTTTTCATTAAGGGCACCTGGATGGCACCCAGGGAGGCCACAGGCATGGGGGCAAATGGCTGAGCAGGCTCTGGGCTCCAGGGCCAGAGGAAAGTGCTTCTGGAGTGCAAAGGCTGAGGGGGAAGTCACAGACAGCTGGCTCCAAAATACTGAATGCTGAGCTATTCCTGATTCTTTTTTATTTTCTTAAATCAATATTGTCCACACATCTTGCAAGAGCTGAGGCCATGAAATTAAAATGCTCATTTTATCTCTCCTATTTGTTTGAAAGCCAGAGTCTGCAGGTATCTTCTGAGGGCAGGGTTCCCTTTTGTGAATGTGCTAAGCTGACCTTTTCTGCATCAGGCCCAGGAATCCCCTGCTCACCAGGACTTGGGTTCAGGCTGTCTTCTGAAGCCTCTTCTACCTGGAGAGCACCTTCTTTGACTCCAACAGCAATTCATCCTCCTTCCTGGAGCTGGACCAGTGGACAACCATGAACAGCAGTGGTCCCAGGATGAAGTAGGAGTAGGCTTGTAAATCAAATGGTTGGACCATTCCCCTGGCTGGCTTCAGTCTGTGCTGCCTGGACACTTTGTTGTTTTGCACCTTGCTGGCAGGGGATGAGAGCTCACAGTCCCTGCGAGGACATCAGTGTGAGGTGAGCACTAGGGACAAACTGTGCTACGAGTCTGAAATGATTTTTTTTTCCCCCTTGTATGCCACCATTGATGGATTTTTCTACGGCAAACTCTTGAGTACTAACAGACCGTCTGGTAGCAGTGGAAGAAGTAGCAGTGTAATTTCTAGTAGCTCTGGGCAAAATCATTTATATTAAAATTAAATAACTGCAGGAGCTCGTTTACAAATTTTTGCCAGCCGAAACTCAGAAGACACAAGGAAGAGACTCCCCAGAAGCTTACTTCAACCACAGATCCCAACAGGAGAGGATCCAGCTCTGCAGGGACAAGATCCATGCATCTGTGTGGGATTCAAATGGAGTCAAGCTCATTGCAAATCAAGTTGTCAGGCAAGTCCCCCAGTATGTCTTTCCCTCCCACAGCACTGTCATTACTGCAGGCAGCTCTACCCTGCTCATCTCCTGCCAAAGTCATTAAACAAGTGTCAAACATGCCAGCCCGAATGTGTCACCCTCACCCTGCACCTCAGTGCCCTCAAAAAAATTCCCAGTGCCTTCAGCAGAAGTCTGTGGATGAGCAGAGAAGAGCCGGGGGAGGGTGCTGGCTGTTCGGTGCTGAGATCCAGGCCAAGGCCCTGCGGTCCACAATTGTCAGCTGAGGAAAAAGCCTGAGGAGCAAATGCCTATTCCAAAGGTACCCTCTGTCCACAGGTGGGTGGATGGGAGTGATGTTCCCCTGGCTATGCTGGGACCTGAAATTCTCCTGTTCTGGAACTGACATTTGGGGTCACCTTGAGGAAGGTATTTAATCTCCCTGTGTGTCCATTCCCCAAATGAAAGACAGAAATAGCAGCACTGCCTTCCTTCCAGCAGAGTAAGTGCATTAAAGATTGCGAGGTGATGGGAGCCCTGGAAGGGCCTCGATGGAAGAGATTCATTTGAATACATTTGTTGTGCATTACTCACTCAGCCCTGAGTTTTAATCTTCTCCTCCTCTCCATCACTGTAATCTAAATTTCCTTGAGCTCTCTCACTAGAGCTCAGTCCACGTTTAATCCCTGCCTCGTTTGAGTGATTTCTCCAATTTCTCCTTCAGCAAATGGAGAGGCTTATGTTAGCCCTCATCTCTCCTCTCAGTCTATCACAGGAGAGCTGGGAACACTCCCTCCACAGGGAGCACCAGTGGTTTATTTGGGAGCTTGTGCAACTTCTCAGAATGATTTCTGTTCTGTTTTTCCAGTCTAGTGACTTGTGGTTCGCAGTCTTTTCCAGACCTGCTGATCCGTCTCGTGCTGCAGGGGTTAGAAGGCAGTTTTCCATCAAAGCAGCAGCAGCCTGATGTTCCTCTTCACTCCTATGGGACGTTTTGATCCGGGCAGAGGCTCAAGGAGCACTCCCTGCTCATGCTGTTAGAAGTGCTGTATTTTGCAGAGCTAAGGCTGGCATCATAAAATCATGGAATGTTTTGGGTTGGGAGGGACCCTAAGGACCATCTAGTTTCACCTCCCCACCACAGGTAGGGACACCTTCCACCGGGCCAGGTTACTCAAAGCCCCACCCAGCGTAGCCTTGATGGGACATGCACACTTTCAGTGCTACACTGGATTGGCTTTGCTTTGTTAAATTCCAGCTTTCTTCACTATTTTTCCAGCAGGATTATTTGTTACTCTATTAGCAAACGGGTCCTGGCTCACAAAGGCAGAAATGTGCAGGAGGCATATAATTCCCAATTTATTAGCTTGGTTCACATGATGTTATCGAGAATTGATTGTAATGCTTAGTGGCATTAGCAGTGCCTTCCTATCATAACAGTGGTATTTACTGCCAGGAACACTATTTGTGCAGCAGTTGTGCTACACCACAAATAATTATATTACTTACATTCAATTTGTATCATTACACATAACGCAACTGTGCCTGCCTGCACCGTCTCATAGTTCATTAATGCCCGAGGCAGAACAGCATCACATAAATACCCTCCTTGGCACTTTTCATTTGAAATTATATTCCACTTATTATTAAAGTGTAGATCAAAAATGACATTTCCCAAGCATTAAAAATAGAGAAAGAAAAGTTGCCGCCATATTAATAAAGAAAACCAAATAAAATTCATGGCTCTGAAAATGTTCGCTCTGCAATTTTAAGAAGATGCTGTCAAGTTTAGTAAACCCCAAATATGACAAATCTTATTTTCCTGCATTTCTCTGCAAATTTCCAGCAATTCTGTGTGCCCTCCACTTGATAAAATGCTTAAGAGAGTTTCAGAAAGCGGTAAAAATTCAGTGAATTATGTGCAGCCCTATGATACAAGGACAGCACCATCCTGTTAGTGTGATGCTGACACAGCATCCCCTGAAAGGGCTGAGAAGGGACAGTCCTTGCAGGAGAACAGCTTGACCAGTGGTCCTTCCAGGAGTGTCCTGAGCTCCCCAAAAACCCCACACAGCCTTTTGCATCCCACAGCTTAGAGGGGCTGCTGAGATATCCAAAAAGCTTCTGCCTCTAGAAGCAGCTGCTGCATGGCTAGAGCTGAAATTCCCTTCAGGGCTCCTCAAAAAAGGCTGTTTAGAAAAGGGCTGGCTGTGAAAACAGGCTGAGAGAGCTCGGGTTGTTCATCCTGGAGAAGAGAAGGCTCTAGGGAGGCCTTAGAGAGCCCATTCCAGTACTAAAGGGGCTACAAGAGAGCTGGAGAGGGACTTTTTACAAGTTCATGCAGTGGCAAGGATGAGTGGGAATGGCTTTGAACTGACAGAGAGCAGGTTTAGATGAGAGATTAGGAAGAAATTCTTCACTGTGAGAGTGGTGAGGCTCGGACACAGGTTGCCCAGAGAAGCTGTGGATGCCCCATCCCTGGAAACGTTCAAGGCCAGGCTGGATGGGACTCTGAGAAACCTGGTCTTGTGGAAGGTGTCCCTGCCCAGGGCATGGGGTTGGAACTGGGTGATTTTTAAGGTCCCTTCCATGATTCTATGAGAAAGTCCTGTGTAACCTATCTCCATATGTGACAAGAGGAGCAGGTAATAACAAGTAATGTCATGGGACATTTCACCACATGAACATTAAGTTTCTTTCTCTTTAGAAATCTTATGCACGGGATCTATTCCAGTAATAGAGCACAATCCTTGTAGTTTCTTCAGAACTGCTACCACTCTAGAGGAACCTGCCAACATCTCTTAAAAAACTCAACAATAAAAAAATGCACCTTAACCCCCCAGAGCCAAATCTTGTTTGATGAGGTTGTGTTAACCTGAAGACTGTTAGTGACATACCAACTGGGGTCACATCACAACCTGGTCAGTGGTGTATGATTCCAACAGAAGGTGTTTATAAACTGCTTTGCTTAAAAGAGAGAGGTGGATATTCTGGTGGGGGTACTGGTTGCAAAAAATGGATGGTGGAGGCCAAGGCGGAAGGTGGGTGAGCTCCTGGCAGAAGCAGAGAGACGTGGTGTTTCGAGCATAGTGCTCATACAGAAACTGTATGTAACTGCTTCTATGTTATTTAAGGAGAAATAGTCTGCCAAAAATCCTGTAATGTCACCAGATTTCTCTATCCTCATGAAAATAAATCTACAAGGTGTCAAATTTTAGTGATTTTTTTTTTTTAAGCATTTAAGGGCATATCACATGACCTGTGCCATGCTGTGGGAAGGGATTTCCAAGAGGTTATTTGTAAAAGAAGATGCCAGGAGCTGAGGTCAATTGTCACCCCGGCTCATGGTGACAAACTCCCATTTGTGTCAGCAAGTGAACAGGGATATCGAAGTCTAACCCATGGATTAAAGGTCAAGTTCACTCAGTCTTGTGAGGCAGGTGTGTCTGGAAGTTTTGCGGCAATTCAGAGGGGAAGGGGATGGATTTAATCCATTTAAAGGGCTTTTAGGCATTTCCAGGAAGCAGGACCATTTTCAGTATAGGACAAGGTGAGGAGGGCAGAAGTCAGATAGAAAATATTTATTTGCACATATAATATTAAAACACACATGAATTACGTTTTTGGTGAGACAGATACCAAGCACATAGAGACAGGACTTGGCCAATCTCTAACTTAGGACACAGTTTAAAAATAATAGAGATTTTTAACATATTCCTTTAAGAACTCTCTAAAACTAATGGCAGTTGAAAGCCAGATGAAGTAGCTATTTTATCTGGCAAGCTTCCATGCAAAATTTCCTGCTGACGCTGGCTCAGACAGATGGAGATTTGAGGGGAGGGGGGAGAACAAAGTGCCATAGGGCTTTATTGGATGAGCCTTGAAAGGTTTCTGCAAGCTTCTCTTGTGCGGTTTATGAACCTTGGGCTTGTTAACTTCAGTTTTGTTCAGTGTTTTAATCCTGCTTTATTTCCTGTGGTCCACATGACACATTTATATATCCTTAGAAAATTTTGTGGGATGCTCCTCAAACAACATGTGGCTTTGCACCAGTAAGGGCTAAAACTTGATGGGTTTACCTCAATATGTAGAAGGTTTTCAATATCTCTGTATGAAGTGCTTTTCTCTTGAAATGTCTTCTTGGGTTAGATCATGCAAATCTAGTGCTGGCTGATGCTTCTGTAAGATGAAGAGTAAGAACAACTCATGAATATTGCATCATTTGTCTCTGCACTGGTCAAAAGTGGTAATTTGAGCTCCAAACTGTAGACATTTAGCAAAAAGAGTTGGACACTTGGAGAATAAAGATAGAAAAACCTGCTTTTGATGGGATTTTTCCTTGCTGCTGCTGGTATGTAGAGGAGTTTCCTAAAGGGCCTGGAACTGGGATAATCTACTGAGGACACATATTTGGGTCGTGCTGCTGCAGCAATTCTTGACTTGCAATGCATTTAATAACAGCATTTTCTTTATTTACCCTTTTTTGTCCCCCACAGGAAACAACTGAAAGCACCATGTCATCCAAGATCTCAGGTAAAGTAACACACAGAAGACAGCCTTGGTCCTCATTTACCTCAGGCTTAATGTGCATCACCATTCCCTTGGCATGCAAGCACTGCCCTGGAAAAGCTGTGAAGGGGAATGTGTCAGCAAAGGTGCATCAGCCTTGATTCTCTTCTTAAGACTTCATTTAGCTTTTGCCATTGCCTCTTGTAATGTCCATGGCTGACTCCCTTACTCTCCTATATGCAATTTGCCAGCCCCTGGGAGATCCTAGGGGCTAAAATTCAAAAGCAATATTTATAGAACCATAGAAGGGCCTGGGTTGGAAGGGACCTTAAAGATCATTTAGTTCCACCTCCCTGCTAAGGGCAGGGGCACCTTCCACTAGACCAGGTTGCTCAGAGCCCGATCCAGCTTGGCCTCGAACACTTCCAGGGATGGGGCAACCACATCTTTTCTATGCAGCTGGGGTACACAGCCACACCATGTGGAAAAGGAACAATGACATGGATTAATGAAGCTGAGTGACGAAGAAAAAGAGCTGGCCTAGGACTGTTTGTTAATGTTCTTATATTTTAAGACAGCATTCAGATGTTATGTGTTCTCTGGTTGATGTTTTAATATGTAAGTTCTATGTTCCCTGTTTAACCTATTGAGAATCCCTTTGTCAAAATGGCATCTTTCTTGTCCCTCATAAAATTCCTGCCCGCTGCTTGGCTCAGTTTTGCCACAGCAAAGCCTTAGATGGTTATTCCCTGCCCCGATTTCTATATATGGCTCAGACCGTCCCCTTCCTTTCCTCTTATGGGAGAGGATTTGCACACTCCTCCCCAAATTCCACCCTCTTCTGGAATGTTCTTTACCAACCCCTATATAAATCGGAGCCGTGTTCCCAATAAATGCCATTCTGCCTTAACCCCTGCTTGGAGTGAGCCCTCCTTTACTCATCCTCCAAGGGCTATCTGTCAGGCACCCTGTGCCAGTGTTGTTCTTTGTAACCAGTGTGCACTAATAATTTGTAGACCAGCTTCAACCTTTCCCAGATAGTAAGGGTTTGGGTCACATTATTTGGGAGTGTGAAATTACATTGCCCCATGTTCTGGCCTAACACCAGCACTTGGCAAATCTCTTTTTAGCCTGTACTGAGAAGTTCAGGCATTCTTTTATTTTTCTTTTCCTATTTTTTTGTTTCTTTTTTTAGGAATTAAGCAGATAATCCTGTCCTGCTGTTCACTCCATTCTGAAGCTCACAGAAACATTTTATAGTTCCAAGAAAATGAACGGGGTTACAATTTTTAAAATGACCATTTCTCCAGATTTCTCCAGTCCTTCCTCTGGTGCATTCCCCTAGCAAGAGGAGGGGAAAAGATCAGCCATAAGCATATGAAGCCTTTTTTTCCGTAGCTCTCCATCTCCTCAGCACCCAGAGTGGGCTGTCTGCGCTGGACTCAGAGTTGTCTCATCAGACTTGCATTTCAGCATTGCCACCTGACATGTTATGACAAGCTTTTAACTTTGGAGCAGCGGTGCATAGAAACATGTCACTGCTTTGGGAGCAGCTCAGCACAGGCTGCCAAACACAGCTCCTGCCACAGTGGTGTCAGCCCCTCTGAGGCAGACACCCATCCCAGCCATAGCCCCCCATGGGTGAAGAAGCCACGATGCTTCAAGTGGCCTAAACAGGCCTGGGGCAAACAATTTTCTGCATGATCTCCAACAAGTAAGAGATTGGGACCTCAGAAGGGAAGCTGGGAGGTGTTTTTCAAGAAAGAGGTATTTATGAGTTTGCAGTACCAAGACTGTGTAAGAACCCTAAAAGCAGACCTTGGAACTAGAAATTTCCCACGGGGAACAGCAGTTGAGAGGGGACAGCATGGGCTCTGCTTGTCTGTGCTTATTGTTACTGGTAGTGGAGTGAAATACAACATAATTCTGGAAAAATTCCCCGAGATGAATCCATACTTTAGAGGGCTCAGCTGGCGAGAGCTGTTGCACATTTCACAGTCTCTTAATGACTTGTCCTGTGTTTACTCCCTCGTTGCTCTCTGTCCATTTAGGCACACCTGAGTGACAGCAGAGAAGGCTTTCCATGACAAATTGCCTCTGCTTTCCCAGCTGACCAGTGCACTGCTGTGGTTTTTTCTGTGCTGTGCTGCTGCAGTGGATCTGTTGTGCTCTGAGGAGATGCTCCCCTCTGAAAGAGCTGGTTCCTGACATTGCCAGTCACCCCCTGGTGCTAAGACCATCCTTCTCCCTGCCATTGCTTTATCAAAAGAAGTGATCACAGCAGGTGAGCAGCCCTTTAACCACCTCTGTGAGTTCAGGGTGCACTTGGAAGATGCCTTGGGTGTTGGTAGTGGCCACCATACAAGTATTTAGATACCCAGTTTTTAGACCCACTGACCAGCTGAAGTTCACACCAATTTCCTGGAACAGATTTCCCAGAGAGGCTGTGAAGTCTCCCTCACTGGAGACAGAGGCAATCCTGTGCAATGTGCTCTAGGATGCTGCTGCTTGAGCAAGGAGATCGGACCACACAACCCACTGTGTTCCCTTACAACCTGACCCATCCTGTGGGCCTGTGATTCTCTGCATTAATGAGCACTCAGTACTTCTGAAAAGCTGCATTAATTAGCCTCTCTGACGTTTTAAACAACCTTTGCCTTCACCTGAGAGTACAACTGCAGTAATTACAGCAGGCCACTGCTGAGGGAAAGAAGGGTGACCCAGTGTGTGTCCCTGCAGCTGAGACCTTCTCATCCCTCCACCAGTGTGGCCTTAACCATGTCTGGCCACAGTCTGAGAGTGAGTTGGCACCAGCCAAATCCAGGTCATGGAGTGTAACTGGCACAAAACCAGCATTGTATGACCCCCAGGCCCTGGACATGTTCAACACAGGGGAGGTCTTGAAGACAAGGGTGGGCCGTGGGGAGCTGTGTCTGCAAACCCCTCTATCCATATGCAGCACGAAAAGGTCAGGTTGGTTATAGCCAGGTTTCAATGACAAATCACAGGAAAAATCTCACTGCTTTGTTGCTCTCTGATTTTTAAGGAATGAAAAACAGGTGGAAATGAATCTCTGCTCTCTCTCAGCACTTCCAAATCCATCCTACAGCAATGTCTGCATCATTGCAATACCCCTGGCTTTCTCCCAGCTAATGGCCAGCCAGAGTTATCTTCATTTTTAATTGTGTGATGGGCTTTTCTGTGATTCATTTGTTTTCACTGGATATTCCTTGGGTTCAGCTCAATTTTCTACCAACATCAGTCCCAAGCCAGGCCTTGGAGTCTTCTAATGAGGTCAAGAAGCTACATCGAAATTTAGAGCAAATGGGGAAAAGGAAGCTTTGGTGACAGGTCCCTTAAAATGCTGAAGAGCAAGAGCCATCCTCCCTGGCAGGCTGCCCTCTTGTCTCTGTAATCTGTCCTACAGTGTGGATGGGAGATAACCCAGTGGCAAATCCCTCCCCTGGACCGATAAAAGGGGATTTAATTTACTAGTCTATTGTCTTGGCACTGCAGAGCAACATTAGAATGATGATTCCTCTCATGCTCAATACACTTCCCAACCTTATTTGTAAACTTTTTTAAAAAAGGAGCTGAGGATTTGTTATCCTTTTGATGAAAAAGAAGAAAAATGGCATGTCTTCAAGTTTCCATTATTTAACACCCAACAAATATTTTGTTTGATGCGTTATCTTCCATTAAAAATAAAAAAGTGTCATTTTCCTGAGGTTAACCTCCTGTTTTCTTAGGAAAAGAAAAAGGAAAAGCAAATTATCATCTCTGTGGATGGGAATCCAGAGGCAAAATGAGGGCAAGAGACCTGTTCTGCAGAGCTGGAAAAAGATCACATCACTGATTATCACAGCAGTAATTTGATCACAAATCCTTTAACTTTAAGGGCGGATTAGCTAATGATGCAATTAGCAAGGAAAATATCCATATTGTTTCTTGAAATATGCTGGACAAATCTGTCACATATTTTGTTAGGCATCTGTCTACCTACATTAGGAGTCAACACAGCTTAGAAAACCCTTTTTACCTACCCATATCCTTTGAAGTTAAAAAAAACAAACCAAAAAAAACACCTTCACTGGCTCTTTCCATGAGTCCCAGCATTCAGGGCAGGGCAGGATGGACTTTGATCTCATCAGCATGCTAGAAAAATATACATTTTTTAATTCTTATTTCCTGAAACAAAACAAGTGGCTCTTTAAATAAGGTTGTTCTGCCTTTCTTTTTGTCAGATTCCCCTAAAAAACTCCTGCATCCTTTGTTTAGTGTTGACCATGCTTGCTGGAAGCATTGAGCTCTCAGCAGTCATTACATCCACATGAGCTTTGTGTGGTTTAGTTATAGACAGGAGAGGCACAAGACAGGGCCTGTGGGAAGGAGCAAGCTTTGGCAAAACGCCTTGGGAAAGGTGGAAAAGTTGGGAGGGTCCAGAGACACAAAAAAAACCCCCAAACCTTGGAAACCAGAAGACCCCCTTGGGCCCAGCACAGTGCCCATGGGTGGTTGCTGCCATTGCAATTGGCTGGGAAGGGCTCACCAACAACTCCTGGGAATGGTCTACTGGTGGGACATATCCATCTACTAATTTTAAGAACCCATTAATGTTATAAATCAGTCAAACAGAAGAAGAAACAAAGAAAAATCAACCTTTAGTGTGATTCTGATAGCTCCAATTTTAGAGTTTAAAAAGGAAGGGTTTTGTAGGTGTACAAATCTTATCCAAAACTTCTGAGGTCAGAGGGTTCCTCCTCTCAGTCTCACTCTCTGTCTCCTGAAGGACAGCTGACTGGAAAGAGGCAAGGAGTGATTTTTGTTTGTGATGTTTTGCATTTAACCACAATGGGAGGTGGTAGGAAGCAAGACCAGGAGCATGGTAGGTCTTTGGTTTTGACTGAAGCTCTCTGACAGCTGCCAAACTCCCCATAATGGGATTTCTAATTGGGACAGGGAAACAAATGCCTGTCTGCTAATCGTATTACAGAGGGAGGCTTAAGCCTGGGTGTCTGTCAGCACAAACCTGTTCCCCTAGGCCTTGGTAGCATCGACTTCTTCGCCAAAGCTTCCTGCTGTGTATGAAGTATCATTAAGCTCGTGAGCAGAGCAGTGAGCTCTTCCCATGGTGCTGCCCAGACTGGCTCCAAACCACAGAGGACAGGAGGTCACCGAGGTCACTGTGTCACCACTGCCAGCCCAGGTGTTAGAACAAGGAGGAGAGAACACCGTGTCCTCACCACAGCCATGCTAAAGTGGCCCTGCATCCCATCTCTGCACCTCATCACAGAGGACATGAAAACCTGCTCTGAAAACTGCCATCTCCTGCCTGAATTTTCCCTAGAAGCAAGGTCAGCAGCAGCCACTTTGGGAAGACTGTTTTTGTTGTCCATCAGCTGCACCATGTCCTACAGGAATTTAAATACCCCAGATTTGGGATGATTCTGAGCAGAGGGCAGTAAAGAGAAAGGCAGAAGCCCACATTGCAGGGCAGATGGATCCAGGCAAAGCTGATTTGGAGAGCAGACACATCTAACAGCATTTCATTTTCCACTACTAGAACTGGTTGTCAACAGATTTCAAATATCTTTTTAAGTCCCAGTAGACCTCTTGGAAGTGGTACATTTTTATCAGACCAGTTATGGCTCTTCTGAAATGTGAGTCTCTCTGGCCGCACCCAAACCTTGGAGTACATTCCTAAATAAAGCAGATTGGGCCTTTGGGGAAGGAGGGGCTGCAAATCATTTCCTAAAGCACTTTTTTTACTTGAATTTCATTGTGAAAAAATACACCTGAAGGATGAGGCAGGAATTAGGATTGAGACAAATGTGAATTTGGTGGGTCAATTATACTTTGAGAGTATGAGAAATGCAGGAAGCCCAAGTGATGAGCCTGAGGTAGCTGGGGGGTTTGACAAAGAGGTTTCACCCTTCCAGAATCATAAGGCATGAACTTAAAGCCACTGTTAATTTGCTGACGTCTTTTTTTATTTTAGAAATGCCTAAGAGCTGTTTTCTTCAATCATTTTGGAATGTGAGCTGAATAAAAGCCATTCGGGCTGAACCAGAGGGATAACCTGCCCATCTCCCCAGTGTAATAAATACCAGTTCAAACACAAATGAAATCATCTCTCATCAGACAGGACCTACAAATGTTGTGCCATAGACTTTCTGCTGCCACCCACACAAGAAACCATCAGGCAGGAAATAAGGACATGAAAAACAGGTTTCTGCAGTAGTAAAGCAGAGCTGGTTTGGTGTCTGATGCAGGATGATGCAAGCACTGAGCTCCAAGGAGGGCAGTGTAGACGCATCTGAATCACCTTCCTCCTGGCACCATCAGCCTCAGTTTAAACATAAAATATTTTGTAGCTGTTGTTTCTACCGCCAAAAATCTTTCTCTGCAGAGATGTGGGCTCATCTTGTGTGTAAATGGTATCAGCTGTGTTTGTGCTGCTACTGGGGAAAGCACCCTCCTCAACTGCCTCCAGGTGTGGGATTTGGCTTGCCCAGGTGATGCTGCTGATGGGTGTGGGGAGAGGGACTATAAAGAGGGGTTATAAATGCTCCCCCTGCATTATAGCTGGGTAGTGTAGGGATGGTATAGGGTATCTTTTCCCCTGCACAGCTTACTTCCAAGAAAACTGCAGAGGATCTCTTTGTGGTTTCCTTCCCTGTCATCTCCAGCTCTCTTTCAAAATGTTTTGTGGTTTCTGAATGGGGGCCTGGGATCCAGCCGTGTCTCTGTGAGGATGGTGAAGTTCAAGGTGATGGCCTGCCCTAGTTAATGCCATGGGAGAGCTCAGGCTTCCCAGCCCACCAGCAGCATGATCCTGAAGAAGCGCCACTTGCTGCTCCAGAGGGAAGTTTCACAAAGGATTCTCAGGCTCAGAGATAAGCAAAAACTTGCCTATTTCTTCTTGCACAACTTCTTCAATGCCACCTGGGATGTTCACTGCCTCAGAGAAGTGTGATGTGCTGGAGAGATGAAGGCTGTGGCATGCAACAAATGGCTGGGTAAGTGCTTGCTTTTGCCTTTCCTTAGGCTTGGTATAGTGGACTTACCCTCAATTCCATAAAATTAATGTGCAAGTGCCAGTTCTGTCCTGGAGCACCTTCTCCTATGTAATAGGAGTCTTGAGAAACCAGCTCTACAATCTTGTTGGGCCACCAGTGAAAGCTAGTCAGGAGGGTGGTTGTGGAGAGCAAGGGAAGGGTGTGGATGGAGACTCAAACATTCCTGTGACTCCACTGATACACCTGGAAAAGGAGAGGGCCTCACACAGATCAGCTGCCCTGAGTGGTGATGAAATGCAGTTCAGGCTAAGCACAGAAGGCAGTGGGAAATCTGGAAGCCTTCTTATATGATCATTAGTGTTAAAAAAAAGCGCCTCAATTTCATAGGTTAAATGCAGAGAATTTGCTGGGAAACATAAAATAACATTGTTATGGTTTTGGCTGAATTGAGTAATGAAAGTTCAAAGCAGGTGGTATAACAAGACAGAGAATCTCATGCTTATTTGCACCTGCTGTGCATTTGGCCCACTGCAGTAATGATGGAAAGGATGAAATGTAGCTTTTCATGCTTTTTCTACCCCATGGCTTTTGAATGCTTTAGTAGATGTACAGTGAACAGCTGCAAAGCATGTCCCTACCTGCCAGCCACAGCAAGTTTGTGAAGTTGGTGTTTTATGAATGCCAAATTACCCCAAACTGGGACAATCTGCAGCAGATACAGAACAGTGTAGAGCAGGAAGAAAAGACCACAAAGCTTGGGGGTGAACAAGCAGGTTAAACAATAATAACTGTTGGAGCCAGTCTGAGCTGTTCTCCATCTTGTTTCTTAAATCTTGGCTTTCCTGGGATTGCCTGTGCCTCTGGTGACAGTGTAATGCAATGTAGGTGGTGGGAAGGTTGCACTTCTGAATGTTCATTTTTATCCAGATGAAAAATGAAAAATTAATCTTAACCAGGGCCAAGAAAAAGTTAGTTGGAGCAATGTGGTTTGTGTGCTGCTCTGCTTGCAGACTGTAACTCACATCAAGGGCTGTCTCCTGTGGTCACTTTACAGCAGGCACTGTGCTAACCAGGCTGGTTATAGCACT
Source organism: Dendrocincla tyrannina (assembly GCA_035047865.1). NCBI lineage: Eukaryota > Metazoa > Chordata > Aves > Passeriformes > Dendrocolaptidae > Dendrocincla > Dendrocincla tyrannina. The sequence continues at coordinate 5,676,885 of JAWWMP010000116.1, forward strand.
TACTCTGCCAGGGAGAGAGCTTGACAAAGGATTGTCATCATGAAATGAGTTTTTCATCTCTGCTGAGCAGATTTGGTGATGAGAGAAAAGTAATCATCTGAGGTATCTCAGCTGCTGGCAATGTGCCTCATGCTTCTTGCATGTGATATCTTCTCCCACGCTTTTCCTCTTAAGAGGATGAAAAAATGTATGTAGTGTTTTATTTGGGACAGTATAGTTTGTATTTAGGTGTGAGGCAGCTAGTTCTGGAGCAAGTCCTGTTGACTTCTCCTTTATTATGAGGTAGAAAGGTAAAAATATCATTGACACATCTTGGGATCCCTGGTGCTTGTGGTGTGGATAGAAATGTTGGCAGGTGGGGTGTATTTCCAGCACAAAACTTCAGAGTTGTGCTTGCAGAGAGTGGATGGGTTTGCTGATTATAAAGCCTAGCATTGCTGAAAATGGGCTTTGGGCAGTCTTGGTATGACACAAAGCTGGCAGTGCCATCTCTGGCTCCTAGAGGAGTGTCACAAGAGTTTATAAATGACCTTTGCTGGGTCAGGGAAATGAGCTAGCACCTGGTTGAAAAGCAAGAAACGAGGTTACCAACCTGCTAATATCACTCCTTAGCCAGCAGCTTTCCAGAAATCAGGTGCTGGGATATCTTGTGTGTGCTTTAGCGCATAACAAGAGTGTATCTTTCCCAATGTTTCTTTGTGGTGTCTTTTCAGAATCTTCTTCCTTATCTATCTTGCTGTTTGTAGCTGAATTTCTAGCTTCAGGGTGCATGAGGAAGCAGATCTGGAGCCCCCAAGATAGTACCTGAGGAGTCAGGTTTGCTTTAACCAGATCAAATATTTGAGTACCACATCTTCCTTCACCCAGCTCTAAAACAACAGCCAGTACTCACCAGACCTAAAATAAAAAGATAATCATATATCAGCTCCCAGATATTTAACTGAATTGAACTGTTTGGCAGCATCATGCTCTGGGAATGCATCTGTCCCATTCCCTGAGCCCTGTGCCTCTCAGTCCAGCTGTTTGGTCTGGCAAACATTAAGCTAATCCTAAAAATCCCTGCTTTTTAACAAGCAAAGTATGCGCCACCTAGATGGAAATTTAATGAGAGGATGCTGAGGAGCAAAGCTGACAAAGCAGTGACCTTTCCGCTGAGGTGAGCCAGACTGAGTCCATCCCGAGGCACTGGGATTAATGAACACGTTGGTTCCAGCCAAAAGCAAATGGGCATTAGTTCTATCACAGGGCTGTTTTACTGGGATGCGAATTTCATAGCACTGAACTCTGGGCTCAAGAGAAGCCCTGAGCTGAGCCAGCACAAAGAATCATTGAATTATTGCAATTCCTACCACAAGCATGCTCTGGGGTCAGGGCTGGAGCACTCCAAGCATGGGGTTGGCCATCTGATATGATTTAGGGAATAATTAATGGAAGAGGAGTAGGTGTTTTCTGTATTTATTTCATATTGTAGTGCAGAGTAATCTACATACACTACCCTGGGCTGCATCCAAAGCAGTGTGGGCAGCAGGTCAAGGAAGGGAATTCTCCCCTATTCCACCCTGATGAGACCACACCTGGAGTGCTGCATCCAGCTCTGGGGCCTTCTACATAAGGAGGGCATTGACCTGTTGGAGCAAGTGCAGAAAAGGGGCATGAAGATGCTCAAAGGGCTGGGCTAGTTCTCCTGTGAAGTCAGGATGAGAGCTGGGTTTGTTTAGACTGGAGAAAAGAAGGCTCCAAGAGACTTTATAGCACCTTTTATTGCCTAAACAGACTACAAGAGAGCTGCAGAGGGATTTTTAAAATGGCCATATAGTGGTAGGACAAGGAAGAATGTCTTTAAACTGACAGAGGGCAGATTAGGTATTAGCAAGAAATTCTTCCCTATGAGGGTGGTGAGGCACTAGCACAGGCTGCCCAGAGGAGTTTTGGCTGTCTCACCCCTAGAAGTGTTCAAGGCAGGATTGGACTTTGAGCAATGTGGTCTAATGAAAGGTGCCCATTGCAGGGGGTTGGAACAAGATGATCTTTAAGGTCCTTTCCAATGCAAATCTTTCTATGATTCTATTATTTTAATCAAAGGGTTCTTTGTCAGTACAGTTTCAATGTACTTTGGAGCTTGACACTGGGAAACAGAGCAAGAAATCTCTGGTGGTTTCAGAGTTCCTTGGTGGCTCCCTGCAAGGGGAAGCAATGCCACCAGTATAGAAGGGTTGTATGGAGTGGGGAATTGTAAGGCAAAAAAATAATTTAAAGAAAGATAAAATAATTTTTTAAAAATTCTGGCCTGGAACTTGAAGAGGTAGAGGGGACAACACTGGTACCCAAAGGCAACTTTGAGGTTAAAGGTGAGGTATAGTGTCAAAAGTAGAGGGATGAAGGAGGAAAGCAATGTAGAAACCAGTCTTCATGCACTGACTTAGTTTGAAAAACAATTACAGAGAAATTCTGAAGTGGCTGGGATGGAAAGGTGTTTACCTGAGTGTCCTCAGAAGAGCTGAGGCTATCTTCTCTTGGTTACAACTGCTGCAGCCCCATCAGCAGTCTGGCCTCAGCCCCTGTTATTCCTGCCGCCTTGTAGCTTTTCAGTGGTAGTTGGGTTTAACTTCTCAATGTAATTTTAAAAAAGTTGGATCTATGAACTTGGTGCACACTGAATATTTGCCTTTCAAGCCTACTTATATTTTAAAACATCATATCTAGAGCCTGCTTGCCTGGCATTAACTCCCATTCCTAGGACATCCATATCACAAAGGAGGGGACCCCTTGTCAGGGACCAGTCTGTTTAGGGTCAGATGGTCTTAGGAGTTTAAGATTAGCCTTTATTTACTGCGTGCTGTTCAGGCCTCACTGGGAGATGCCAAGAGATCAGACAAGAGGATCAAATGGTCCCCTTGGGCCTATTTGCCTTCCTGTGCAAATAGCCATTATCTTCTCTGTAAGCCTTTCTTGGCTTTAGGCTGAGTTTAAAAAAAAAAAAAATTAATCTCCAAAGCATCCAAGTTAATGAAATTACTAATGCATTTAAGAAATAAAATTGCTCCACGTAGGGTCAAGTGAGTCAGTGCTCCGTGTCCTGGTGGATGGGGAGGGAGGGTGGGAAGGCTGTGGGGATGCTCGGGCGCATTCCTCTCTGGGCAATGCCTGGCCACTAAAACCGCTGCAGAATTTATCAAAGGCATCCAAGTGTGTCCTGTACAAGCCTTCATGTTCTCAATGCCTAATTAAGCACGAGGTCCAAGGTTTTGTGGAGATGATCTACGGGTCTGTGTCTGTTTCTTTTAAGAGGTTTTAGCTCCATAAATTAAGTCACATTAGTTTTATGTATGTTAAAGGAAGTCGTTTAGGTGCAGCAGGTCTCTCTGGCAGGAGTAAGGGGCTGGTTTTGGGTCCCACAAATATTAATCTGCTTTTTTAAAGTGATAATCCTTTAATGTAAGATGGTGTGAGAATCCTAAACACCTTTCTATTGCACCCGTTACCCACATATATAAATCTAGTCAGGAAAAATTGCCTTCCAGCAGTGAGAAATGAGTCATTTTTGGTGTGAGCAGAGTCCATGCAGGTTTGACGTGAGGTTTCAGCAAGGTAACAGGAATTAAAGGGCACATCATGAGCTGATGAGACATCTGGATATCAGGATTCTTAATGTCACAGTGTAAATAATCTCTTACCAGTCCATTAAATGAGAGGCTTTCAGGGCATGCAGCTATTGTTAATGACTGCCTCCTAATCCTGACTTTCATGGTGTGCTAATTCAAGGTCTCCTGGTGCTTTTTGCAGAACACAACTATTTTCCAGTTAGGACTGCCCAGGGAAAGGGATGCTGGACTGAAATACATAATGAGAGGCCAGTGTGTGCAGTAAATCCCTGCACACACTGCTTAGAGATGCTTGTTTACCCCACTTGAAGATAAAGCTGCTGCTGTGAGGATGGGAAAAAATCCTCTCCCAGGTTTAACTAGAAAGGAAGAGGAATGCATGTTGCTAACAGACAGAAACGTCTCCATTATTGGCACAAAGCTGAGTCCAGAAATTCTTGATTTATTTTTTTGCAAAGATGTTGAACTGCTCATATAAAGACTTAATTTTAGACATTACCAGAACCCCCAGTAAGATTTTATTTCTGCTGAGGAATTAAATAATTATTTGAAAACTAGTTAAACCCAGCAAATATTTGCAGTGCTGTAATTCCTTGGGCAGTGCTGTGACTGAAAGCAGTGCAACACTGCTTATCAAGAAAGTTGATAAATGGTATTCATTTAAAATTGCAATTAAAGAGAAACAAAAGCCAAATACTCTTCATTTGATGAGCTTGGAAGAGTTTCACACAGATGATCAAAGCTGTCAGCACATCTTGAGGGTGTTCTTTGCTGTACGGTGACAATTATGGGGCCCTTCCTGCTGAAGGAAGATGAGAACTTTATCCCCTCATTGCACGAAGCTGTGACATTGTTTTTCAGCTTTCAACAAATCCAGCTCTCGCTGATGTGTGATATCAAGGCTGCAGAGGTGACCTCCTCTGACAGCAGTGCCAGGTGGATGCTTCTGGACACTGGGCTCTGCAGGGTTGCACAAGAAACTGCTTTCTCCTGAGCCTGGTTACTGGCTAAGAGGTTTTATTTGGATGTTTGTCAGTTAGTTTCTGTGCTTCGTGTATTTTAATTACTCAGATGATAATGCTTTTATGATGTTCTGATGTGACACTTTAAAGGATTCTTTTAATGCAGAAGTGGTAGTAATTTGCCAGCCCAGTGGCTGTGGCCCATCTTGGAGCTTGCGTCAGTGTCCCAGGAGATGTTTTGTTTGTTGCTGGTTTTACTGGCACAGAGACCTTGTCCTTTGCTGGGACATTTAAAGGACGTGGAAGAAGAAGGGCTCAGACTCCTGGATGACTGTGCTCTTTTGTGAATGCCAAAGGAAAGGGAATTTCCTGACTACATCTGCAAAAACCCATATTGGATAGAAAGGGATGACCATGAAGACACAAAGCCATCTGTTTTGTGTGTTTTGAACCACAAGCAGTATCCTGGTTGGGACAAAATATGTTCATCAAGTATGGAAGTGAAACTTAGGCAGTTGTGTTTCCAGGGCATCAGTCTGTGGGAGAAAGCTGTGTCAAAGTTGGCCTCTTCCATTCAGTTATACAATTTTTTGGGGAGGGGGTAATGATCAGTATTTTCATTAAAACATGAGTTCAGCCCAGCATGCCTGGAGCCTACAATTCCTGATGGATGTACAACCCCTCTTCAGCTGTTCACTGGTTCCACCACTCTGCCCAGGTCTGGATTGTCCCACCTCAGACAGTCTGGGGAGACACAAAACCTACCTTTGTATGGCAACATGGTGAGGGTGGGTAAGGATTGCACTTGTGCTTTTTCCAGCATAGGTACAGAAATATCCTCTCATGGTCTCCACAGACAGCAAAAAGTTGGAGGAGTATTTGGAAGCAGAATGGCTATGCTTGCTCTAGTATTATATTTTTCCCAATGGATCCACTTTTTTGCCTTTGTTAGATTGGTGTGTAGGGCTATGTGAATGCTAAGCAGCTTCAGCTCCTAAAGCCATTGGAGGGGATCAG
>JAWWMP010000116.1:5682565-5710683 GCA_035047865.1 Dendrocincla tyrannina
GTTTTGGAGGGGATCAGGTTTTGGAGGGGATCAGGTTTTGGAGGGGATCAGGTTTTGGAGGGGATCAGGTTTTGGAGGGGATCAGGTTTTGGAGATCCCTTTCTGCCTTGCTCTGAGTTCTCCATCGTTCTAGAGCAGCCTCCTAAACCAAACCCTGCTGATCAGGGACAGACATAGTGCTTTGTTTGTTCACTGGTAACAAAGCAACTGTGCACAAATTCCTAGATCCCTCTGTAAATAGTCCTGTACTGAGATCCTGTCCTTCAGGCTTTGTGTGTGGAGGGAAGTGTCTGAAAAGCAAGTAGTTTTGAAGGAGACAAGCTAAACTCTTGCCTGTTGAAGAGCTGGATAAAGTCAAGATATGCCTAGATGATCTTTAAGAGCCCTTCCAACCCAAACCACTCCATGATTCTCAGATCTGGAGGCACACTAAAAAAAAAGCAGAAAAGTCCATCCTGTAAAGCAAAGATGCTCATGGGCACTGTCTAGTTGGTACAAGGCATATTATTACTATTCATGTAAGAGAAATTGAATTTAATAACATCAAGGCTGTGGCATAAATGACTGTAAACAAGGAAGCTCATAGCTGTGGTTGGCACTCCATCCTGGTCTGGTCACCTGCTAGGAAGGCCACTTCTGGGTGACATCACTACAGGAATGGAGGTCACAGGGGGACCTCTTTGCTCTTTATGGCTCAGATTGAGGTGCTGCAGTGGGGTGTGCTTGGTTCCAAGGGTACAAACAGGCTGGAAAAAGCAAAAGGCACCTAAAACTAATAGTGAAACTGTGTCTGTGAAGCCACAAAACATGGGGGTTTACAATAACCATGGGAACTTTGGTCAAAGATGCTACTACGAAGTGCAGGGTAGGTAGTTCAAGTGAGAGCAGTCTGAAATATGGATATGGGCAATCATATCTTATATCAGGACAGCACCAGGTGACTGGATCAGCAATGATCTTAAACCTTAAACCCATAAGAGTCCTTTATTGATACTTGCTGTTTGGGGGAGCTGAGCTTCAGGTGTAGACCCAGTAAGCCTTAGAGTGTGGCTTGGGTTTTAATCTAAAGATGCGCAGTGTTGCACTGAGCAGGTGACTGCCAGGACTTATTTCTTGGTGTCTGTGTTTGTTTGGCTCAGACCAGAGTTACTGGCATTGTGTGCAAGGCAGCAAGTCTTAGGTTTCCACCTTGTACTCTACAGTATATGTGTCAAAACTGGGGGAAAAAAATAGCAGGGAGAAAGCACTGCTGACCAGTATCTCTGCCTTAGTGAGGCTCATCTGCAGTGAACACAAAGTGTAGAATCAATAGAAAGCTTTATTTAGAAAGCTGAGGCCAAAGGAGAAAGAGCAAATGCTCTGCAAAAGGCAGAAAGGGATAGACAGAGCAATTATGAAAGGCGGAAGATTACACTCAACCTTTAGAGACACAAATGGGGTGCTATGTCAGTATTTTAATCATCCATCCTGTTTTCAGCAGTGTTTGGACTGAAACCTCCCTCAGTAGCATGTTCTTGGTAAATAAGGCTGGGTCAGGGGCATATTTTTCTGCTCAGTGAGTGAGATAAATATAAAAAGATGTTTTCCACCTTTTGAGGGGAGCTTTTATGAAGGAGGAGGAGTGGGAGCTCTGAGCCTGCTCACAGGTAGTGTCTATTTTGCACATCTCTGCCTTTCTTTTTTTTTTCTCCCCAAAGGATCTTTGAGCTTTTCTGTGCCACATACTCAGAAGTGAGCCTTCCTTTCCTCAGGGGTTGAGGCAAAGCTGTGCTGGAGCCCCCAGCTCTGGTGACAGGTTGGATAACTCATGGCAGTGCACAGGAGGCAAAGGTCATGTGAGGCTTGTGGCCTTCTAAAACCAGCAGTGAAACACTCCTTCCCCCACCTACCAAAACAACCTTGGGTTTCCACCTTGATAAAAGAAAAAAGGCACAAAGGTTTTCCTGTAAGGTGGTGCTGTGTGTTATAGTCAGGAAAAACATATAGGCTGGGAGAGGAGCCAGGCATCACCCTGCTAGAAACTGTCCTGTGCTCAGCTGCAGCCCTTGGCCTGTGCAAGGGAAGAGCAAAGCCCTGTGTGATTCAGTCTGGGTCAACTTCGTCTGATGCCTCAGAATTGCAGACTGCCACTCCCTGACTATTAGTGGTGTCTATCAAGTAGAAATTGAGGGGATCATGGAAGGTTTTATTTGGAAGAGACCAGAAAGATGACAAAGCACCAACTCCCCTCTTGTGAGTAGAGATACCTTCCACTAGCCCAGGTTGCTTGGAGCCCCATCCAGCCTGGCATTGGACACTTTCAGGGATGGGGCATCCACAGCTTCTCTGGGCAACCTGTGCCAGTGTCTCACCACCTTCAGGGTGAAGAATTTCTTTCAAATATCTAGTCTAAACCTGCTCTCTGTCAGTTTGAAACCACTCCCCTTGTCCTTGTAAAAACTCCCTCTCCAGTCCTCTTGTACCCCTTTAGGTACCAGAAGGTCTCCCTGGACCCTTCTCTTATCCAGGCTGAATGGCTCCAGCTCTCTCAGCCTGTTTCTGTAGTGTTTCTGTAGGAGAGGTGCTCCTGCCCTTGGATCATTTGTGTGGTCTCTTCTGGACTTGCTTCAACAGGTTCACATCCTTCCTGTGCTGGGGACCCCAGAGCTGGAGGCAGCACTGCAGGTGGGGTCTCATGAGAGCGGAGGGAAGAATCCCCTCCCTTGACCTGCTGCCCATGGGGCTTTGGATGCAGCCCAGGACGTGGTTGGTTTCTGGGCTTCCCGCACATGTTTCTGGGTAATGCTGGGATTCTCATCACTCCCCAGTTCCTCTCCTCAAGGCTGCTCTCACTCCATTCTCGTGCTTGGAACAAAGACAGAAGATCCAAGTCAGTTGTCAGGGTTGTGGACTCTCATTTCTATAACTGCAGGGTGAGGTACTTTGGGTTGTAACTGTGCAGTGTGAAGTCACAGCACTAATGAAGTGGCCAGCAGTCCCCATGGAAGGGGAGTAGCACTCAGTGCTACCTCACGGAGAGCATCAACAATTCTTTTTCAATTTCATATTCCTGAAAGCCTACCTGTATAAGCTCTGCTCACATGCAGCATAGCTGATGGAGCTAACCATGGGAACACCGCAAATAGGACACTACCATTCAAGGCAGAGGATTTTCCTTTTGCAGCCCTCACTGGGGCCCCATCCTGGCCTGTGCTCTGTTATGGCCTGGTGTGGCATGTTTTGAATAGCAGGAGGTTTTAGTCAAGCCTTTATTGACTGGAGTGTAAATCCTCCCCTGATACTTTTGAGATAAACAATATGGAAGTGGATTTTATTCAACTAATTTTCCCAAGTAACTTAAGCTTTAATTTTTTAAATAGCCATGAAACCTTTTAGCAAATGAAGAGCAATTTGTCTTGAATACCTGAGACAGAAGTTTCTAAGTGAGTTTCCAGTTTTTGATCAGCAGCTGTTCAGTGCAGCAAAATTACCTGAAGCCTGGGCTCTGTGGATTTGATTGGTGTTTTCTAGTCATCCTCAGCTTCTCTTTGCTTTGTGCAACTCCAGATAAGAACCCCAAGAGCTGTGGTTGTCCAAAGTGCATTTTGTGTGCTGTCATTATTTGAAATTTTTCTCTTACATATTTTTAAAAATTAGATTTTTAAAAAGCTAATTTGTTGTTTCTTGACCGTGTTTTTCTGCAATCCTGATTCATAAGCTGTGTAAGAAATCAGAGCATAGATGTCCTTTCTATACAGGTTCTGGCTGACTTCTTTCCTCCAGTGGAGTCCACATATTTTGTAACTGCAACTTGGTGGATGGTGGCTGCTTTTCTTTACTGCTGGAGGACAGCAGGAACATGAGCAAATAGCAATGTTCTGGTCCCAGGAGCCTTTCAGGCCAAGCTTCTTGTGTAGCTCCTGAGGGTGAGTTGTGTTGGGAACTGAAGAGGTTTGGGACGCAATGGTGAGATCAGGGGACCTCCTGTTAGCAAAGGTCTAGCTGAGCTTGGTGTCTTGGCACTTGGGAGAGCTGTTGCCCGTGGATGTAGTCTCTTAGAAAAGTATCTCCTTTTAATGAATTACAATTAAAAGGGAACAATGTTGTCTGCTTTTAAACCAGCAGGAGCTTCCAGGAGTTTTGTGGGCGTGTACCTCCTCCTAGCTAGGAATAAACCACAAGGCATTTAGACCTTGGTTATGAACCCTCTTGGACTTGGAGAAGGGTTTTGATTTGTCTTAGCTGAAGTACAGGAGTGTCAGCCTTTCTCTGCCTTGAGGATCCTCCCTTTCTCCTGCTACAGGAATATGCCCTTAAGCAAGTCACCCTAGAGCAGGTGAGATGGGCTGAAGGACAGACCAAACTGAAAAGATGAGTTTGAGTCAGGATCAGCGTTAGCAGGTACAAGCCCATTTTGCTGCTAATGCTTTCCTATCTGGAGAAGTAATGAAAGGAATGAAATATTCAGGCAAACTAGTCTGAGCTGGTGGAACATTGAAGTGGGCTGTGGCTTGTGCTGTCCCCCAGTGTCAGGGTGAAGGAAATTGAGTCACTTCTGTGCTCCTGAGCAAGGCTTTTCTATCCACCTGACTGCTGCAGGACCTTCCTGCAACAAGCATCTGCCTCCTTGATGACCAGACAAGACCATCCCACTTTCCTGGTCACACCACAATGTGAACTGGGAGCTCACTATGTGAGACACTGTGTCTGCTCATGAGCTGCTTTAGTAACAGTATTTTTATTTTCAGATAATATGTCCTAAATATTCAGTACACACATTCCTGTCATGAAAGACAACAAAAAATCTCAACAGCTGTTCCTTTGTTCAATCAACAAAAAAAAAAAGAAAACCCAACTACAAAGCAGCACTCCAAGGTCATGTTATTCCTTTATGGGGAGGGGGGGATGAAGAAACTTGAAACATTTTAGTGAGCTTGAGAATTTACTGTTGTGTGTTTTGGGATGTGAGCTTTCCTGCCTTGAGATGAGAGTGCTGCTGAAGGACACGTAGCTATACTATTGATGTTTCAACTTCTCCACAGGAGTCCAGGAGCTACAACCCAAACTGCAGTGTCCTACAGCTGTAGAGGATCCCACAGGAGATCCTAGGAGAGGAGGGAATGCATTCTGTTCCCTCTCTGGATACAGCAGTAAGGCTGGTGTTAATACTAGTCCTGTAAAAATCCCTCCCAACCTGTTTTTCATACAAAGCAATTGTGCCTCTTTACCCAATCTGTGCCAAGAAGGAAATGCAGCCTCTGGATTATGGGAGCAATGGTGTGTGCTCATTGAGATATGCTGTTCCTCAGGGACATGAGGGGTCCAGAAGTGCTTCCCAGGTGCTCTAAAAACCTATCAGCCTTTCCAGTGCCAATTCTGAGAGGTGGTGCAGGGAGAAACTGCTCCCAAGCAGTAGATTACCAAGGTGACAACATGTGCAGCTGTGGAGTGAGTCAGCTCAGGAGATGTTTCCTTGCAGCATAGCGGGATAATGAAACCTGCTGTTTAAGAGGTGACATGCAGTCCTTTGATGTCAGTTTGCCTTCTGCCCAGCAGGGCAATGCCCAAGAGATGCAATTCCCTTGCATTATCTGTTTGCTTGACCTGCACCTGCTTCCAGGAGGGAAGGCTCCAAGTCTGCTGCTGCTGCAGCAACCAAATGGTGCTCTCCCCAGCTGATAATTTCCCTGCCACAGCTGTTTGTGTCCTGTTGCTTTTGCTTTTCATAAAATTAGGGTATCAGACTGCTTGTGAATCATTTTTATGCTGTGTGTTTGCTGCCAACACTTTTGGCTTATCAGTAAGCCAGCCCTCCTAACGCTCATTAGTAACAGGGAGAAAACCTCTCTGCACTTCAGACTCCTGTAGTCACCACAGTCAGAAAAAAGCATTACATACTTGCTTTGGAGCAATCAGAAATCCCCCTTGGGTGTCTTGTTTCTTATTTCACAGAATATTCTGAGTTTGAAGGGACCCACAAGGATCATCAAGTCCAACACTTAAGTGAATGGGATTGAACAAGTTCAGTGGTTTATTGAGGTCAGAGCAAAGGTTGCTTTTGGGATATATGCAGCTTTGAAGTTGCAACAAACTGTCTGCAAACCTCTGTCTTTTTTAAAGAGACATCCTATCAAGTCCTTTAGTCCTCTTGGGTTTTGGATGCTGGCCACCCAAGAAGCATTGAGGGCAAGTGATGAGATGTGGTTCAGTGCAGAACTGTGAGACACTGGCTCTCACCTATGTGTTATTGATAATTTGTCTTTTTTAGGGCTTTTGGACAGAAAAAGGGGTTGGCCTTTTTTCTGAGTGCAGATATTGCAGGGACAAAGCACGTGCAGTAAGTGCAACATGCCTGAGACTCAACCTGTGAAATGCCTCTGCAGAGAGTTTCGCAGATCTCTGAAGCAAAACAGCATTTCTTGGAGGCAATGGGTCAACCTTCATGCAGATTTCTGTCCATAATGTTTTTTTTGCATATAATGTCTGGGTCCTCAGACTGGTATATATGGATTTGTAAGAATTTCTGGGTAAAAATGATCCTTATGTGAGCCTGTGGGGTCCTTATGTTTGAACATCATTCCTCCTATTGCCTGAATGGTGATAGCTTGCATTGCAGAGATGGGGTCTCATTTCTGAGTCCACTTGGGCAGAGAGGCTCTTTCTGAACAGGCCTAATAGCTAAAAAGATCCCCAGGGTTTACATTTGGAGCAGTGCCTTGGGAACTGATGGGGATCAGCAGAGTTTTACAGGGAAATCTGCATGGTGCCTGTTTGCATTGGTCTGCCTTTAGCAAAAGCTATCAAGTTAATGCTAATTTAAATTCTCACTTAGGCATCTGTAGGTATAATTGCATAAAGCACTGTGCATTAAATTACATCCACACATGGGTTTGGAATCAGAGTCTTCAGAAAGGCTACATATGTTAGCCTATTTCCAAAATATGCTGGACACTGAAGATCCAAATCTATTATGCACCCCCTTTTTGCTTGGACACATCATGATCTAAGCTACCCTGGGTTAGTTATACCCTGCTACCAGTTCAATTCCCACAGCTCTCCCATCACTGCCACTGGGAAACATGGCCCTTAATATTTTATGAACCATTTTACTGATGGCTCCAAAGTCCATGCATTGCACAATTTGGTTATGGTGGGTAAATAAAATCCACAAATGCAACAGCAGCTTAAATCTCAGCTGTAACATGCTGTAATTAATCACTACAGCTTTGTAATGCCTGCAGGCAAAGCCAGACTGAAACCTGCATGGAAAGCAGAACTAGAGGGCAAGTCTCACCTGCATATACCTTGTTCTTAGGATTCCAGAGTCACCGTTTTGGGGTTTTTTCTCTTGTTCAATCCTTAAAGTGTTCCTTTAAGGAGAAACAATTTCTGTCACTTGGTGCTCCCAGGGAGGACCCAGTGTGAATGTGTTCCTTGATGGCCCAGGGGGACATGTGTCTGCTGGGCTAACTTGCAAGGGGGAAGATTGCTGTTGTCATTGGAAACTTGATAACTTTGTCCTTGAAAAATTGCTAATACCTAGCTTTGGGTCTGAACTTTCTGCTCAGCCTGTGCATGCTGCTCTCAGTGCTGAGCTGTCTTAACACTGTATTAATTTCTGCTCCTCTGTGTGCATGGGTGGAATTGAAATCTCTCTTGGGGAGGAAGCTTGTTCCAAATAAGTTCCTAAATGATCAGCTGAAGAAAACCCTGAAGTGTTCTTCCACTTGATTTAATAATCCCTGCCAAGTCCATATGGATGCCAGGTTTTCAGCCTGGTATTGGAGCTGAACCTTGAAGAAGGAACTGTCTACACATGGTTCCTCCTTCAGCTTTAGGATCCAGTGCTGATTTCACCCAATTCTAGCTAGAGAGCGGTGATCATAAATACACTGTTTTCTGTGTGGTTCATGAAAAATAAAGAGTAGGTTTGGCCCAAGGCAGGTGCTGTGGTACCAGTCAGATCCTGCCTGCAAGGCAAGGGATTTTGGGCTGTCTGGGAATCCCCTCTCCTGGGGCAGAAGAGGATGTTGCCAGCATCTCCTGCTGGTCTTTGCTCCCAGATCCCCCACTAATGGATTTTCTGGGTTATCTGGCTTCACTGGCCAAAGATCCTCTGCTCTTCAGTTTCTCCCAGCTCCCATCAGCTTTCACAACCTTATATATTTTTAAATCTTCTGATATTTGAAACTGATCCCCTAAAAGTCCTCTTCCTAAATCCCAGCTCTTCAGAAGGCCCCAATGGGACAGTGTTTCCTAAGGGTGAAGCTGTTCTGGGTTTGTGGGTGATGCCTTTTAGTGATCAGCATGTTCAGAGTCACACTCTGCTGGTTCTGCCTATTGCTTTTGCAGGGGAGGAGTGAATTGGGACATGATAGATCACTAAATCTTCACTTCCAAATCTCCTTCTGATGGGAACATTGTGCATAAACCCTCCTAAATGGTTTTAGCTTTGTACCTCGATGTTTCTTCCCACACACCACATCACTTTACTCTGGAGTATGGCATCTCTTAGTACCTCAGTCTTGTTTTATTTTGATACTTATGCTCATGTTCCCTGTATCTTTGGGGGTTCTTTTTAAAATTTTGATATTGAATTTTCTTCTTGGCTTTTAGGAAAAGAAAAACCCAACACAAGAGGCAGGTTGCCACACATGACTCAGCCCTGAGTAGTGCAGGAGCAGCATTGGCTGGGGCATGGTGCTGAAGGAGAACCTCTGCAAGGCTGAAAGGAGGGTTCCATCTCCCCAGATGGGTTTTTTAATGGATTCTGGTGCCTGGAGGATCTGGCAAGAGCACAAGTCCTTCATCCCAGCTTGGATGTGTTGTTCTTAAAAATGTGCTGTTTGAGCTCTTGAAGAGTATAGTTTTAGATTTATCCTTGCATTCTCCATTCTTGGTGGTTCTGTTTTCTTATTGCCTCCCCTTTCTCCTCCCTTTTCCCTGCTCTCACTCCCCACTGGGTGATGACTGACAGCTGCAGGGGATGCAACTCTGACATTACAGCTTTAAAACTGGCCCCTCTTTTCCCTTTCTCTGCTAACAATGCTGCAGAGCAACACGAGGAGAGACATGTGGCAGGGTGAGGGCTTTATTTGCTCGCCCAGTTTGATCTTTAATCCATGAGGCAGAAGCCCAAGCACTTGATCAGGATGTCAGGGAAAGCTGCAACAGAGCATGTTTGACAGCAGCACAGTGGCTACATGACAACCAGGATCAATCTGATCTATGGAAGGGTTTAATACCTCTAGCAGTGACACTGTGACTGAGCCGAGGCCCAGCCTGGGCCTAACTTAATCCCTTCTCTGTGCTTTCCAGAAGCTGGGACAGTCAGAGAGATTGCTCTCCATGAGCACAGGATGGCAGCTGTGTGCTAAAACTTGCTGCCTCCCCAGTAAGTGATGGGGTGAGGAGGGATTTAAAAGAAAAATTACAATGTCTTTGTTAGTCTTTCAGAAATAAATCAGAAGAGGCTCATCTAAGCTGGCTCTCAGTGATTTGTGGCTTTTTTTTAATAAAACCCAAATGCTTTCACTTTATGAATAAATACGTTATGAAGAGAGCTTCAAAGGGAAATGACTAGTTAATATTTGTCTTTCTGTTGCTAAATTCACCAATGAAAGGTCTGTGTACTACCTTGTTTATTGTCACTAATGCTTAATACAGACCATTACCAAGCTGTTTGGTAATTGTTTATAAGACATCAGCATTAGGAGTGGGTTTGGTCAATGGCATCCCCAAAAGCAGGAAGGGGAGAAAGGGGTTAAGCTGTAGGCAGGAAAGGGAAGGCAGAAATCAAGCAGCAAACAATTGGCACCTGGACTCCATTGAAGACTAAAAGTGGAAAAAATGGCTTAATTGAAAAATCTACCTATTGTTTGACTGCAGCCTCCAAGGGAAACAAACAAACCCATTCAGAGGAAGGAAAAAAAAAAAGGGCAAAGAATTAAGAAAATCCTGTGCTGTTGTGCAGACTTGGGGTGTTTAACTCTTCCCAGCCCAGGGCTATGGATGGAAGTATTTTTTTATAACCAAACCACCTCTCTTGTTAAAACATTTAGTTGGATAGAATAATTTAGTAATTTCTTAGCTTTTCCTCTTGCCATCTTCTATCCCCAGATGGAGCTGCTGGGGGATCCCAGGGCAGTGTTGGATGTATGGTGGGATGAGGGGAGAGATGATTCCTGATTATTTTCTGTTTCACAGGTATCACAAAAATATGGATCTGTTTTTCTGCTCGCTTCAGGGTTGTTTGGGAGGTCTCCATAAGTTTCCTAGAAGTGTTTTCCATACTTTCCTACTTTAACTGTAGTAATAACTTTCTGCAGAGTTCACAGGCTGCAGTAGGTTTCTGCAGCAAGTCAGTGAGGGCTTTTTTTGCTTCTCAGTGAGCTGCTGAGAACCACTGAAAACAGCTTGGGAGCCCTAGTGTTACTCCTGGACCTGATGCATAGTGAGGATAGTGCACAGCAACAAGCCTGGTGCTCTCTGGTATGTGGCACACATCACTTTATTGGATTATCAGCTTGGAATGGTGCCTTATTTACACAAGCCTCACCAGAATTGCTGCTTTGGCAAATACTGGATAAGCTGTCCCAGTCCCAGCTCCCTTGGACAAGCAGCTTTTGAGCAAAAGCTCCTAATAGTTCTGTGTGGATGCAAGTGTAATTTCACTGAATTATCATATCCAATTGTGTTTTGCAGAGCACAGAGGTGCTTTAACTGAGGTGTTTGCAGGGATGCCTTCCATGTGGCCAGGTTGCTCAAAGGCCCATCCAGCCTGGCCTTGAACGCTTCAGGAGTGTCTCTCCATGTTCAGCCTTGCTGTTGAAAAGTCTCATATGGGCAGTGTCAAAGGCTGAGGATGGAGCTAATTTTAGACTATTCATACTTGAAAACAGAAGACTTTTCCCTCCATATTTGGCCAAATAACATAAAGATTGGGCTTGTGTGCTGTAAGATATCTCCAGCAATGACTTCATTTTTTTCATTTTTCATTTTTTTTTTTCATGGTAGCAACTAGAATAGTTCATTTTATTTAGCCTACTCCTCTTCAATTTGTCCTTGGCACGGCTAAAGTAGTTACACTGGTTCTGAGGTTTTAGTGCATGAAGCAGCAGGAATGGAGGGTTCCTGTTACCACAAATCTCTCTAGCTCTGTTTGGAGTTGCTGCAGCATCTTTGTGATGTTCAGGTATTTATCTTAATTCTGTTCTATTAAGCTTGCAAGCAGTGGCTTAATTTCAGAGGATCAGAAATCTCTGTGCACATGCACTAATGGGCTGCTGAGCTCAAGGTACTAAAAAAAAGAGTCCATTCTATGTCTGAGCCCCAAAAATACCTTCACAATTCTGTCCAGGGGTGGTGC
This sequence comes from Dendrocincla tyrannina, assembly GCA_035047865.1. Lineage (NCBI taxonomy): Eukaryota > Metazoa > Chordata > Aves > Passeriformes > Dendrocolaptidae > Dendrocincla > Dendrocincla tyrannina. Next base: position 5,693,913 of record JAWWMP010000116.1, read on the forward strand.
CACTGCTGCCAGATCCCTTTTTTAAATTGAGATCTCTGTTGGTTTGAGCACTGCCTAGAAACACAGAAGCTCTGGGTCTCAGGTTTGCTTCATGGAAAGCACCTTCATTTTACACAGTAGCATTACATCTTAGTGCCCCAAAGCTGCAGTATCTTGTGCATATTTTGTGTGTTTGTGCATATTTTCTCTTTATTTCTGGTCTAAAAGTGCTCAATTATGCTGTCAAGAATGGCAAAGCTCTAAGAGGAGAGTTTTTTGCTACCCCAGATGTTCTTCAGCTTGGGGTGGTGGGTGGGAGTTCCTGTGAGGTTTCTGCTGGGGTCTCTCCTGCTCTGGGTGGTGCCCTGATGGCTGGGCTGGGTTGCTGGAGCTTTCTGTCCTCTAAGCAAGCTTCTTAAAGTGTCCTTCTCATTTACCTGGAGATGTTTATACTGTTGAGGTGTAGATGTAGGAGCAGGGAATGAGCACCAAGGAGGTCTGTAAAGAGAAGGCTTTTCATGGAGAGGAGCTTGGCTAAGTAGATCACTTGCCCTTCCAGAGGGCCAGCTGCTGGCAGTCCTGCTCCAAGGGGACTTTGTCTCATCTAGCTTTCACAGAAAGCACGTACACCAGAAGTTTAACTCACAGCATTACAGATAAGGCACCTGCAAGTGACTGTAGTGCCCTTTGCAGACCAGCCCCAGGCTCTGCTCTAACATTATCTCTTCCATATTATTAACAAAAATAATAGTGCCAGTGTGTCAGGAGTTCAAACACCTGGCTAAAAGCAGCTTGCAGAGCCCTGGGTATTTGCCTGCTTTTTTGCTCTAAGCTTTTTAGCAGTGTTGAAATTATGAAATCACAGCTGGCAGAGGTGGCAGAGCAAGGCTGCCATGGAGATGGAAGCCTTGCTCATGTTTCCAGAATCATGGATTCTGTTCATGTCACACACGCAGTGGGTTCAAAGTCAGCTCCCTTACTCTGTATCCTCAACACGGAGTTGCTCCATGTCTGGGAAGGCATGGAAAAAGCCCAGGCATGGGAGTGCAGGAGTGGTGAGGGATGGAGTGCCTGGGCATAGCTAGGAAGGGTTTAATTGTTTGCAGTAGCATTCACCACCTGCCCTGTACCAGCAGTCCCTTAGCAGCCAAGGTCTTACCTTGAAATTCCAGGAAGGCACCCTGTTGGGAGGATGATGGGATTAGAAAGGCTTTTAACTAATTATATTTGAGCTTTAGGATTCCACAAGAAAAAAAACTTCATAAATTTGCATCTGCTTTGGTGTCAGACACAGCTCAGCCCTGGTGCCACTTTATGGAACAGCTCCATGGCTGCTTGCAGGGCACTGCCACATCTTCAAGGAGGGGAACAGGGCAAGAATGAGCTTGGTGCGCAGGAAAGAGCATGGAGAGCCTGATTAATATTGCAGGGGACATGAGTGAGCAGTGACTTTGTGGCAGATTATACCAGCCAGCGTCCCATGTGCTCCTGTAAATGCATCTGCTTTCTTTGCTAATTCATTGTTCCTCTCAAAACCAAAATAAATGGGAAGATGTATCCATTTGCTGTTGTACTTATGTGCCTTAAAAGTAAGGGATTCTGTTAGGATGTGATTAGCACACAGTGTGCAGCCTGTACATGGATTATTAACACCATCTATTTGGCTACAGCTCTAGAAAACAGAGAGTGAGGGTTGAGCTTATGGGTAAAGCACACCACAGGGGTGCTCCAGCCCAAAGAAAACACACTCAGGAATTTGAATTCAAACCTAAATTTAAGATATGTTTTAAAGAGAAGCCCAAAGGTGTTAAGACATAGAAGTGCAAAAAAAGCACCTAAGGCACCTTAATTCTGCCCTGAATTAAGGTTACAAGTGGAAATGTTAATTTGGGATTATTCTTTCATTATTTAGTCTGTGACTAAATTGACTTAGTCATTGTTGCTTGGCTAATTAGTGATGAAGGCAGAATTAAGGCTGTTAGCTTCAATCATGAAATTAAAACAAAAGTTGTTTCCACCCTCAAATCTCTGAAAAGAAACTGATTTTCCAGATCATGGGGCTTGATTGCTCTTACTCATTCCTATCCCCAACATGAAATGACCCTTAATGCTCTCTTTTTTACAGTACTTTCTCATGTGCTAGTTCTTATTAAAGAAAAAAAAATGAAAAATTCATACACAGAAGATTCTGAGACATAAAATTGTTATGTGTAACAGTGCAATAGTTGTCTCTACTTTTTTCTGCTTTGGGGATTTTTATGGCACGTAAAGGTTTAGGGAGCTGTTTTGTCTTTAGCACGTACAGTAGATAGCCAGGAGCCCTATGTTGCCTGCATTGCTTCCTAGAGCCTTTCAATCTGCTCTGCTGTTCTCTCAGTGTGAAATGAAGGTCTGTTTGCCCTGCAAGGCCACTGTCTGAAGTGTGTCACAGCATGGTGACCAGCCAGACCCCTCCCAAGGCACTCTGCCAGGTGGCTGCTGCCTCGCTCTCTGCAGTGCAATCAGGGCTGAGGGCAAAAGATAGTAATTTGGTGAGGTTTAGGAAGCAGACCAGGGTCTGCTGTTGTTCATCTTCTGCCGGTGTGAGGAGCTGGAGGGAGAAAATGGAGCTTCAAAAGCCTTTTGCTTCCCACATTCATGTATATAATTTGAGCTGCTGTTGTGTAAGCAGAAAAGGCCCTTCATAGGCATAGGCAGGAAGCAGATGTGACTGCCTTTTGGACCTGTCAGCAGTGTCAGTAATGCAAGGTGGGTGTTCAGAATTTGCTTGGCACAAGAAAGTAGGAATCTCCTCCCACTTTGCAGTTCATCCCTATCCCCTGAATTGTTCAAGGCCTGCCTGTATGGGGCTTTGAACAACCTGGTCTAGTGGAAGTGAGGATGGAGCTAGATGATCTTTAAGTTCCCTTCCAACACAAACCCTTCTGTGCTCCCTGTACTGAAGCTTCTGGACAGGAACAGAGCTCTCTTCCCCCAGCCCCTAAGAGGTTCATAGTCTAAGGTGTTTTGCCTGTCTATTAACCCCTTACACACTTTCCAGGCACTTGCCTAGTCCAAGTGCTGCTCCTGAATCTAAGTGAGCACCTGCATCTTGGCATCCTTGGGCAGGGAGGCTGTGGTTCTTTTCCACATTATGTGAAGAACCATCTCTTCTGGCCTCTTTTTGAATGTGGCTATTACTCTAGTCCCAGTCAAAGGCACCTCTTTCTTGTGCCGGAAGAGAGAGTGAACAACTGATGTCTTCACCTGCTCTGTGTTGTGGTTGATGAGGGTTGGGGAAGGACTTAGACCTCAGGGCAGGGAAATGGGCTGCCACTGTCTTTGACCTCTCATTGTTCTCCTCAAGGAGCTACAGCTGTGGGAATGAAGAACAAGGAGGGCTATAGCATTTCGACAGCTGCTGTTGGCAGGGCTAATAAATGGGATTTTTAACTGCTTCCTGGGAAAAGTCAAAATGTGTTTCATACAGGATGTGATGCATAAAGTGTGGTTTCCCTGAGAAACCCATGACTGTAATATGGAAGTTAGACTTAGCAATGATTGTGAGATGGAAGAATTTTACTCCTGGTTTAAGTGCGAAACTTCAGTACAGAATTAAGCAGGGCACTATAATCTCCCTGCAACCAGATACTATACTAAAAATATCCAGGAGCAAAAGCTGAAATATATATGAATTTAATAAGTTTTAAGCAAGAGTGTAGCATTTTATTCTGAAATATAGAGTCTAGTATCAGTTCATCCTCCTTAAGGTACAAGCTGCTGGAACTGTAGGTTTCATGAGACTCTCAGCTTTCCTTTTTCTTGAGTGGTTTTTTAGTGGCGCTTTTTTTAAAGAAATGCAAGTTTCAAGACACGTGGGGAAAAAAGCTGAAAATGCAACCCAGCTGCATGCTTGGAACACTGAAGCACGTCAGAACAAATAAAAGGCAATTCAATTGGTTATTTCCATTTAAGTTGATGTCACTGTACTTTTGGAGGCTTGTTTTGGCACGATCAATTAGCTCCTCTGTGCTTTTTCACCTTCCACTGAAGCAGTGGGAGCCTTACAAGTGCTGTTTTATAATCCTCAAACAACCTACTAATGCTTTCGTTTCCCATCAATTTGTTGCCTGGCACAAAGGGGTTTAATAACAAAATGATTGATGACTCTATTTAAACAGAACATTAGCCTAATGACGTATGAAAGTGTAGCAGAGTTGTTAGCTCATGTACAAATGTGTTCTTTAAAGAGCCACTGAGGTTGCCTGGTCCAGTGTCTGAGTCGGTTCACTACTCTCCCTGCAGATTTCTCCTTCCTCTCAATCTGCTGCTGGTGAACACTCATTAGGCAAATGGCAAGGGCTTGCTCTGTGCCTGTGGCCGTTCCCAGTGTCTTGGGAGAGCCAGCAGTGGGAGAAGAGACCTGGATAGTGGGTGGCAATGGGGTGTCCCCATTAAAGGCCATGATAAACTGCATGTAGCCCACACTGTCAGTGCAGCCCATATTGCTCCATACCTTCTCTCCATATGAGGCTGTTCCATCTCAGAGCCCTTTGAATTCTTCCTGAACACTGCCATTATCTGAAGTGTATTGTGATTTTTTTAAGTGGTTTTTTTTCCAGAACAGATGAATCTTTAAGCTACTTTATCCAGCAGTTTTCTTCAAAACACAGTAATTAAGAGCCAAAGGCACAGTGGAAGCATTTAGGGATCTGGCCAGCAGCACATGCTCCTGTGCATGCCATGCACACTGTGTATGACCCCAGTGTTTCCAGACAAGCCCAGGGGACTGGGTTAAACTGCCTTGTTGCAGCTGGGCTCTGCTTAAGCCTTGCAAAGCATCCACTTTACAGCTGGGAATCAAGTCCTAGATTACTTTTCCTTCCAAAAGCTTAAGCTGGAAAACCCATGAAAGGTGAGCTATACATGAAAATAATGATGAGATCTAATACCAGCATTACAGTGATCACAGTGTTTTGCAGTATGATGGCCTCTGCTTAAGAGCATGACTTAATTGTTGTTGTAGTTGTGTTTGCATACTTAGGGCTTGGTGATAGCATGGGTATCTGGATCTTTTAACCATTTCCAGTCACAGTCATTAGCATAGGCCTTGACGCTCCTGTTGTATTTTCTAGTGCTCCCAGACACACAGCTATTGCCTGGGAAGCAGAAGGATCTTGATGCCACCTTTGACTCTTCCCAGAGCAGGAGTTGGTTTGATCCCTGTCAGTCCCTTTCAACTCAGGATATTCCTTGATTCTATGATAACTCCAAGAGCAGGACTTGTCCAACAGGACGGTGCCATTGCTGCAGATATATTAAGGGCTGTCTAAGGGAAACCAGGTTTTGTGCTGCATGCTCAGGCTCACGTCTGAAGCAACTACGATGGTGGAGTTTCTGCTGAGCATTGCATCTTCTGTCTTTATTGGGAATTGTTTCATTAAAGACTCCAAGCTGCAATGGAGTTAATCTTCATAAGAACAAGAACTCACCTGACCTCTACTTGAAACCTCTGATACTTTTCCATTATCCCACACTTAGAGGAAATCAGATATTTTAGCTAGTGCATTTATAAAGATTATGCAGCCTACATCACCATTTTAGGGAGGATTTTCCACTGCACATTTATTTTTCTTCATTGCTTCTAATGAGTATTTGGCCAAGGAAAGCTCCAGCTCCATTTTTAATGCTACTTGTCCCTGGGTGACCAGCTAAGAAATACTTCATCTGTCATTCCACAGTTATCCTGCCTTCACCCTAAATGTCTCACTGCTGGATGAAAGGGTCCCTCCTGGTACTGATGCCCATGCATCCTGACAAGTGTGTCAATCCTGTTCTGCAGAGAGTGTGTCCAGCCTGGGCACCTGATGACAAATGAACTATGACTGATATTCCCCTCATACCCAGCGGCCATTAACCCTGCTGGAGTTCTTCTGTCACACTGAAGACTAGGGGGAGGATGGTTTGGAAGTCTTTTATACCTAAAACACACCTATTTATAGCCTAAATACTATAAATACTATGTACAGGAATGGGGGGAAATGAATTATCAAAGATGTTTTGATTGCATGAATAAGACTCAGTTTCAAGTTTATCCTAATGTTGAAAATATTCTTCCCTGGAGATGCCAGTGTCTTTTGCTCTGCTGAGAGCCCTGCACATCAGGGCTTTGCCCCTTTCAGATCTGGCCAGTTTAGGAGAAGGACTTCATCAGTGATCTGGTGGGAGATCTCTAAGCCAAATTTGGCATGAGAGAGAAAGTAGTTACTCTTTCCCATCTTATCATGAATTTTTCTAGCTGAGCTCATACCAAACCTGCAGACCACACTGTCCAGGAAGGAAGTCGTGCCTCAGCTGGCTGGAATTGTCATCCACGGGCAGAGGCAGCTTATGTTGGCAAGGCTCCAGCACTTCCCTAGGCTCTGCTTTCTGCCCTGCTCCTACCATTTTTTATCATCTTCCACCTCAGTTTCCCACTCACAAAACATCATCTGGAGCAGCCACAGCCCAGGCTGGAAGGAAAGCCCATGGCAAGGAGCTGGGGAGCCCTGGGGCCACCCCAAGCTGCAGCATGCTGCCTCCTGACTCAGGCTCTGGTGATCTGAGTGGGTTTTCTGTGAGATGAGGCTTCCCAGCACTGATGCCTTATTTTAAGTGTTAATTTAGACAGGTATGTGCTGCCTCCCTCCAGTCCTGCTTGAAAGGGAACAAGATTTTTCTCCTTAAGCTGGAGAAACTGAAATGTTTGTTTGGAGCTGGTGACTGCAGGCATGGGTCCTGTACAGCAGATATCTGACGGCAGTCGTTACTATTATATATTATGCTCTTTGCAATAAATTAATAAGACCTCACTATCAGAAGAGATCAAAAATAGGCTGCTTCAACATACACTAGGATGAATACTTGCAGGGAAAGCTTGAGGAAAGCAAAATAGATGCACAAGATTCTTAGAGGAGCTTCTCCTTCCCCCATCACCTATAAAGAGCCTCACACTGGGAGCCTAAGGAGGGTTCTTTAATTAAATAGAATTGTTTATAAAATCATCAGAAACAGAAGACATGCTGATGCCCTCATCTGGTATTTGCTCCCATTGTCCTGGATCTCAGTCATCCTTTAGCCTTAAAATTTTTAAGATGCTTCTGATAGAAACAAGGAATGTCAGGTAACTCTCATTTTCCATCTGTTCCCAGGTGGGGCACACCTCCATTGTGCATATATAGTTGGAAAGTATCTTTAAATGCAGCCCCCACCATGCAAGGTGTGATGAACCATGTCCCATGTTAATCCAAGATACAAATCAATGGCAGTTCTGCATAGGAGGAAACATTTCTATTGAATATGGGTTTGGGTTCCCCTCCCCCCCTCCCCATTTCTGTGGAACCGTGCTCTTTACCATGCAGGCTGCCACACATTGATTAGTCCAGTTTTATGCTAAGAAAAGCTGTGCTGGTGGTAATGTTCTTCTGCCTGCCTGCAGAAAAAAGAAATCCATTTTTTGTTACTTGGAGAATTGAAAATCAATGTTATTTTTTACTGTGTGGAGCTCAGCTCTAGCAAAACTTGGGCTAAAATCTCTGCAGGTGTAAAGCAGTACAGATGCTCTGACTGGAGGGTGCTCGTGCCAGCTGAGCCAGATGGGCTTTATTGCTTATTTGATGAAATTAAAGGATATTTGCATCTCACACCGAATCTGGCAGAGATTTGCAAGCAGGAGCATTAAGGATGATAAAAGTCATGTATACAACTACTTATTATTAAATAATAAATCAGGCTTGTATTGCCAGCATGTCCTGCTCCCAGTGAGCTAAAATACGGCTGATATTTGCATGGTGTGAGCAGTGATCACCCTAAAAACTGAGAGGGACCCCACTGTTTGCAACTGCAAAGACCCCACCCCATTTCCTCCAGTGGTTACTAGTCCTACACCCAGAGGGCACATTGATTACGGGGACTAGGTAGTGTAACTGATGAGAGCTGTCCTGACCAAGGAGGGATGTCCCCTGTGGGTATCAGTGCAGTCAAAATCCATGGGGGTCCTTATTCCCACAGTTTCTCATGCCCTTACAGAAAACCAGCTTCAACTTCTTCCACTAAACCCAGATGAGCAAACTGGACTTTTCATCGTATCCTTGAAACACCAAATAAAAATTGCAATATATCTGCCTACAGGTGATGAGTACAATTATATCACCCCTGCTGTTTTGTTGGGGTTTTTCCCCCCAAAGGAAAAAGCATATTTCACTGCAGAAGAACCTGTCCTTCATTTAGTGAAGCTGGCAGCAGTCATGAGAGAAATGCTGCAGATTGACAGAGGAAAGACACAGTAAAAGTGCTCCCAGAACATTGCACAAAAACAATAATCTTAAGATGTTGACCTCACACAGAAGTGTATAATCAAAGAGAAAAATAGCAATATAATGTCCTGGTTATTCCCTAAGTGGGAGTACTGTATATGCTGCAAGGTATCCTATCTAAGACCCAGCAGTTACATTTTTCTTTTGATTTTTATTTCAAAACAGGAAATTTGGCATGTTTAAGAGGTTGGTCCCCTTGTTTCTGAATCTCCTGCTCTTTTTTCTTCCCCATCTCCTTGATCATATTATGGTCTGGTTTTATCAAATTACTTTGCGGTTGATAATTTGCAAGGGAATGATGCAGTTGCATTAAATCTGTGCCCATGAGAAATCATGCAAGGTATCATTTAAACCCAAATAATTTAAAATAATAATAATTTGTTCCATCTCCTCTCCTCGAGTTCTTGTAGTCTTTGAATTTTTTCTTCTTTAATATTCTGTCTATAATCCCGGTCTATTCCAGACCCTGCTGTTCAGCTGTTACTGAAACATCGTCTTCAAAAACACAGAGCGGGGAAATGTTGATTTGTTTTGATCTCAGGGGAAATAATGTAACTCGGTGACAAGCCCACCAACAGCAACCCTTAATGCACAGCCAGACAACTCATAGAGAAATCACCTTGCTGTTGGGCTGCCTATGCATATTTAATTGCATTTAATTCTTGAACGCTGATACAACTTGTTTCTGCTCTGTGAATAATGGGTTCACTGGCTGAACCAAAGGAGACTAGAGGCAAAAAAAGTTTCTTAAATTGGTTTCATACTCAGATTCATTGCTTCTCTTTGCTACATGGCCTTTTAAAACTAATTTTGTAGTTTTTATTATGAAGTGGACAAAAAAGGGGGTCGTCTGCCTGCTGGAGACCCAGCAGGATGGTGGCACCATCATACTGATGGTGCTGTGACAGGAGCATCCCGTTCAAAGCATTCACCATCCAGTGGTTTTCTAAACCTGGTCAAAAGCATCTTTTGTCGTCATGGAGTAAATCGGGGATGGATTTGTTGCTGGCATTATTTCTGCCTTTGGGGAATCATAGTGTATTGGTTCCCCTTTGAAGTTGCCTCTAGACTACCTATTGACCTTGAAGGGTAAGTTGCTAAGCCAGACACCTCCAATGCCAGTTAATGCCAAGGGCTCCGTGGCACCTGTTTCCACAATGCCTGTAATCAGAATGCTGGCACTTCGGGATAACAGCCCTGAAATACCCCGGTGCCAGGATCCTAGTGCCTGTCCCCACACTGTTCCTGCTGAAGGCAACAACTCACTCTCTGGTGAGGGCTATCAGCAGGGAGACGTGGGAACAGAGATAACTGAAGGGATGGAGAAGAGGAGAAGTGGGGGGGAATTGAGCATGGAGGAGTTCAAAGGCCATGCTACAGAGACATGAGCTGTCAACAGGTTCAGGGACCTTGGAGCAGCTTTCTACAAAATGAGACTAACAAATACAAGAATAGTGTAACAAATAATATTAACACAATAATGCAAGAGTAATATAATCAATGAAAAACTAAAAATACTAACAAGAAAGATATTGTGGTGGCTGGAGCATGTCCAGAGATGGGCAATGAAGCTGGTGAAAGGTCTGGAGTACAAATCCGATGAGGAGCAGCTGAGGGAGCTGGGAGTGTTCACCTTGGATAAAGGAGGTTCAGGGGAGACCTTATCATTCTCCACAACTTCCTGAAAATGGGTCAGTCTCTTCTCCCAAGTAACAAGCCATAGGAAATGGCCCCAAGTTGCACCAGGGGGCATTAAGATTGGATATTAGGAAAAATTTCTTCACTAAAAGGGTTGTTAAGCATTGGAACAGGCTGCCTAGGGAAGTGGTGGACTCACTATCCCTGGAAGTATTTAAAAGACACGTGGATGTGGCTCCTGGGGACATAGTTTAGTGGTGGTTTTGGCCATACTAGGTTACTAGTTGGACTATATGATCATAAAGGTCTTTTCCAACCTAAATGATTCATGATTCTGTTAAAAAAACCCAAGCAAACACAAAAACAAACAAAAAACTCCCAACCCTGGGTTTTAATTAATGTGTTTTTTTCAGCCATGCACGAAATGAAAAAGCCATCCATCCTCAATCACTGTAGTGGTTTTTCTTTTCTTTTTCTTTAATTAGGAGTTTTTGCTATACTAATTGTTACATTTGTCTGTTTCCATCAAATCAAATCAAACTAACGACAACCAGATGGTCACGGTTCTTAAGATGCCTCACTCAGGGCTAATCCACCCCTCCTGCACAGAAACAAGGAGCAGAGGGAGCCTGTCCCCTTCCTTCAGGCACTGAAAGGACAGGAATAAAAAACACATACTTAGCAGGGGGCAAAACTGGTGAATATCACTGCTACCAGCTCTCCCCACAGAGCTGAGGTTTGATTATCCACCCCATTCTTATGTTGTCATCAAAAAATATGCAAAGGGATGGATGGAGAAGAGTAAGTGGATGTCTCTGGAGGAGAAACAAGGTGCATATGATCCCTTCAAATTACTCTAAAGGATGTAAAGATCCATCCATGCCCACCCTGACACGCTGTATAGATGTTGTGTGCATCCTCTTGCACACCCTCTGCCTTCTGCTTGGTCTGTAACCCACATACACAAAATTATCAAGGGCAAAAATTTCTACCAACATCTTTTGCTCTGCAATAAGAGACTTGAGATTTTCTTTCAAGCAGCTCCTGATAATACATGTGTATTAATAATTACAGCATTATTTAAGAAGAGGTGGGTCAAACCTGTTGTGATCACTTGAGTGATACTTGAAAATTACTACAGGGTGCAGCCATTGTAAGTCTGGATAATTAAGGCTGCTGCTATTAACACTCTGCCCTTCCCTATTGCCAGTTTAATTTCCTCAAACGTTTTTACATCCTCATCCTGCCTTGCAATGTTGCAGTAAAATTCAATAATCATTTTCCTTTCTCATTTTTCTGTGAAAGCACCATCTTATTTCACTATGAGAACTCAGAAGCGAGTTAAGCCTCTCTGGGCTGGCCCAGCCAGAAACTGGGGGAACTTGTGTGGCTCTTTCATCACATCCCGCAAGAAGCTGCTTGCAAAGAACCTCCCAGTTATTAAGAGTATTTCCGAGGACTCTGAGGCAGGCTTAAACACCCACAGATTTGGGGAGGCTTGACTCATCATGCACTGGAGCAGACTTCTTAATTCCCTGTGTTCCCCACGTCAGGAGGAAAGCCACGAGTCCACCACAGCCATGCCCACCTCAAGCTGCAACCCTTTACTAGGAAAACCTCAGGTTTCCATCTCTCCCTTTTTGATGGACAACCCTGTTAGGGAGAAAAAAAAAACACATGACCACAGACTGTGGTTCTGATCTTAGCTACAAAAAAAATCCCCAAACCAAAACAAACAAAAACTCAACAAAACAACAAACCAAACCAAACCCAAACATATCTCATTTTCTTATTTTATTTTTTTACTGGTAGAAGCAGAAACTTATTCACCTGTCTCCCTTGTAGTTGGAATGGTTGAGCCAAAGTTTCAAGTTAAGAGAAGATTTCCTCCCTACTTTTCAATCTGTGAGAACATTAAGGCTTCCTCTGAAATAATCTTTGAACTCTTGTCTCCAAAAGGCAATGCTGAAAAGCAGCTTTTTTTGGGTTTGGATCCCTTGACTTGTATCAAATGCCTCAGTCTGGTGTGTTTGAGAAGTGCAGATGCTCCTGAAGATACTGCAGAGACTTCAGCTCTGTCTCTATGGCTAAAGACAGCAGGAGTCAATCTTCATGCTGTCTAAAAGCAAGAACTGCTAGCAAGGTTTGATGGGATTTTACCTGTGTTCAGGCTAGGCTGACCACCAGCACTGGGAAGCCAGGATTCTTTTCATGTCTTAAACTATTTTACGAATCACAGGGGCCAACACCTTCACATCCAGCCACCAAAAGAAGTGGCACTGCACTCACCAAACAGAGAGGCAACACCTCTGTCTGCCACTGGTATCGCTGATCCTCCTGAGACAGGTGAGAAAACGTTAAAATGCACCTGGGACTGTTGCACCTGTGGCCTAATGATGACAAAGTGCAGCTACAAAAGGCTGTAGGAAAAGCACAAGCTCTTGTAATAGAGACTAGGAGCTTGGTCCTGGTAACCTTGATACAGCAAATGCATGTGTCTGGTGGGAAAGGACTTGTGAGAACTGACTGTTCTCCTGAAAGTGACTGATTCTTTTTTTCCCCCTATGGTGTGGAAAGATCTGAGGTGCTGGTGCATGTGGAGAGAGAGGGTGGACAGACCTTGGTAAGGGAAGTTGGCTCTCAGGAGTCAAATATTCCTCTCTTAATATAGCACTTTCCCCCCTTTTGATGGGATAGTGGTACCCACTTCTCCATTTATTTTTGGTTTTGGAAAGGTTGATGACCTTTTGGTTAAGGCTGAAGGGGTTTTTGCCCTAACTCTTGTCAAGAGGGCAAGACTGGAAGACATCAGGAAAATTACCTGTGCCAGTACCCTAGACTGGAAATCAGGTCTTCTAGCTGCAGTTTCACAGTCTGCGTGATATGACCTTACAGGTCAAAGGGCAAACAAAATTCAACACCATCTGCTATTAGTAAGTTAATACTTAACCCAAAAATTGGAGTTGGCAGCCTCAATGAGCTACAGCTGTAGCTAATTGGTTTGGCTTTGAGAGGCATCCAATCCCTGAATCAACCTGGGGATGTTCTAACCCCCCGGGTATACTTGGGATGGTGCTGAGCTGATCTCTGCTTCATACAAACCTTAGGCCTTGGGATGTGGATGCATCTCCCTCCAGTTGGTCCCAATTTGGGTGCCCAAAATATAAATGCAAAACAGCTGGGTGCTTATCCGTGTGTTGCAAGGATCTCGTTCTGTCTGCCAAAAGCTTCCAGCAGCTGCCCAGGCTAATTTTACAACTCAGGTGTTTGCCTCTGACAGGTAACTCTTCATATCTTTATGACTAGATATTATTATATTGTTCTTTCATTTGATAACTGCTCCAGTAATGGCTTCCATTTGCAGTAAATCTCTTGTGCTGTCTTTTTCCCCACTATTAAACATAAGATGATAACCTTTGCAGGAGGCTGTGCACAGAAATTCAGAGAAGCTTTAAGAGGCTGGGGAGGAGGGGAGATGTAGAGGGGAAACATGGTCAGCACTAGCAAAGTGCCTGATGGGAAGATGCCTTTGGAGAAACTAATTATACCCTGGAGCACTTGGAAGAACTACCCAGCATGCAAGTTCAACTGGAAAATGAATATTTAAATGGTTCTTCAAGTTAGTAAGTCTTTGGAAAGCACTGCTCAATACTTGGAAAATAAACCTGTGACACAAGAATGGGTGGCTTTATTTCACTACCATTACGAAGCAGAACCTATCCCAGTGAAATTGCTCTAGAGACACCAGAAATCCTTTGAACAGCTCTCCCCAACATGCAGCTGATTCAGCTTTGCCTTTCCCAGTAAGTGCAGCCCTTGGTTTGCCATAGGCAATGCTGGAGCTTCTCCAGAAACCTGGGCTGGGAGCAGGCAAGACTCCAAACACCTTCTCTGCTGCTGCTCTTGGGCTGTGGCTCCTCTTCCTTGTGAGCTGTTTTATAGATATATATTTTTATACATACATACATATGTATATATAAAAATATGTATGATTTGCACACATACACATAGAGTCATTCTGGGAGGTGGCAGCATAAGGAGAGAGGACATCAACACCCGGCAGCACCAGGAGGCACTTTCCCTCCCCTGTTGGAAGATGGGTTTGGTGCCCCAGTGCTGCAGTCCTGGCCAGGTCTGGCTTACCTGGTGGCTCATTTGCTCTGGAATTGAGCTGGAGCTTGTCAGCAAACTGCAATGCCTGGCAACAAAACACAACCCTGAGAAATGCAGCGAGGTCTGTTCAGCTCAGACAGGTAACCACATGTCTGTGTGCTTCAACACAGGTAACTAATGCAACTGCAGGAGGAAGAGGAGAGACTGCAGCTGCAAACAGCTCTTTGGTGCCAAGATTCTGTACGCATGTGTTTGAGCTGGAATGTGCAGATGAGGAGCCATGTAACCTGTCACCCTGTGTCTGTAAGTCCCTGTAAGGGCTGAGGATGGGGTGGGACTGGTGCTCAGGTGTGGTGTGTGCAGTGTCCTGCACCACTGGCTGGAGTGGAGCAACTTCAGCTGGGCGTGCTGCAGGTGGGTGTGACTGCTGCAGTCTAACCGGTGTTGAAACAAGTATCAAACCAGAGCTTGGAGCTATTTGGGGGATGAGGGGTAGTCATGGTTGAAAGAATTGGATTGGAAATGCAGGAGAGCTCTAAGGAGCCCAGGAAAGCAAAACAAATGTTATTGAGTGGAGCCCTAATTTGGGCAGCCGCTGGCTGCCTCTCAGTCAAAAGTGCATGTGCAGAAAAATCATAGAATCATGGAAAGGCTTGGGTGGCAAGGGACCTTAAAGATATCTGGTTCCAGAACTTCACCTTTTAACTCCTGTATGCCCTGAGATTAAAACCAGAACGTGTTTTCCTACTATGAGATTTCAAATTCATGTTGCAAAACAACCTCCTCTAAACTGGAGGTAAAGGCTTGTCCCCACTGCTTGCCCATCTAAATTACCCCCCTTGCAAAAGGGCCTTTTACCTTCAGTCTGCAAATAGGATGGAAAATTGCAGTGGTTATCTACAGCATGTTAAGTTCACTTCAGACAACGATTATTTTGTTGGCTTCCCGAGTCCCAATTAAATGATCATTTACACGCTGTAATTTAAAGTGTGTGCTCTGCTTGTAAAATCCATAAGAGCCATAAAGCGTGTGTGTGTGTGTACAGTCATTATTGTTGCTGTTTAGTTTCTTATCTATTTTAATAGCTAAAATATTAAAATGGGAAAAGCAAAGTACTGATTATCCACAGATATGCCTAATTTCACATTGCAGAGGTATCTGGTAGAATAACATGTATATAATATAGGAAAATGAGTGTTCACAGGAGACTAAAGCTGGAACGCAGCAGCAATTGCAGAAATAATTGTTTCTTCAGGGGGAAAATAATAACAAAAAAACCCCCCAAACTCACCCTAGAGTTCAAATAAAGCCTTTTTCTATGCTTTAAAAATAAATGCCAGCAACGCATTTTAATTTCCCACGTGGCTACAATACACTGGCACTGTGAGAAATCCCTTATTTATGAAGCTCCTGGATAAACCTGGGCTCTGTTCCTGGAAATGATTGATCCCTGTTGATCATTCCTTCAGCGGCTCAAAAATGAAAAGTTTTGTGGTGTTGTGGGTGGTTTCTTTGTGTTTTGTTTTGTTGTTTTAAACCTGGCTGCCCTGGCAGCATCAGGATGGGGAACAGCTCATGCAAGGAAGGATGTACGGCATTAATCTCTTCTGGTGCAATTTGAGTTTATTTGGGAAAAAAACCTAATAAATGTGAGGGGGAAGG
This sequence comes from Dendrocincla tyrannina, assembly GCA_035047865.1. Lineage (NCBI taxonomy): Eukaryota > Metazoa > Chordata > Aves > Passeriformes > Dendrocolaptidae > Dendrocincla > Dendrocincla tyrannina. The sequence continues at coordinate 5,709,638 of JAWWMP010000116.1, forward strand.
GTGGTTCATCCCTCTGGCTGCCTGTTGCTGGCCCTGGGATGAAACAGGTTTATTTTATTTTTATCCTTTTTTTTTTTCCCTTAAGAGGTTGTAACAGTGGATGAGCAAATGTAAAGCTTTACAGTGACCAAATATTTTCGCCTATAACTTTTAATCAAACAAAGCTGCTGTCTAAAGGGAAGTGGGAAATCTTGTCCTCACAAATATTGGTGTGAGCACAAAAAAAAAAAATCACTTTTTAAGCGTGAACCCTCAAACATGCTGATGGCTATAAAGCCAAGAATATGCTTCAACTTCAGGTATTAATGGGATTTCTAATTTTACAAAAGGGGGGGGTTCTGATAAAATTTTAAAAAAGAAAAAGGTGGTGTTAGTCTCCCAGTTTATTTTAGACGTGAAATCCTAACTCTGTGCAGCATGAATATGCTTCAACTTCAGGCACTAATGGGATTTCTAATTTTGAAAAAAGGAGGGATTTCTAATTTTACTTTTTTTTGTTTAAAGGTAGCGTTGGTTTGCCTCCCAGCTTATTTCGGAGGTGAAACCCCCAGCCATCCTTTGCTGCCGCCGCGGCCTTGGGGGTCTGTGAGGGCAGGCCCTGCCCGGCCTCTCTCGGGGTGAGGCCGCGGTGCCCCCCGGTCTGGCGGGGCCTCATCTTTGAGGAGGGAGGAAAAAAACAAACACCCTCAGACGTTTTTCGAGCGTGTCTCGGCAATGCCGACGAAGGGCAGGGGAGGGCGGGAAGGGGCCGTGAAGGAGGGGAGAGGAGGGAGGGCAGGGCCCGTGAGGAGGGGCAGGGGAGGGGAGGGAGGGCGAGGCGGGGAGGGGCCGTGAGGGAGGGCAGGGCAGGGCGGGAAGGGAAGGGGCCGTGAGGGAGAGAGGGAGGGAGGACAGGGCGGGAAGGGGCCGTGAGGGAGGGCAGGGCGAGGCGGGGAGGAGCCGTGAGGGAGAGAGGGAGGGAGGGCAGGGCGAGGCGGGGAGGAGCCGTGAGGGAGGGAGGGAGGGCAGGGCAGGGGAGAGCGGGAAGGGAAGGGGCCGTGAGGGAG
>JAWWMP010000116.1:5712768-5753362 GCA_035047865.1 Dendrocincla tyrannina
GAAACACCTTTCAGAAGCAACATAAAATTCCTTTAGCTTGCTCTTCAAGGCTGCAAAAAAAGATGAAAGTTACAACAGTAATTTCTGTGATTTGGGCAGTTGCTTGTCAGAGCTTTTGATAAAATTTTTTTTTTTCTAAAGTTGCTAAACGTGTTTACATCACTATGTAAACAAGTGATAAGTACGTTTGTATCTCAAAGAGCTGATAGATGAGCCAAAAGGAGAAAGTAAGAGATGGGAATCTCAGAAGGAAAAGACTGAAAGCTTTTTGTGGTGGAAGTTGTCATCAGTTGTGTTTTCTGCCATTCAGTTGAGTTCCAATCCCATGCCTTGGTTACAAAACCACTTCACGTGGATGTGTGCCAGAAAACTGAGGTGGGAAGCTTAAGTAAGACGTCACTTCATTCGAATTTGCAAACTTACCATTTTTTGGGCCTGGCTCATCTGTTTTCTGATCCTGCTGCCATCTCTGAGTTTGATAACTTGGCAAGCTGCAGTGCAAGAAAACCAAGCGAGTCCAACGTCTGGAAAGTGTTGGCATTTTAAAAACTGGGAAGTTGGTTGGTGATCTCTGAATGTCTGCTGGCTGTGCAAGGTGCAGAATTGCAAAAAACAGATTTGGAAAGTGTCTTGAGACATCACCTTGTCCAGCCCTGTTGCCTGTAGCCTGAGATTACCTGATATCCTCAATAAATATTTCACCAGAGGATCATGTACCACTTTGATACAGGGCTGAATGACTTGTTGATAACATCCTTCTGTGAGAAGGTATTTATGTACCAGGTTACACTCTGTATCCACCCTAGCTATAGTTTCTCCACATCCAAAGCAGCTTAAGGGAGTAATTTTCTTTGTAAAACTATATTCTCTGGAATTAGAGTTTTGCTTGGTTCTAAGAGTTGGGGTTTTTTTGGAGAGTATGAAAAGAAAGCAACTCTTCAGGAAGGGGGCACGTTTTCTTGGCTGATAGGTGTGAGGTGTTTTATGTAACAATGCAATAGTGGATGCAACAAAATCCCTTTAAAATCTAATCCGTAATATGCCATGTGCTCATTAATGGTGTGTCACCTTGCCCACTTAGCAGGAGAGGGAATTGCAGGCTATACTCTTCAGCACTGGGAAGGAGCTGAAGCTGCCTGTGTCTTATTTACAAACAGAAATGTGTGCAGTGGCTTAGGCTGTGCCTGTTTTGCAGTATATTCCCTTCCTTTGGAGTCCTCAGCACACAGCCTAAGTCAGAGATGAAAGAAATCCCTGCCCTGTCAGATAGCTTGCTCGGTTTCTGTCGAGGAATGGAGCTCCAAGGAATTACTATGTGATGCTAAAGCAAGGTAGTGCACTTAAAAGTGTGCCAAGGTGCCCTGCATTCCTTAGTGCTCTTTGCCTTTTGGCTTCAGCAATACATTCCTGTCAGACCAAGGTGATACTACCCTATGTATACCAAGAAAAAGTAAAGGCTTTCACACTATATAAAATTTAATAATACATAAAACTAAGCTGCATGTTTATCTTACACAGTCCCTTAATTATGCTGTTCTGTTTGATTGCTTGCGCCTTCCTTAGGTTTTTTTCTCTACTGAAGTTCTGAAACATAGTTATTCTGGAAAAAAACCCAGGCATTTCAGATATCCTAACATTGCTAGGCAAATACATCCTAATGCTGAAAAATACAGTCTGAAACCAAAATTTGAGGAGTGTATATATATGTTTGCCTTGAAAATTCATGATGGCAAAGTAGCTGTCATTCACTTGTAAAGAGGAGGAGAAAGTGATGGAAATACTAAAGCATAACTGATTGGTAACAAAGGGAAGCGTGACTGACTTATTTGCTGTACAGGAAAGTAAATCTGATTTTATAAACCAGTTGATAACAATTTGGCGACATCTTTATCCCCCTGTGGATTCAGAGGCTGGGTGTGCTGAGAGCATCTGGAAACAAGCATAAGTAACAAGATCCAGTTTCTAATTGTGACTAAGGGAGAGTTATTCAGTACAGTACAGTTCAATGGATGTTGTGTTTTGTTCCATTCCTTGAACTATTTGGATGCAGCTCAATTTAGCAGCAATCAGTCTCTCTTATCTAAAAGTTTGGGTTATTAAACAATTGTAAAAGTACTCCAAGAGTTGTTACTTACTGGTTTTGTCACTTTTGAGGAGAGAGAGCCAGCGTGTTTGAAAAGGTGTTTCTTACCCAGTGCTTTGTTTGCCAGTGGACTAAACTCTTCCTGTTTCACTAACTGGGATAATCTTCCTCTTTTGCCCTTTAAAATGCAGTGGGAACAAGAAGCTGTATTGGATTTTTCCTATTTAACACACTGAGTGCTTTCAGGTGTGATGTTCTGCTGTACACACGCAAGTTGCTGATCTGCTTTGGGTTTTTAAGCTGCATGTTCCCTGAACTTCACTAGATGTAAACCTACTGATTGACATGATGTAGGTTTCCCATGACAGACATGTACATTACAATACCTAACCAAGCTTTCCAAAAGTCCCCTCTGTTTTTCTTACCCTTTTTGAAGGTGCTGGTAGCATGGCAGTCCCAGGAGACTGAAGCGTGCAGGCCACAGAACAGGTGTGTGTGTCATAGCAACATCCTGTCCCCCTCTTTTGTCCCACTGGTTACTTCTACACTGCAGTTTGATGTGGTGAATGTAGGTTATCTGCACATGTAGTTCTTGAATTATACACCAACATAATCACTATAATGCAGTTCCCCTGTGGATACTTATGGGTAGTTACTCTTTTGGTGCCATTAGTTCTCATAAGCAAGGACTCCTGAGAAAGGGTCTATGGTGCATTTGCATTTTGCAGACTTACTGTGTGTAGGGGGACAAAGATGTGGGAACTGCTGATGTCAAGGAGCAGGACCGATCACCTTACAACCTGCCCTTTATAGAGCCTGTATTAATTTAACTGTTCAGTTTGAAAATAATAGTTTCTAAGCCAAGTTAAGATTAGTATAAGGATTTGTCTTCATAGACAAGATCTGTCTGCAAGATAGGAAGTTCTGTCTGCAGTCATCGGATCCGACCTCTCCCTTGAAACAGGCAGCATGTGAGTCCTGATTGTAGTGGTGTTTTTTCTGAAGTGCACTAAGATCACTGGCTTCTTTCTCAGAGGGCACCGAATGATCATTAAATGCTAATGACTTTTGATTACTGTTGACCTTGGTCAATTTAGAATTAATGACCTAGAGAGGAAAACCACTGTATCTCATTACCAATTTCCTGAGCTATCTGCTCTTTCCTTTGTAAGTCAGTTTTGGTAAGAGGCAGAGTAGAATTAAAGTTGACCTTTGTCTTAGAAAAAGGGTTGAATGCTTTCAGGTTTGCAAGATCATGTTTAGGAATAAATAAATAAATGGCAGCCACTAATAAAGAACTTACTTTTTGACCCCACAGACTGTCAAGAGCAAAGCTCTTCATGAAATGAAATGGACAAGCTTGAGTAGTAGTGATGAGGTAGAAATGCATAATTTGTCTCTTTTAAATTAGTAGAAAACCAGTATATCTCCTGTAACCTTGAATTGAATTCTCATTTTGTGGTTGCAGGTTTTCTCATCTTAGAGTTCATTTATAATTCTGTTTTTTACTTTGAAGTATCAAGAAGCAAATTAATGCTCATAGAATGCATTGCAAATTCTGCTCTCGGGTATTTTCTACCTGCAGCTCTCAAACTATGATATTGAGGAATATGTCTTAGCAGGCTTGTAAAATCATATATTTCTTGTTGTAATGAAGCATTTGACATTATTTCTTTTGATATGCCCAGAACAGAATGTCTGTGGGATAATTCACTGTAACGGGATCAAATATGTTGTTCACTGTAGGTTGTTTAAACATAAGCCTTTCCTTTCACAGCTGTGGCTCATATGGACTGTCATTCATGCAGCAGGCATGGTATTGAAATCAGAATGAAAATACAAGAGAATTTTAAACATTTTTTTTTCTTTCTCATTATGATACATTAGCTGTATTTATTTTGGTCCATCAGGGAACAAAACCTCTAACTTGAAAAGAAAAAAACAGGGTAGCAAAGTCTTTTGTGTTACATTGTGTTTGGGGCATAAATATGAAGTTATTGAACCGCTCACTGAGGTTAAATTGCAGACTTTAGACAGCTAAGCAAGAAAGTAACAGGAAAAAAAATGAGTGGGAGATGTTGTGCACTTCACACATAAGTTTCTTGGGATAGAAACTGGTTTATGGAAAAGGACTTGAAATCCACACAAGGAAAGTGGATGTTTATACCAGTAAACACAGGGCTAACGTGTTTTATTTTGGTTGCTTTGTCCCAGAAGGATATTGCTATTAAAAAAACCAAAACAACAAACCCCAAACAAAATGAAAAAGATTGCAGGTACAAAAAGGACGTACTAAAAAGATTAATGCTGCTCTGGTAGAGGGACTAAAAACAAATCTCGTGCGTAGCCTGTATACTAACAAATACTACAGAAGTGAAAAACCCTTCTGAATGCTCATTCTTTATATTTGAATTTCAGTTAAGTTTGTGTTTACCTGTTGACTGCTCTGCTCAGGATTTTCTGCTTTTGTTTAAAGCATTTAAGGGCATTTAGAAAAGAAAATAGATAATATTATGCAAAGTGTTTAAAGTCTCATAAACACTAAGCAGTCAAGAATATTTGCTAACAAGTATGTTGCTAGTGTAGTATGGCTTTTATAGTGAAATACAACTTATCTTTAAACGAAAGTCCAAAATAGCTTCTAGTTTTTGTTCAAGATGCAATTCTACTCTGATACTATTCTACTCTCTCCCAGCTCTTGCCTATTCTGGGAAGTAAATGCTATTTTTTTAGCCCGTATTTTGGCTTCTCTGAGTGTCTTTACAATTTTGCTCATCTTACTTCCTGCTTTTAGGGTTTTTTGGTTTTATTTTTTTTTTCCATTTCCATAGAAGACATTACTCAGACATCACTGCCAGCACTTTCCAGTGCTGCCAATCAGAAACTTAGGAGAGAGGAGTTTGGGAGGTCTTGTCAACCCTAATGCATTTTTCGATTGAGGAAATGAAGAGTAGAAGTATCAATCCCTTTTCCAAATGAGTATTTTTACAAACAGAAGGGTTGGAATCGTGGTTGGGAAGGATTCTTCCAAGGCACTGAATAATTCATAGATAGGGAAACAGAACTAGGCTCCACAGCTGTGCGGGATGGGTCTAATGAGGGTTTTTGTTTATTTGGGTTTTGAACATGTATATTCTATTTAAATGAGTGCTCAAAGTCAACTTAAATTCAATGAAAATCAGTGGACAGTCAGGAAAATTTGTTAAACAGTAACATTGTGTATTTATTTTGGTTTATCAAGATGTATAATCTGAAATTTGTTTCCTTGTAAGGGGAAATCTAAAATTTAAACAAAGAATTTTAATAATGCATAGACATAATAACTGCCAAGGGAGACACTTGGCAACTTTACAAAAAAGAAACACATGCATTTTCTCATTGCTTACTTGGAATTCTTTCCTTTATTCATGATGCGGTTGTAACAAACGCTTGGAAATTTTGATGAAAGCTTGTTTTTTATAGAATTGTCCAGTTCATGTTACTCCATGAGGAACAAGCCTGTAAATGGGAGATATAGAAAAACACAACTTAGTAGAAGAAGAAAAGAAAATTAGAAACACTAGTGGTGTCCTTGATATTGCAGCAGGATAGACTGGTGTAATATGAGGAAGAATACTCCCATCAGCCCTAGAAATTAAATTGATTTCTTGATTGGAAGTTACCTTTAGAAAGGCATAATTATAGTAGTACCGTGCTATTAAAACTTGTACCAAGAGCTGGGCTTTAATATGACTGCTGTGTGAGCCCTCACAATGGTGTCAAGGTATATTATGTTCTTAAGGGATAAATGAAACTGGATTGCAGGTGTATTGCACACACTTGGATTTGAACAGCAAAATTGCTGCTTCACTTACTCCCAATATTTAATCAGGAGCTGATTTCCAAGGGCTTGTAACCTGCTCCTAATAATTTGAAATGGATGTGTAACTTGATGCATGGTATCTCAGCCTTGGGATATAGTTCTTTGCTTAATTTTGAATTCTCACTAGGCTAGTGTTAAGATTTAAGCATAGGATTTCCTACACCCTTTAAGTTAAAATATTTCTGGTTTGACTACTTTGCTTATAAAATAAAAATTAATGTGCCTTTGAAGAACGGTATTTCCCTTTTTCTCAGTTGTATATATCAACAAGTTTAGAGCTGTTAATATATAATTAACGGAGAAAAATGAGACTTGCTGAAGATTAGGAGCTTTCAGAAATGGATAGATCTTTGGGTCAGAGAAGGTCAATTTCCTTGATCCTCTTTCTGGAGACAGACTGATCTAAACTGGGGCTTTTGACTAGTCTTTTAACAGGCAGTAGTTCATAGGTTGCGTTTACTGGCTGCCAGCATATTCATTTTTAAATTCATTAACAGTATGTACATAGTAAAACAAGAAAACTATGTTATAGCAAAACAAAGAGAAGTTACTGCCAAAACAGAAAGAAGAGTGAGTGCAAATAGTACTGATTCTTTGGGGCTTATTTTTCCCATTTCACATACATCTAATGACTGGTTTATGACACTCAATTTCTGAGCTGATGAAGTGCAGTGGAAGGTGATATGAAGCCTGTAAGAGGTTTGTAGTTTTTCTCAGGAACTTATAGAGTCTGTTGTGCACTGAGTGCTATTTTCCAGGTAGAGCAGACCAGGTTATGGTGGGTGGCTTAAGAGCAGGCAAAGATGGCAGTTTGCCTTTTTATTTACTGGGGCGGATTTTTATCCTGTCATGCAGATACTTCGTGCCTGCTGGGGTCTGTCTGACTTCTAGGTTCAGGCAGAATGTGCTTCAGCTGCAGTTTCTCCCTCCCTTCCTTCCCAGAAAGCACAACAAGCTGAACATGTGTGGTGTGTTACAGAACTCAGAGGTGTGGTGGACTCCTGTGGACTCACATTTCTGATCCATCTTTCCCAGATGGAGGTAACTGGTCAGTCCATACATCATTCTCTTCCTCCCTCTTCTGCAGCCTCCCAGTCACTTTATCTGGTGTGTGTGTACGATCTTTGGATTTGCACAGGTAAATTGCTTTGAAGAAATGTGCAGAGACCTTGATTTTTATATACTTTGGGGGCCTATAAAATGAATTTGTGGAATGACCATCAAATCTCCCAACCTCTGCTATTTATTGCCTTGTGCCAACTGCAGTACTGAGAACCAGATTTGCTGAAGAGTCTGTGTTTTTCCTGTATCTTTAAGGCCTTTTTTTAAGACTTCTTCCTTTTGAAATGTTTGCCCTTTGCAGTGGCAAAAGGGTTATTTTTGTAACTAGAAGGGCTGGAAATTTACATAAAGAGAGGATAAAAACTTACACAAGCTCAACAAACTCAAATTCTGTGCTGAGAATACTTGCTGTGTCCCCGTTATAAACTCAGCTGTGAGCAGTTATAAACATCCCATATGTGGGATGAGTTTCTCCTCCTTTACCCCTTCTTTTCCCTCTCTACAATTCAATATGGTTTAGTTTGTTAGTTTCCCTTTCAAAGCAATCTGTTGCAGATAAAAAAGAAGGGGGAAAAGGGAAGGAGAAAGAAAAGCTTGCTAGAAATAATTTCTTTGGAAATTACATAACTTGCCTCTCAATGTATTTAGGGACATATCTCTACCTTTCAGCTACACCAGGCATAACCCACCATCTTCTTTTAAAGTAGCAGTCAAGAAGATTTTGCAATAATATGCTGGACGGTGAAATGTAGCAGCTGAGGCATGGACGTGTCTCCTTCTGTTTCCCCCTTCTGTGAACAGTGACTTCAGACAGAGAGGACAGATGTGTGTCTGGGAATGGCATCATCTCCAACCACTGCAGCAAAGCCTCCAGATGGCCAAGTGCCAGGGTGCTCAGTTAGTGCTTCCTGTGGAGCATCTCCCAAGGAGATCTGGTCATCTTTGAAATACCTGCAGCAGTGTCAGGTTAGAGACGTTCTGAGTCTGTGTTACCAAGCCACAGCTGTGGTTCAAGCAGTTGTGACAGAGTTCCAATAAATACATAACATTTCTGTTTAAGTCGGTGGCAGATTTCTGTCAAGCATTTCAGCAAGATTTCTCCACCAACCTTTGATCACTCTGATTTCACTGTTGTACTCTTGTCCAGCAAAACTAATTAAGGTAAAACATAGCTAAATTTGCTTTGAAAGCAAAGAGGACTTCTTTTTTCTTTAAAACATGAAAGTAATTATGAAATTGTATTTTAATTAGCTCCCCCTCAATATTTTAAGATATGAAATGTTGACACCTCATACCTAGCATTTTTTATTTCCCTGCTTTTCTTTTTAAGTGCCTATGCTTACTTGGCGTGTTTTTATGCACTTGACCTGCTATTAAAGAAATCTGATCTAAATTTAAGTTCTGAGTAAACTAATGACTGAAAATTAGTCGTCTTTCCTATTTAAATGATTTGGTTGGCACGACTTATATCCTGTATTTTTTAGAAAGTATTTGTGAATAAAATCAGAGTGTGTTTGCATCTCAAGGAGTGATTTCTGCCCAAGAATCTCTAAATCATTCAGACTTTTTTTTATTTAATGCTTTGAAATACTGATTAAATATGTTCATTCTGGTTCACTTTTATCTGATTGCACATTTAGAAGTTTTCTTCTGATGTGGTGCAGCCATGTCGGGTGTAAGCTGGTTTAATTAGCACTGCTTAGTGATTTGGGAGCCCTGTCAAAGGCTGGAAACACAAGGAGTTAAAGCTGAAGCTGTGACCTCATCTCTATTCATGTTACACTGGCGTAGAAGCTGTGCTGAAAGGGGCTGTTTAACTGCATCGCTGTCTTGCTGCTGCTGCTGGTTGATTGTTTTAATTTGGTTCTGGTATCTGTAGCGTGCTTCTGCTGAACTCTTACAGGAGGGATTTGTGAGAATACTAGAGGCAAAGCAATGCCCGTGGAAATAGCTCCCACAGAAAGACTCAAATACACCTTTCTACCCGATTCCAACTTCTTACTGCTCCCCCTGTGATAATTCCAGGGGCACCGTGGAGGGCTCACAACACACACACTCCGGGCCAGCCGTGCGCTTACGCAACCGTGCCGTGTATTACTTAATTGCTTATCTCTGCGTAGGAGATGCCGAGTGCAACTGCTGTGGCTTTAACGTGGGAGCGGCGCACGCCACAATAGGTGTCACTGTGCGCGAATCCAATCGCTGTCCGTGGCTGCAGCCATTGGCTCCATCCGCACGGCCGCGATACCTACCCCGCTCGCATCCCTTCCACGCACAGCTCCGGCTCGCCGAGCACACTGGCACTGCGACCGTGCGCCTCCTCGTAGCTGCTCCGCAGAGCCTGCCCTCTGCCCGGCGGGTAGCGCTTCCCCGCCGTCCTGATCGGGGAAATCGGGAAAGAAAGAAAGCTGGCGGGAATGATGGGGATGTATTTAACGATTCAAGTACTGGATCAAACTTAAAGTCAGTTTCTTACTCGGTGCGCTGGAAAGGTCACCTTGTCTTGCTGGAAAAGAAGCAAACTCTCAGCTCTGCTGCTTTCTGTGTAACAGCTTCCACGTGCATTCCTTAATGTTCCTAGCTAGTTAGGCTGTCGGGCTTTACAGACCGGTATACTCATGGTAGATGAGAAAGGAAAGAACATGAAATGTCTCACCTTCTTCTTGATGCTTCCAGAGACGGTCAAGAACAGGTCCAAGAAGAGCTCTAAGAAAGGAAATAGCAGCAGCAGTAGCAGCAGCAAATTGCCTCCAGTTTGCTATGAAATCATTACCTTGAAGACCAAAAAGAAGAAGAAGATGGCTGCTGATATTTTTCCCCGAAAGAAACCTGCCAACACTAATACAACTGCTGTCCAGCAGTACCATCAGCAAAATCTCAATAACAACAACACTATTCCAGCACCCAATTGGCAAGGACTTTATCCAACCATCAGAGAGAGGTACGTTCAGGGCAGTTTATTTCTGCTGTTTGACTGGAGGGGTGAAAAAGTACCAAAATGTTCTGAATGCATTAATTTGCTGAACAAAACACTGTTATTTGTTTGTTTGGGAGTTTTTTCTCCCTGTGTGTGAAACAAGTATTTTGGTAATGGAAAATATTTTAATATCTCTTTTCCAGGCAGTGCAGCTGTTTGTCTTGAGTAAATAGAAATGTTACTGGAAAAGCTGCAGCATCCCCATAAAGATTTGCTTTTAGACCTTGGTGGGGATTTTCAGTGATACATTCTCTTGACTTTAGTTTCCACTTTTTGAAAAGTTCTCAGAAGTTTGGGGGTTTGTTTTATACACACTTTTATCCCCTTACTGTTTTCTCTGGTACATTTGTGTGATGATGTGTACAGCAGCTTGAAGTGTGAACTGCTTCTCTTTGCTAACATTCAGCTTTAAGTTGTTAAGACATTACATTTCTCGAGTCTGGGGCAAGCAGAGAGTTACTGGGCGCCACAAATTAACACACTCCCTCTGTTTGTAGAAATGCAGTGATGTTCAACAATGACTTGATGGCAGATGTTCATTTTGTGGTCGGGCCACCAGGTGGGACCCAGCGGCTGCCAGGACACAAAGTAAGCAACAGCTGCATTATCCGCTCGGGCAGGGAGAGCCGGAGAGAGCTCCCACGGTTACGCCAGGACATGGCGTGGGAGGCATGGCTCTTCTGGGACAGCCAGAAGTCTCTTATTTGACGAGGCTTCATGCAGTGAAATAGTCTGTCCCTTGCTTTTCTTTGTGCTTTTGGTTAAACAGTACATTTGTTGTGCTGAGGGCAGTAAAGTTAGGAATAGTGCTTTGTGCTGTTGGTTAATATTGCTCTTGAGATTTTCTAGAAATAGTTAACTTCTCTGGTGGATGTGAGCATTTTTCAGTAGCTAATGATCTATGCCCGTGAGAGTAAAATGCAGGGAAAATGTGTAATTTGTTCTTAACTTGGACTTCATTTCTTTCTGAAGTGTGTCTGTAGAGCCTGTCAGTGAAGCCCAGTATGCTCAGAGTGGCTCTCCCACATTGTTTTTGTTGGCAGTGCTTTCAATTTAAAGCATGAAATAAGGTTTCCCTTTCTCAACAGTATGTCCTGGCTGTTGGGAGCTCTGTATTCCATGCGATGTTTTACGGAGAGCTTGCTGAGGACAAAGATGAAATCCGTATACCAGATGTTGAGCCTGCTGCTTTTCTCGCAATGCTGAAGTAAGCATCATTCATCTGCTGGATGTGTTTTCCCTTCTGATGTATATATACACTACTAATGTTAGAGCTGAAGTATTAGACTTGCATGTAAACAGAAAGAAAGCAGTTGCTTAAAATATCTCTCTTTTTTGTGTTTTAAACTTTTACCTCATTTTGCTCTTCCCCTCTCTACTTACAGGCACACATATATCAGACTAATGTAGGCAGTTGTAAATAATGACTTCGACAGGGGATCTTTGGGCACATTGTGTACTGTAATGCCTATCGATCTGATTTGTCACTACATGTTACACAAAGGAATGGAGTTACTAAAAAGATGTCAGCTGTAACAAAAAACCCCAAACCAACTGTTCTACTTTGCAAGCATAGTGAAAAGTTAAAAACATGCACAAAACCCCCCATACCCAGTAAATTGCTGGGTTTGTATATTGACATTGTTCCAGCTCTTTTATAAACTTGCTCTTTGCAGGTCTTGTCTTAGAAAAATGACCCTAAGTTATTGAATATAGCCTCTGAAAATTAAATTTCTCCTCATATATCATAGTGATGCATTTGGAAAGTGATAAAAAGGCTGTTTATGTGAATAGAGTTTTTTGTCTAATAAGGAAAACCGGTCAGTTTACATGATCATTATTTTTCTTCTTGCAAACTGCATCAGAAATGCTGTCTTTTCCTAAATGGGCATAATGAAGCAGTCTCCCTGATGAATTGTCCTTGAATATATATCTAAACTCTGATTATGAAAGAGAAATGACCTATCACAGAAATGTTATGGCTTTGAGGTTTTTTCCTCTCAGAAAATACATCAGTATCTGATAGTGATCCTTTTAATATGCTGCAGATTTTCTTGCATGTAATGGTATAATCACTAGCTAACAATTTATTGTATTTCATAGATTGTGATTACAGAATGGTTTCTTTTTTCTTTTGCATTTCAATGTCACTGTAGATGAACATCCAAACTTGCATATAGAGTTTCTATAGGTTATCATCAACATCAGAAATGTTCTGTGCAAATATCGTTAACTACCAGGAAGAGCTATGCAGATGTGCTATAGACCTGGAATATCAAGTTAAGATATGACATTATACAGGGAGTTGGATCCTTTGGGCCTTTCTGGTTTTGTGGCAGAGCTCAGACTGAATTTTACAAATCACAAGTACAAGATACTTGGGTTCCCCCAGCCCCCCCGTTCTTTTTTCAACAGCAAATCTATTTCACTGTGGCTAAACATGATTTGCCATATAAAAACTGAATGTTTTCTGAAGTTATCATTAAGAACTGTGTTCAGAGAGCAAGCCTAGAAAAGAGAGTATCAATACTGACATCTAGGTCTTGGCATATTATGTAGCCCATGGCAATTTAGAAAACTATCTGTGCGAGCATGACCAGAACCAAGGGATTCTTCACCTTCTCAGCTTTTACTTAAAAGGCTAAAAGACCAGAAAAACTTTGTGGTCTGCATGGATGGTGTGGTAACCTTGTCAGTGCTGCCTTCCCTTGATGCCGTGTGCCTGAACCTGCAGAGCACTCCTGTGCCTGCAGACACTGGGATGTCTGCAGCTGTGATGGTGCAGGGAAGGCAAAGGGATGTTGCAGCATTCTCCTTATCCCAGACTCCAGTGCATGTGGAGCTCTGGGGGAGCCACAGTCCCACTCCCTCCTGTCCCTCTGGGAAATCATCCCTTTGAGTCTTGCTTGCAACTGCTGGGAGCAGTGGATAGCAGAAGGCTGATGATATTGTTGCTGCAGAAGGGAAAGACTTTTTACCTATTCCAAAGCAACCCTCTCCTTCATACACTTCTTTGTGCACCATAAACTTTGTCAGAACATACACTGAGTTTGTTTTTGTGGGGGTTTTTTGTTTTGATGTCTTGTTGGTTTGGGTTTGGTTTTTTTTTTTTCCCCCTGGACAATGAATTCTTCCAGCATAACTAGTTTTTGTGTTTTACTATAGAGTGGGCATTCTGGTAACAAACACCAGATGAGGGATTGCTAGATGTACCACAGGAAATAATGCCTCAACTGGTAGCTATTAATTATTCTCCCGGTAAAATTGCTTTGGCTGTTCTCCACAGTTTTATAAACAGGGTTAAACTCCTAGTCTAGCAAACTCATAGTCTCACTGACACACTGAATTGGTGTCTTTAATGTAGTATAGCTTATCTCAGTCTTGACTGTTCAAGCAGAACCATGATCTCATCTCATCCCAGGATGAATGTGTTACTAAACTGTCAAACTCCATGGTCTAGCAGAATCCTCAGTTTAAGAACAGGGTGAACCTGGAATATCAGTAATTGCAGACCAGAGTCGAGGTGTGTTGGCAGAGTGGGAAGTGTGGAGTATTGCTGACAGCCGATCTGTGCTGTGTCTCTTGTAAATCAGTGATATTAGTTCCTCACTTTCCTGAATATTAAACCAGCAACTTTGGTACTATTTGAATTTAAAACAGATGTCATCATTCTCTGCTGTACTAGTAGGCAAGGAGAAGGAATAGAAGGGAGGAAAGAGTTGGAGAGCATTGAGGAGACTCCTAAAACCAAATTAATTGAAACATTGAAATTTTTTGGCCAGTGAAGGAGCTAAGCCTGTAACCATTGATATATAGATATGCTCTTTGTTGTTACAAATAAGCTGAAACCAAGTAGTAAAGATTAAAAACAGGTTTGGCTCTGTGTAAGTATTCTTTTTCTCTGTAACCTCTTAGATTTTATATTGCTGGAGCAGTATCTCCTCTGTGCATGTTTCCTAAGTGTGGCTTGGAGGATACTGTCTTAGACCTGCAAAAATACAAATAGTTATTTACAACTACAATCAGATCAGTGTAGGTACTAGTTCCTCTTTATAGGCCCATCTGTTCTGCAAAAAATTCATTGTGTAGGGAAACCTGCTAACTAGAAAATTTTACTTAGTACAGGGTCGCATACAACTTCAGCTTTTCTGGAGGAAGACACTTTTATCGGCCATAAACACCAAGATTTGCTTATCCCTGTGAGGAGTAAAATTGCATTTGGCATGGTTTTAGCACATTGCATTCACCAGCTGCAAATGGGGCCCTGAAGCATGAGATTCTGAAAAGAACAAACTGTACAATGCTTCATTTCTCTGAGCAATGGATCCCAGCAGTTTAGTTGCATAAGTAGAATTTCACCTTCATCTCTTCCACCACACTAGCAAAGCAGTAAAGCTTTTTTCCTCCTTATGCAGTGAGTCTGAGAGAAGACGCTGCTGAGTTAGGATGTTGCAAGCATTAAAAAACCTGAAAATTACAGTTCTGTGCCTTTCCTTTTCCTATAAGTTTCATCTCCCTGTTTAAAAAAAAAAAAAAAAGGAAAGAAAAAAGCCATCCGCTAAAAACATCCTGCCCAATATTTATGGAAATGAATAGCACCTGATATACTTAAATAGCATTTTTCTTCTTAGACATCCTGGTTATTCCATATAAATTTGTTGTCTTCATTCCTGTGTTTGTATATACACCTCAGTAAATCACAGGTCACCATCATGGGATATCCAGTCCAAATACTCTTGGTAATGTTCCAGCCTTGTGTTATCCCAGTAAGGTAGCAAGGAGCTCCCACTAGGGGCAGATGGCCTCTCATCAGCCAAAGCCTGTATGGAAGGGACACAGGGCTGGAGGGGCCATGCTTTGTAAACATAACCGTTGTGTCCATGGCATGCACCCCAAGTGGGAAGTTGGGTTCACCTTAGATTTACGTTCTCTTCCATGGGTGCTGAATTTGTTTTGTACTTTCTTTCTGGATTTAATCAGTACTCCCCAAAAGCACTGCATAGTTTTAATGTGGAGCCATCTAAATATTCTTTATTTGTTTATAATTCTAAGTAAGTTCGCTGTTTACACATTCTGTTTGTGCATTAAGCAGCAGTGTTACATCCGTGTGCTTGGTTTCAGGTACATATACTGTGATGAAATCGATTTGGCTGCTGATACTGTGCTGGCCACTCTTTATGCTGCCAAGAAGTACATTGTCCCTCATCTTGCCCGCGCCTGCGTCAACTTCCTAGAGACAAGTCTAAGTGCAAAGAACGCCTGCGTGCTGCTTTCCCAGAGCTGCTTATTCGAGGAACCTGACCTGACCCAGCGCTGTTGGGAAGTGATTGATGCCCAAGCTGAGCTAGCATTGAAGTCTGAGGGCTTCTGTGACATTGATTTTCAGACACTCGAAAGCATCCTCCGAAGGGAGACTTTGAATGCCAAAGAAATCGTTGTTTTCGAAGCAGCTCTGAACTGGGCTGAAGTGGAGTGTCAGCGCCAGGAGCTGACGGCGACCATCGAGAACAAGCGCAAAGTCCTGGGGAAGGCCCTGTACCTGATCCGCATCCCGACCATGGCTCTGGACGACTTCGCCAACGGCGCCGCTCAGTCTGGGATTCTCACCCTCAACGAGACCAACGACATCTTCCTCTGGTACACGGCAGCCAAGAAGCCCGAGCTGCAGTTTGTCAGCAAGCCCCGGAAAGGCCTCGTTCCCCAGCGCTGCCACCGCTTCCAGTCCTGCGCTTACCGCAGCAACCAGTGGCGCTACAGGGGCCGCTGCGACAGCATCCAGTTTGCTGTTGATAAGAGAGTGTTTATCGCGGGCTTCGGGCTCTACGGCTCCAGCTGTGGGTCGGCAGAGTACAGTGCCAAGATTGAACTCAAACGGCAAGGAGTTATCCTAGGCCAGAACTTGAGTAAATACTTCTCGGATGGTTCTAGTAACACTTTTCCCGTGTGGTTTGAATATCCGGTGCAGATTGAGCCTGACACCTTTTACACAGCAAGTGTGATATTGGATGGTAACGAACTCAGCTATTTTGGACAAGAAGGAATGACAGAAGTTCAGTGTGGGAAGGTGACTGTGCAGTTTCAGTGCTCTTCGGACAGTACAAATGGCACGGGGGTACAGGGGGGGCAAATTCCCGAACTCATATTTTATGCTTGAATGAGAGTGTGTGGAGACAGAGCATTTTGCTATGAAGAACCTGTCAGGTTCAGGCCTACTGACACTTAGATTTTTATCTGCAGATACGTGATCAGTACAGGGAATACGTAACTAAACGCTGTGGGCAAGTTCCTGCCTTGCTATATGTTTGGCACTGTCAGTGATGAAGTTCAAGTGTAATATTGTAAACTGGAAGCTCTTAGAAACAATGAGTTTTAAAGGCTTTGTAAGAGGGGTGCCTGTTTGCTGGTGATGCTGACCCTTTCTTTGATGCACCTGTGAATCACCAGAGGACATTCATCTCTTGTATCTCACTAAACACTGTCTTTGTTGATCCCTTTTCTCCATTTCCTGCTTTCTGCTCGTAATTCTTTAGGGAGGTAGGGGTAGAAAATGAAAAGCCTTTTTTTATAGCTCTCTCTGCTGTCTGCTCTGCAGACTTTAGAGATTCCAGCAAACCAAACTGCTTCTGACCATGGGAGCTGAAAGAAGTCCCTCAGTTGTAAGCAGAAAAGGTGCGGGTTCAAACCTTCATCCTATGAGAGTCTCTGGCAGCTGCCTGTTTGGGATGGCTATGGGGGAAGATGGAGAGAAGGAAGCATCATTCAGGAAGCTTACACAGCATGCTGACCATGGCCACAGTGCGTGGGCATGTTTATGGTAAGGAAGGGATGTGGGCTTGGCAGGTTACCCTGGGAGTTCATTTTCTATGAATCCCACCTCGAAGCCAAGGAAGTACTTGCACGCATTCAAAGGGTATATGCAGCTTTTGAAACTCTACTCCCATGACCTAGTTTTTGCTACATTGAGTTGCTCTTGAAATGGCTTTTCTTTGAACCCTTACTAAATAAATGGGAATTTAATATTAGTCATCTGATGCAGGATAATTTTTTGTTTGCTTTGGGTGGGCTTTTTATTTCTTCCTAAGCATGGTAGAAGCAGATTATAGAGGAACAAAAGAATGTATTAATCCTGACTTTTTTTCTTTTTATTATCAGTTGAAATTTAGACAAAGACAGAAGATTCCCAACTGTGGTCATATTATACTTAGTGTATACCATCAGATAGAGGTGAGGAAGAAGTCTTCTCTAATGTGTTAATGTTGGATCTCTTGCAACTGCTTATGGCTAGACATCGATCAGAGGATTATGTGGTACAGAACCTTTTCTTGTCTGAATTTTTTTTCCCTCAGACTTCTTGTTATGTGTCTGTATCATTTTTGGAAAAGTATTAGAAATACTCCTTGTATCAGGGAAGGAAGCCAGTATGAATAAGAACTACAGGTACTATTTAAACATGAGAAAATCCCTCACCACTGCACTGAGTCAGTTGCTCCTCATAGACACAGTACCTGTTGTAAAGCATCTCATTCTTACTTCACCTCTGAAGTGGGTTCTGTTTGTAGCGTACGTTTTAACGAAGTGAGAGGGCCAAATGATTCTTCAGACAGGCTGAAGATAAATGTTATACTATATCAACACATTAATGTAGCATAACACTAAATTCTCTTGTCAGTTCTGTAATAAAAATGTTTTTCTCCTATGATTTCTTACCAGTTTAATGCTATTACTCTTAAGTGTTGCTCGACGGTTGGAATCCTGGCCCCCGGCCATCCTAAAGTGCCAATACATCTTTGCAGTGTCCAAAATACCATCTGAAGTAAGGAAAACTGGAGTGTAGACATCAAACACTTTATGGCCAAAGCTCAGATTTTCTCTCTAGGTAATAAAAGGAGAGCCAGGTAAAAAACTACCCTGCAGGATTTATGCCTTTCATGCATTTTAGCGTTTAATGTTTTATATACATACGTACATACATGTGTGTGTAAGCAGCGCTCTTTCTGAAATGTAAATACCCTCAAAATATATAGAAAAATGTTTTGTTTTTTGTAACAGATGTACATAATCCAGACTGTTAGTGAAACCTAAACAGAATGCTCCATGGAAAACTCCCAGAGAGAGATTTAAAAAAACCTCCAGTTATTTATATTTAGATCTGCAGCTGAAAATAGACGAAGAGTATAAATGGTATGGAGTGGAGGAAGAGTTGTTGAAGAGATTGCAAAAAGGAATCTAAGATTGTGATGAGGTAATGGTCATCTACTTTTAGACAAAATCTGAGCAGCAGTTCCTCTTCTTTAGATACATTTGAAAGCAGTGAAAGATGCTAATCAGCTGATTAAGTTTTCTTAACAGCAAGGCTGATGCAGATGTAATTACTCTGAGTGATGATCAGATTGACAAGTTGCTTGTGGTAACAAGCTGCATTCTGAGTTGTTTGGAAAAAACCCCAGGTGCCTCAGCTGGTGGGACAAGTCAGAGAAACTGCATTGGTATAACTAGACTTGGGTTCTTACTTTTAATTTATTTTTTTTGTTTTAATTACCTGCAAACAAAGGTGAAGTATCTGCTACATTCACTGGCTGGAACAGAAGTTCAGAGATCAGAATACTCTGTAGCTGTAATATGTAGAAAAGGAGCTGTTATTTAATTACTATTTTCTCCTTTTATGAAATCCTTTTGACGAAGTAGGATGAAAGCAGCCTCTAGCTTAATTCCTCTGAGTCCATTCTGGGTTTTAGGAGCTGGTGCATGTAAAGGTTTCCAGTATGGATAATCAAACGATAGCACCCCAAAACACCTTTTGATGCTCACAGTGTGACTTGTTTCTGAGCACCACCTGATGCTAACAAGTACTGGCATATAAGAAGGTGGCCAGTACCAGTCACCTTGGGACATCAGGGCACTTCAGTAAGTACCTAAATGTGGCACCTACTGTGGTTGGTTTAGCAGTAGCATCCAAGCTTGAATACATTGACTGACATCTTGCAAGCATCAGCCATATCAACCTGGAATGTAAATGCAATGTCCATAGAGATCACCTCATGGATTCTGTCTTAAACTGTACTTGGCCATCTTTGCTACTTGTATCTTTGATTTTCCTAGTGAGAGGAATCTGTCATAAGAGAGTATAATGTAATATACTTTCTGCATATCTAAAATAGTATTTAAGTGAACATTTTAATTTTGACATACTTATTGCACTGAACTGGTTCGGGTTTTGGGGTTTTTTTTGTTGTTGTTGTGATAAACTCAGCTCACTTCAGGTCCCAGCACCCATTTGTGCTGAAGCAGTGTTTGACCTTAGCAGGCTTACATTATTATTTATAAAGGACAGATACATATATATAAATATATGAAGTACCTCATGTTGAATGTTATTGTACTGTATCTTTAATGTCACAGTGCAGAGCTTGTTGGACTCATGAATGTGTATAATCACATTGAACATACAAATAAAAATGATTCTTAAATTACTGTTTCCTGTAGTATCTTTGAAGCATGAGCTGTGAAAGCCCTTACTTAGTTATCTCTTTTAGCAGTTTCTATTGTTGCACAGTTGTGCAGGGATATTTGTTGAGCTTATGTATTCAGAGATCTTTTGATCCCCAAAGAAGCAAAAGTCTAAAGGAAGAACAATGAAAATGTTAATCAGTTACATTGTAAAAAGGTTGACGATTAAGCTAATGAGCTAGAGTGAATGAATTCATTTATGTGCTTTAAGAAAGACCTTGTCTAGTAGCATTAATATTTTAGTGTTCTATTAATATTATTAAGTATGTGGAGATGAAGTGGGAGGGTCTCTTGTTTATTCTAAAAGACAGTTGGCACGGGAAAGGCCATGCTTTTCAGTCTCTGATAGATCAGAAAGGACATGGGTAGTGCCAAGAGGCTGTTCTCTGATGAAAAGTTAATTACATTATTCAGAAATCTGACTATTCTCTTACTTAACAGTTTTCTTGCAAAAGATTTGAGACTTCACTTTAAATACATTTGTGGTCAGTGAAGCTGAAGCCCCACTTCCATGATATACCCTTCAGATATTACTAAGCTAATGACAAGAAATACTCCACAGTTTGATAGAGAGACATGGAAATTGAGGAAGTCTTCCCCAGTAAAAATCAGTACCTTCAGAGTTCATCCAAAATTCTGATTAAAGCATGTTTACAGGCACCAAGCTTGTCACTTTTGGTAAGTTGTTTTTCTAGAATTCTTACTGCAATGCTTGGTACCAAACTGCTACATTCTTGATCCAAGTTCTCTTATGTGTCCTGCACTTCTCATTTGGAACTGGCTTCAAGCAGGAACTCTCCTTTGCCTTGGCCTGTACTAAAGGCACCAGCTCTTAAATGTGTGGTAGACAGTAGTGTGATCTGATTCAGTAAGTACCACACTGGCGGCAGCGGCAGTGTAGCTTGGTATGTTAGAGGAGATGGGTGCTGTTAGCAGCCTCAGATTCTTTGATAAACAGGCAAGAACTAAGGGGACAAGATGGACAAAGGATGGCCTGTATCATCCAAAGGGACATTCCCTTCTATTTCTGGCTGAAATCTGACAGAAGTGCTGGGACACTTGCTTTGGAAATGGGTGTTAGGTACAGCTGTGTCAGTATCTTTGGTGAGGCAGAGAAGCACATGTGTGTTTGCACCAGAAAAAAAGGAGTTTGAAGTGGAAGGAAAAAGTAATAGGATATTTCTGGGTTGGGGAGGAATTGGACTCCAAGAGGTGAATTCTGTTGTTGGTCTTGAAGGTATTGTCCTGCTTGGTGGAGAAGAAGCTCCTTGTTCCCGCTTAGCTGGAAACTCCTCACAAGCTGACAGCCCCTGCCTCTGTCTGTCCTGTCTAAAACAGGCTCCTTGTGAATGCCCAGGTCTTAGGTGTAGGAACCCAGGATTATTTCCTGGCCTCTGATAAGCAAGCCTAGTTATCCTACAGCTCAGGACAAGTTTAAAAAAGCTAAGAGAGTCTTTTTGGACCTCCCAAGCCCAGCCGTCAGTGGAAGCTGAGATCCTGGCACAAAGGTGAGATGGGGACTTCAGCCCAGCAACAGTATTTGGCCACTGTAAAAAGCAGAAGCTTTGAAAGCCAGCTTATTGTGCCAGGCTTGCAGGAATCAGTGGGAGCAGGGATACCTGCTGGTTTCCTGAAGGCAATGAAAGCTGCTTTCTCAGATGGCAGGGTGACCATGTTCAGAGTGAAATTAAGGAAAAGCTTTCTGGCATGCTGCTACATTTCTAGAAGTCTGAATTTATTGTCTCCCCAAGACTTCCTCATAAAGTGAGGCCCTGGCCCAGCTGAAATCAGTAGGAGTTGCCCTAGTGACCTCAATAAACCCAGGGTTTTTGTTTGTAGTGTTCATTTTGTGTGATTATTCCCAAAACACAACATAAAACTGCCCAAGAAAGGGAAATTAATTTTGAAATCCCACTGTAATCTGATTATCTAAAATACAGGTACAAACATTTCTATTAAATTTTACAAAACTCCTGCTCATCAGATTTTTTGTGCCTGCCCCCAGGCTTTTCTACTAGAATGCTTTATCTTCAGCCATGAATCTATAGACAGAACAGTAAATTTGTATGAGGCTTTATGTATATTTTTACAATCTCTGTATGGAATTCATAGCACATAAGATGCATAGCACAGATAAAGTATTTTTAAGATTAGAAAGTGTGTGTAAATTGCCTGTAGTCTGTTCACCATGAAGAAAAAACATAACCAGCTATTTTGCTTGAAGGCACTGGTATTTTGAAAGAGCTTCTTGAAGTCTGTAAGCTTGTTGATACCATCAGAAATGCATTTATATTAATCTTTGAATTGTAACATTTTAAAATCAGCTTTCTAATTGTTTTCTGTAGACAAAGATAACACTTTTGGCCTTCATTGGTGGATCCTCCACCCTGGTCCAATGGGGTTTATATTTGAACAGATCCTTGCAAGAGCAATTTTCTAGGTCTCATTTTAAAGCTTCACGGTGACATTAAGTGTTGCTTGGGGAGCATCAGTGTTTCAAAAATAGCCACAGCTGGTTTTAGCCTAACAACAAACAGGGCTTGCATGGGGAGGTATCTGAGTGGGCATGCTGTGGCTGACTACAGAAGAAGGGTTTCCATTTCCCTGAGGGTGAAACATCTTGTGCTGCTGACAGCAAGCACCTGCTGAGCATTGTGTCAAACAATTCAGCAGCTGTGAGGAACTGGAAGGCATAAAGTACCGTGGGAAGCTCTGTATGAAGACAGTGGTGAAGGGTCCTGGGTGCAGGGCTGTTGTGAGCAAGGTGATTCCCTAAACCAAAGAACTGGGATCCTGTATCACAGCGATGGAGAGTTATAGCTGGGCTGCTGAATGGCATGTGATTGTGTTTTTTCACAACTGTGAATCCCATTTTGCATTTTACTGTTATTCTGGGAGAGTCTCCAGCTCTCCTCTACTCTGAGCTGCCTATTCCTACTCTGTGCCAGAGGCTTCCATGTGGTCAAAGCACAGGAATTCCCTGTGTGCTGAGACTGGGATCACTGGGAACACCTGGTGGAAGAGGACAAGTTGAGTGAGGGTGGGACATCCCGGTACTTTGGTGTGCTGCTTGGAAGCTGTCCTGGTTGTGCTGAATGCATGTCAGGAGAGGCAGGATAATTCCTTTGTGTGTACCCATGTATTTCAGTATTCCCTAGCCTCACTTTCTACAGCCAGTTGCTGGTTGTGCTTAAAATGGATAATGAGCATTAATTCACTTTTTTTGTAGGCTTTAAGAGTTATGATTCTGCAAAGGCTAATTCATGCTTCTGTCTTTACAGGGTCAACAATCCCAGCAGGCTCAGGGGAGGTGTTGGGAGACAGGGCTCACATGTACTTTAAAAGCACACATGGAAACATCTGCTTTTTTAAATGCCTTGTTCTTAGGAAGTTGTGCTGCAATAAAACAAATTCATAGACAGCTGGAGCTTGGCATGTCTGGCTTGTTTCTATAGTGGGATTTTTTATGAATAAGGAATGATGGAACTGTATTTAGTTTGGAAATACTAAATCCTGCAAAATGTCTGGAGCATGGGGGTAGCATTTGCAGATGTGAGGATATTTCCCATTGGTTGCAGGCTTAGGCTAAGGTGTGACATGTTCTTGCTTTGTTCTTACCCGCCAGGGCATGCTGGAGGTGGTACCCACATCAGACACCATTAGTTCTTAGGGAGAAATAATCGGAGGGAGAGAAATGAAGGACAGAGATCTGGAATACAGAGGAAAAGTATCTAATCAGAAATAACAGCCTGCATCAGGCACAGACAATAGACAGTAAACTGGCTTCAGGAGAGCTATTCAGACATCATGGGAGCCAAATCAACAGACGTAAGGTAAGAATAGACACATGGCAACTATTTAAATGATTTTTAAAAGTTGATTATGCTCAAGACTTTCCTAGACCCTACAAAGGGAGAATTTGTTTTGCTGCCGTAGAATACAGTCCATACATGTTTTTGCCTTTGTCCTCCATGCTTCCTATGATAGTTTCCTTACAATATATGCTACATATGATGTTTTTCCTCCTCAGTGCCTGGGTACAAGCAGGTTGGCTGACCCTGCTTAGGAAAACAATTTTCAAGTATAGCCTGTAATTGTCACATCGAGCACTCTCCTTCACCCCTCTACACATGGTCTTTGCTGGCTTGTAGTAAGATGGCAAAGAGCAGGAGTCCTGAGACATAATTGGGAGAGGAAGCTTTCCCTGCAGGCCACTCTGTTTCCCAGGAAGGCAGGAGCAGGGTGCTGTGTTCCCTTTGTTCCTTCTGATTTGGTATGAATCCGGTGTGGGCTCAACATGATGCCTTTGTGGGGGATTAGCTGGGGCACACGGGATGGCCTTTGCAAGTGCTGTGATTTCTGTGTCACCTTTCTGCCAGCTGCAGGGGGGATGGATGATCCCAGCTCTGGCAGAACGCCTGCTGAGGTTTGGAACAAATCTGAACTGACAGAGAGAGTTCATACCGGGTCAGCATTTCATGGCATTTCTGAGCTGGTATTAGGAGCTTGAAAAATCACTGAAGTGCGGCATGAGATATTTAAAAGTTGGGGTTCCCGCTCGTGGCAGTCGTTTTTGTTCTTATTTTACAACAGAGCTCCCCAGTAGAGTAGTCACAGTGATCATGGGTATTACTATCTTCAGGGTACTGGGAAAGGGCAAAGGCTTAAAACTGAACACTGGAGCTCTGAAGGGAGGTGGTGTAATGGTCAGTAAAATCAGCTGAAAGTTACTGTGTTGTTCTGACTAATTTCTGGCATTTTCCAGTAGCTCAGTCTGTTCTGGCAGGTTTGTTGTCACTGGTTGAAGGTGTTTTTTTGTGTAATGAAATATAACTCCTGACGTTAGCAGGACTGAGAGCAAACACCTACCATTTCCCATTGAGGGAAGCTGGGATTCAGCTCCATGTCTGCCTTTGAAAGGAGGAGAGTTTCTTTTCAGCACTGCCAAAAGAAGTGATATTAATTGAACTAAAGCTTGGAATGAAATGTAAGCTTGGCTTGATCTAGGAGCAGCCTTACAGAATGAAATTTAAAAATGTGCAGCACAGGAAGGAGTTCATGCATTGAATTAAACTAGGACTGATGAATTAGTAAGGATGGTCTATCCATAATTTCGATGAGCTGGGACAGACAGGTAGGGGAGAGGAAGATGCACATAGAAAAAGCAATACCAGCAAGTCAGACCAAGATCAGGAGCCTTCAAAGGAAAAAAAATCGGTCAAGTTAAGGGAAAAGAAATCTCCTTCCCGTGGTTTCTGCCATTTGTCATGCATCTCGAGTGATTGTGTAGATGACATACATTTGCTGAGCTCCTATTAGGACACCATAGTTAGAGAAATTAATTATCCCAGAAGGCCAGAATGAGGTCTTTCAAAGGTCATTACCAGACCTGGTTCCTCATCAATACACTATTTGATTGGAGGAAAAGACTCAAAATTGCAGGCCTTTGATTACTGAGAGGGAAGCTTTTAACTGCTTCCTGCTGTTCTGTCATTTTGTGCTAACCCCAAATGGCCCCATTAAATTGATGTCCTGTTTCCCATTCACTGCCCACAAATCACTCTTCTGTTAATATAGGAAACATTTGCACATGATAGGAATCGGAGTGGCTAAACAGTAAGTCTTAGGGCCAGTGAAGAACTCAAAAGCATTTACTCAGTGACCAAGGAATTGATTTTCCCCCACCACTTCATGATATTCAGTTGTGAACTTTATTAAAAAATACAGAACCTCATCTCTGCCTTTAGAGAATCTTTGCACAGATACCATTCCCAAGCAGTGCAGTGGGAGTCAATCTGATTTCTGTGTGACAGCTAATTTCTTGCAGCTAATCAGGAGATAAAACGAAGGCCAGGAGTGATGCAGCTGCTCAGGCAGTGGGGTGTCATTGCTGACACTGTGTGACACCTCGTGTTGCTGCTGTGGGTTAGGTTAGCACTGAAAACAGTGCAGCAGCTCTGCCTTCTCAGGCCAGCAATGCTGTGAGAGAGTGCCTGGAGCCTGGGAGCTCTTTGGGCTGAAGAGGAGCTGAGCCCCAGAAAGGTTTTTCTTCACTTTGATGGCTGTCTGAGCTTACATAGTGGTACAGATTTGCACATGCATGCACTCTCCTATCCAGAACCAGATCGTGCCTCAGGTCCTTCCACTGGCAGCGTTTTACTGAAGTCCACCCTTACTGTCAGGTTAAACTAAAAGATGCTGACTGTGCCCTGGGGTGATACGTGGTCCCTTCCACACCTGCTTTGCTGCAGAGCTCCCCCCGCAGCAGAGGGAAGTGTAAGTAACTGGATAATGGATCCTAAATCAAGACTAGGTAGCGCAGGAATACCCTAATAATGGTCTCAAAGGACTTTGACACAACTGGAGAGAATGGAGTGAGTGAGCACCTTGTAATTTTATGGTGTTCTTTGTGAGCAAACAAGAAAAAAATTAACCCTTCTTCTACTGGCCTTCAGGCAATATTGTTCCCTTCTGTCCTTCATTTCCCCCACTGCAAAAATGGGAAGATGAAACTGAGCCCCTCTGCAGGGTGCTTTGATACCTGCTGATCAAACCTGCTCCACAGGCAGCAGAATCAGGACAGGTGCAGCAAAGCCCAGCTCTCCTCAGGCGGCTGAGCTCACTGGTGGGGTCTGTCACCAAAAGACTTCCAATATCCTTAAATGTCACTAAACCAAGAAAAGTAGCATTACTGAAAATCATGATGAAAGGGGCCTCAGATGTAAATCCTTTTTAAAATCTTTGTAATCCTCAACTGCTTTAGTTCCAACAGATCTTCCCATAAAATGAACTGCCAGCCAAAAGGTAAATACAAATGCAAAATATTCCCAAAGCAAACATGTTACTGGCTTTTAAAACAAGTCCATTTAAATAATGTGAAAATATATTAAAAGAAGCAGAATCTATTCTGCTTTATATTTGAAGATGAATTAATGCAAATATCACAGGTTTATCCTGCATTAGTCCCCCGAGAGGAGTCACTGGGGAAGCAATTTGTTTCTTGTTAGCTAAGGCAGGGAGCTTTGAAGTTCCTGAGTTGTCTGTCTCTGCAAGTAGCCCATTTAATCTTGAGGAAAAGTGTCAGATCTAAGTTGGGGTGAGTTGTGTGGCTGTGCATTGTTTAAAGGTCTGGCAGGAAGAGGTCTTCAGCGTGCCACCGCCCAGCAGTATGAGGGACAGTGGAAGTGGCACAAAGAATTTCTGGAAGAAACCTTTTAATACCTGTTAACAATGGACATGGAGCCCTGAACAGCAAGTGTCAGGAGAAGGACCTCTATTATGTCTTCTTTTTTTCTTTCCATTTTTAAATTGACTCCTACTAGGCTAAGGGGCTCTCATCCACTGTTTTCTTTTGTCATATCAGGTGAGGATGATTCCTGTGAGGGCTAGTTGCTGGGAAAGCCACCAAAAGAGGGCTTTTTTTCCCCAGTCAGTCTCATAGTTTTAGGGATGTTCACACATTCCTGCTCCCTTGACTGTGCTCATTAATCTGTTTCTGGAGCTGTGCTGTGACTGGATAAGGTAAATTACCTAGAATTAATTCCTTTTGATTTCACCTTGGACTATTGTAATCAGTTAGTTGGCACAACTGTGTGGGCAATGAGTTGTGGCTGGTTAGGTGATGGAAGCATATACCTCTGACAGGCTGCTTCCCTGCACAGATAAGATTTAAAAGCTTTTGTCTGAAACTCCAGAGCCATCAAGTTCATGGGAAACTGCACCTTCATTCTACTCTTTAATTACAAATGAGACCCTCAGCTGTCCATCAGCACAGCTCCACTGAGCTGGTACATGAGCTCTACAGTGTGTCAGCTTGTAGCCTGAAGGTACCAGCCTTGGGTTATCAGCTGCAAAGAAAACCTCTGCAATGTTAACAGCCTATAAAGCAATTTAGGGAGATCAGTATGCATCTGAAGAGAGCTCAAAACAATAGCTAGAGGGGGAATATAAACTGTTTACTACAATTACTACAATTGGATTTGCACTGAAATCTACCGATGCAAAATTCATAGCCTACATGAATTAATTTGCTCCTGATCACTCCTTACAAAAACTCTGGCTTCTCCCTCCTTCCCTTAATGACTTCTATTCGACAGCTGTGGATTTGCAAAGTGAACTGCAGTAGCAGAGTAGATACAAACATTTTGAAATGGCACTAAAATCTGTGAAATGAATTGCCTTTGAAATTTACAGTTGTTGCCAACTTATACCAAATCAAAGTTGTCATGTTTTTATGGACCACGCTAAATCTTTGAGCATCTTTCATCTCACTATCACCTGTATATGAGGGAAGTATTAGCTCTGTTTTACAAATGAAGAAATGAGGCACAGGACATCTGGGAGAGGCCTGGAAATGACTGCTCTATAGCACAGTCTTACAAGAAAGCACCCTCTCACCTTTTCATGTTAGTTGGATCAGCTGCAAGATCTCAAATTGGTTTTTCTGATGTGCCACAACATCAGAGAAGCACTGACTGGTTTGTGTTGGAAGGGACCTTAAAGACCACCTGGTTCCAGCCCCGTGCCCTGGGCAGGGACACCTTCCCACTATCCCGGGTTGCTCAGAGCTCCATCAACCTGGCCTTGAACACTTCCAGGGATGGGGCAGCCACAGCTTCTCCACACAGCCTGTTTCAGTGCCTCACTACCCTCACAGGAAAGAATTTTTTCCTAACATCTAATCTAAGCATACTCTCTGTCAGTTTGAATCCATGGCCTCTTGTCCTGTCAATCTAGGCCCTTGTAAATTGTCCCTCTCCATGTTTCTTGTGGGCTCCCTTCAGGTACTGGAAGGCCACAATTAGGTCACCCTGAAACCTTTTCTTTCCTGGATGAACAGTCCCAGTTCTCTCAGCCTTTCCCCATAAGAGAGGTGCTCCATCCATCCAATTAACTTGCTCCAACAGGTCCACATCTTTCCTGTGCTGTGGACCCCAGAGCTGGAGGCAGCACTGCAAGTGGCGTCTCAGCAGAGCAGAGAGGCAGAATCCCCTCCCTTGACCTGCTGCCCACAGAATTTGGATTGAGTTCCCACTGGGGACCAGGCAGGGAGTGACATGTGCAACACTTTCCCTGGTTTGCAACCACATCTCGGCAGGAGAGAATAGAGTGGCATGCTGGTGTTTCAGATGTCCCTGTTCCTCTGAAGGGTGAGCAGAGAGCTGTAGCTAAGTGAATGGTCTCTGCAAATACTCTATAAAGTCATTTTATGTAATGACCTGGAATTTATATCTTTGCTTATGAAACAGGAGCTGGTGGCTGTTTTAATAATTAGCATGTAGTGTGAATACTATACTGAGCTGAATTCTTTCCTCAGATAGTCTGTGCATGCTGGTGAAGTCAAGGAGAACTGGGCTGGTATCCAAGGACAGAAGCTAGTTGTTTGTCTACTTAGGATACATTGAAAGCATTAGTAATGAGATGTGAGAAGAATAAATAAGCCCATTTACCATGTGGAAGAGAGCTGCCTTACAGAGGGTTAGCTGCAAAATGACTAGTTAAGGGCTGTAGTCAACTGCTTCAAAATGGAAGGCTCTCATTTCTTCTCTTCCCTCATTAAACCAGGAGTGAGCCCTAGAAAATGCCTGAAAGGGACAACTCTGCAGAAAGGAGGTCTAATCCGATATTCTCTGCTGGAAAAGTCCCTTTCATCTGAGTAGCTAAAGGTATGGATGATGATGTTTGTGCGGGGAATTTAAGTGATTCCATGCTTGTGTGCAGGATGGGAGACAAGAGGCCTGGCTCTTTATGGGCTAATCATGATCAATCAATGCAGAGGAGGATCACCTGCAAGCAGGGTTAGAGTTTAGGAGGATACATAATGTCATACAGAATCTTATGATCCAGAAATCAGGTGTGAAGTGAGTTATGAGTCTGGTTGAAGGACTGAAAATGGTTTACAAAGCCTTGGACCATGGGATTGAACACAAATCGTTAACAGGCAAGTGAAGGTTAATTCAGGTTTAGAAATCTGTGCAGCATGAATTTTGTAGCTGCAGTTTACCCTGTAATAGTTAGAGAGCTGTTACATAAAGAGTATAAACTTGGCACTGTGCAGGCAGAGTGGGAAAAGACAGCTCATTTCTCCTGACTAAAGGAGATTCCTTAAAAAGTGGGATTACAGTAGCTCTGAAGGGAAGAGCACGATCCATAGGTTGATGGAAGGCCTTGTCAGCCAAAGCAGTTTCTTCTCTAAGTCAGGATTTCACCGCAGAATTAAAAATACATCAGGTCTAAGATCTTAATAAGTGGTTTCTAAAAAAGATATGTGGGGGGAAAAGAGCACAACAGAGCAGGAGCATCCTGCTGGCCCAAGTGGCTGCAAGCCAGGAGCAGGGGGATTTTGGGTCTGCACTTCTGCTGGAGAATTACAAATAAAAGGAACAATTGGGAAAGGCAAGGTGTAATTCATGAAACAGACGGCATTTGTTTGGGGTTTCTCAGGATTTAAAGCTAATCACAAGCTAAGTTTACCCTCCTGATTCCTCCTCCCACCCCACACCTCCAGGATCCTCTAATTTATAGCCTTCCAGGTTCCTGAGCTTTTCCTGAGTGCGATGTACATGAATGGAGCAGTCTAATATTTCAGTGGCTGCAGAAGCCTGACAGTGTTTTCACATTGCTTCTCTGTCCAATAAATCAAAGCATTCAGAACTGAGGATTGCATACCCAATAAAAGTCCTATGGCAGGGAACGATGGCTGCTCCTGCTTTTTTACAGCTGTGAATCTCCTGGACGGCATTCCTGCTGACTGGAGTGCCTTGCAGCAGTTATATAATTGCAAGTCAAAATTTCTCTGGTTCGCCAAATTGCTGAAGCAGAAGGGTTTGCTTACTACAAGACTGGAGGGAAGAAACTGGAAGGGAGACATAAAAGCAAGAGGCTGTATAAACTGTTGGGCTGTGATCAGCATTTTGATAATTTTAGGAGTCAGTCAAAGGGGAGGGGGGAATGTTGTGTGGTGAGAGATGGGTGAATAATTAATCATGTATAATTTAGTCAATGAATTTTGCTGATTGGGGATTATCTACAAATGGATTCCTGTGTGTGTCAAATGTTATTCAACAGCTCTTTTCAGTGAATAAGTTTTGAGTTGTAGCTCTATCCTGAGGAGTTCATTGAGGTATTTGATAATTAAATACAGAGGAATAAGTGAGAGTACTAGCACAGCAAAAACTAATCAAATAAACGGTGTGTGTATGGTCTCATTGACTTCTTAAGCTGTAAGACAGGAAAAGTTTGCTTGACTGATTTTTCATCACTGTCTGGTCTTTGAAGAGGTCACTTTAAATCTTGAAAGCCATGAAATTTGAGGCATTTGGAGAGAATTACCCAGTTTTGGGGATCTGAATACCTGTCTGTCTGCACATGATTATGTGTATGAAACACCCATCTGCAAATCTTGTACAGACAACTAAGCCTATTTCTTTGACTTATTACTAGTTATTATTGCTTCCCTCTCATCCCTTCATTAAACTACTGTGCTGTTCCTAGATTGCATTAGAGATTATTCAAATAGGGCAGTTTCCTGTGAAATATTTGCAATAGAGCCCAAGCATCATTCTCAAATTCAAAGATCTTAATAATGATCTATAGTATTAATTTCCAGGGCTCTGAGGACGATGCTGATATTCTTTAACCTCCACTCCTTGTGTAACCCTGGGCAGATCAATTACTTGGAGAAGTTTGGTTATCCCCAACTTACAGCTAAAGCCTGTTTGGATGATATAAATCACATGTAGCCATGAAGCAAAGACCTCAGAGACCTGCATCCCCAAAACTGCCATAGTAGTTAGGGGAATGCATGCTCCAAGGGTCTACAGAATCCAATGTCAGAGCAAAAGACAGAACACAGTGATCTGCAGATGCTGTTGATGAAATAAAACTGCACATCAGAACAAAAAAAAAAAAAAAGAAGACTACACATTACTTAGGTGAAGGACTTTACTGGATAAGAAGTGGATTTTTAAGCACCAGTTCTTGTTGTGACAGAAAAATGGCATTTTACCTATTTAATTTAAACTGGTGTCCACAAGAAAACTCTGGACAACCCAATGGAACTCAAACCAGGGCAAAAAACTGTTCTGAATTCCTTAGTAGTGAAATAGATGGTACATCCATTCAGAAAGGCAGTAGTTTAAAATAAAATAGAGCTCTAATTCTATATTGCCACGCAGCTTTATCTTGCAGAGTCACACTCCAAGTAGCACAACTGGCCTTTCAGGAACACATGTGCTGTGCTCAGCTTCTGTGCATGTGTTTGCAGCTCACAGATTGCTAACGTGAGTTTTTTGTTGTTTAAGTGCTTTCTCTTAGGAGGTGGTGCTCATGGTAGTTTGATTACTTGGAATCTGAGGTGAAAATGCCCAACCGAAGAAATCAGCTGAGACAGAGAAAAATCAGCAGCGCATCAAAATAAGAAAATCAGGGGGTTTGTGAAAAACACAATTGCGTGTTCGCGTGTTGCTGAAACGCAAAGGTACTTTTAATAACTCTTTAAACCTCATGTTTTTCTAATAATCTTCCTAATCCTCACCTAGGATTGCCAGGGAGTAATTTGTGGCTGTACTCTGTATGACAGGGAGAAAAGCAAAGCTGCTTGACAGAACATCAAAGGTTTGTGCCACTAAAGTTTTATGCAGCCATTGCTAAATCTTTCATGCTTGAAACAATGATGAAAAATGATTGTCAGCTATGAAACCAAAATTATATCAATTTGCTTCAGGGCTATGGGGTGTTTTTTTCCTCATTTGAAAACATGACCCAGCCTAGCACAGTTCACTTACCGACCTCAAGTGTTCTGTCAGGATTGAAAAAGAATAGAACTGAGTCAGGAGGGGTGAATGTATTTCATGCTTCACAAATGTATGGGGAGGGGGAGGGTGGGAAGGAGACAATACTGAAAATAAAATCAAGCAGGTCAGTGCCCAAATACCTCATTCTGATTGTCTTTATATAACATGTAACAGACAGTGTAGTTGCTCTGTGAATTTCCAAGGGGAATATTCAATGCAGAGTAGCTGAAATGGAAGCTAAATGTGGCTGGAGGTTTTAGTTCCCCAGCAATACTGCTGCAGGTAATTTTTCTGGCTGTAAAAAAAAAAAAAAAAAAAAAAAAAAAAAAAAAAAATTCCCCTTAAAGCTGAATGCTGAGAAGCAGAAGTTTGGGGCTGATTTGGCTTGTCATCTCTGTCAAAATCTGGTCTTAATGAACATCTCGTTAGCTACTCCCACACCTGCTTTTTCCTATTGAGAGTCCTCTGAGGATGTACCAAAAAAAAAAGAGACCAAATAGAGAGCAGGAAGGAATGTGAGGTTTAAATTATCATCATCAGCTCTGTTTGGTATGCACAGGGAGGGAGGCTGCATGTAGCTGCTGCATACTGAGCCCAGAATACGTGCACTCCATCTATGCCATGGCATGCCTGTGGCATGATGGGCTGCACTACTGGGATTGCTGGAGGAGTCCTATGGAAGAGAAGTCCTCAGGCCTCCAAGAGGAGTTTGATGCCAGCCTGTTAGGACTGACCATTGTCCTGCTGTTGCTGTGCAGAAAAGCTGAATCACTCAGAACCTTGCTGCTCTGGAAGGCTGCTTGCAGGGTTCATTTTGGGGGCTGGCAAGAAAAAAATAATCCTTTCAGCACTCGTGGCAAGGGGACTTTGTCTGGACAGCAACCATTCTGCATTGCAGGTGATTTTTTAGTGTTATTTTTGGAGGGAAACAGGAGTGACACAGCCTGGTTACTACTCTTCTCAGACAGGAGAGAGCGGTCCCATCAGTGTAAGGTCCTCAATAGTCCCTCTGCAAGGGCTCTTTCCCTCTCCAGGCTGAACACCAGTCATCTAGAAGCTGATGAGAGTCATATTCTCCCCTCCAAAGTTTTGTTGTCTTCTCACTGACAAGTATTTGCTGATCTTTTGAGCCATTTACTTTGCAAAGTTGTGCTCTGCTGTCTTGATTATAATTTAAAGCTGATTATCATACATGCACAGAGTCAGCCTTGAACATATGGGAACCTTTCAGAGATTGTGTTAGCTCTGAAGAGATGCTACTCAGCAATTAGTCACAAATACTGTGGTATGAAGTGATACTTCTCTCTGCCTCTGCTCTCCTTCCCATTTTTTCTGTACAACCTCTGACAGAGGAGTTGGAGGTCAGACAAAGAAAGGAATGAAAAGCAGGCTAGAAAAGAAAAGGGTTGTAAAGATAAATGGTACCATTCAAATGTGATGCTCTTGAAAGTGTGCTGCGTAGCAAGAAGTGCTGCAGGTTGAGCTGTGTCACCTCACTTGTTTGCAGTGTTTCTTCGTCTTCTTCCATTGTTTTGCTGTAGAGATGACACTATGACATTTTATCCTCAAAATCCAAATGCTTCGTTTAGCTAAGCCTTTTTCTTCTCTTTGCCTAGAGAGGGCAGCCCTGTGTCAGAGGCTTGCAGAATCTTTTGGGAAAGAGAATCAAGGGAATCAATTCAAGCAGTTAGATAGGTGGGTATTGTCTCAGTATTAACTTACCTGCTCACCCCCCTATAAAACCAAAAATATTGCCTACATAGTCAGATAATCACTTTGCTGAGGAGGTTCCCTTGGTAAGATCTGGGCCTATGAAGCCTTGTGACTCTCTTGCTCCTTCAAGAACTTGGCATCTTGGATGTTAGACAGGAAAAATCAGCTTGCTCTTGCAGCTGAGCATCCTTCAAAGGCAGACCCCACGTGATAGGGCTGTGCTGTAAGGCACAGGGAGAAATAAAGGGGTAGAGCAGCAGGACAAGACCAGAAGCCAGCAGCTGGGATTGTTGTACTGGTGCATCTGCATTATAAGATTTTATATGATTAAATTGTTCCACAAGGTAGCTTAATGAAGTTATAAAAAGGTCTCATCAATGCTCCAGCTGGTAGGTAGCAGAATGTGAGATGCAACTGATGGTCAAATGTACACTCTAATCAGTCATGAAAAATTTTATTTAATTAACTTTGGTTTAGTTGAGAGACTTGAAAGTTTTGATCAAAATACCCTCTAATTTTGAATCTTCTTTTGGCCTAATTCCTAAAATATGAATGCTCAAATACATTTGACCTTTCAACCCAGAACATGGCTGATCCTCATGGTTTAAACCTCTAATTATACAAATGAACTGACAAAGTTATCTCTTCTTTTATACTCCTTTAATCTCAAAAGTTTTCTTTAGAAAACACCATAAATTTAGTTGGGGGGGGGGTAGTTACAAGCTTCTGCTTTAAGTTTCAGGGGATTTGTTCTTTAGTAAGCTTTTATTGACAACGTGACTGATTTTTTTTTCTACCTTTCTTAAAAAAGGCTTATTTTTAGAGATGTCCTACTTCTACACCACCAAAGATTGGTGCTTTGGAACAGCATAGCCTGCTGAATTTACCCTTAGTGAGAAATAGGTGTTCTCTCTCAGCACCACCCTGTGCATATTATATGTGTGCCTAAAACGAGGTGCCATCTTTCAGTGAATAAGAGGAGTGTGTCAGAAAAAAAATCACATTTATTTATTATTCACCTGTTTTTTTTTCCTTAATAATGCTTTTTATTTTTGGAATGAGCTACATTTAAAAGATGCTCAAGTTTTACATAGAAAATGAAAGCTTTTTTATGGTGTTTTTTCCCTTTTTTTAACCAGTACTCTCATGCAAAAAGTACTAAACTTTCTGTACTAAGAAAAATACAAAAGCAAAATAACATAATAGAGTATGTGCATAGTTCACTATCTGCTAACACTGTCCCTATTCACAGTCATCAGGATAGTCAGATACCTTTCCACATTTAAAAGTGTATTTTCTCTGTTGCTTTCACAGGATCTCAGGTCTTCTCATACCTCTGGACAGGACAACATGCCTGAAGTGATGATGAAGAACACTTCATACATATTAAAAAACGAGGTAATCTGTGCTAATCGGGTCTTGTCCTGAATCCATTGTTAAGGCCTTACATGAAACAAATTTTCTTTCCCTTCCATTATACTTCTTTTTATCATTAACGATTGTAATTAAATGTCATTGCTTCTGTAAATTCAAGTCCTTCAAAACTAGCTGAGTCTTTGGCCACAATTACATTGCAGCAAAAAGCTCCACTTAGAGTTTTCCCTTCAGGTTTTTCCAAAAATGCCTTTCTTTCAAAAAGAAAAAAAATAGTCTTAAAAAATAGGTTTTTTCATTAAGAAAAATGAATTGAAAAAATCCACTTTCTGCCTTGTCTTTTCAAATAAACTTACATTCAGGAACATAGTTTGGAAGAAGTCATACAGAAAGATAAAAGCTTTGAAAAGCTACTGGAGTTTTATTAGAAACTGGTTGTTATGCTTGGAGAGCCAAACAAAAATAAATTATCAAAGACAATTTCCCTTCTTTCCTGGAGACCTCATCATCTAAGCTGCAAAACTGAGGCAGGTAAAAAAGTTTTTCCCCATCACTCTAGCATCTAATTTAAAGTTAATGTTCTGCAAAGGAATTACGATAATAAGGAAAACTCTCTCAAAGCAAGGAAATTAGGCAACAAAGGATACAGAAAGACTGGAAGCTGCATACCCAATAGACCTATGCATTTTCTGGTGCAGCATCTTCTCTTTTAGCAGGGCCTATTCCAACCGTGTCAGAAGATAGTTCAAGAAAGAAAACAACGGGGCAATTTAGAGAAAAATGTGCCAGCACAGATTTCCTGGTCCTTATTGTGCAGATCTTTCTTCCTGTGATGTTAAATACAAATACGTGCAGACATGCAGACCCCCCCAGGTGTTTTGGTTTGCAGTACACTACAGTTATTTCATGCTGTTTGCAAGCCAGCTAAACAGCTCACCTGTTTTGCTACTGTGTGGCATAAAATACTCAGGCTGAAAAGAGCTTCTCCTTCAGCCACCTCTAAATCATTTGCCTGTCATTTTATTGACTCTTTCTAGTCAATGTAGTAAAGGATGACTTGACATGCTGAAGGAGACCTTCATGAAATTTTCATATTTGCTCCTATTTCCAAGCCATTTTAAGAAGCCTGTTCTTACCTACCAGGTTTTCACTCTAGATATTTCTGTCTTGAATATTTCAATAACTGATTGAAATTTTATTGGGAGTCGGGAAGGGAAGAAAACAAAACTAATTTAACCATAGCAGGGGGAAGAAAGTTCATTTTCTCAACACAGAGAACTGTCTTCAAGCTTGCTCCTAGTGGAATGTCTGTGGGTTTCAGCACTGCAGGTGAATGATTCTGGCCCAGAATGATTTCATCTCTCTGAAAAGGCAGCTAAGTGACAATTTTGTCTAAACTGCCAGTTTTTGCTAGAAATAGTGTTCCAGGTTTTCATAAGCCTGGAGACATTTTTGTCATTTCAGCCTCGTTTGGCTTATTACATCCTGCCAGCCATGTCCAGATAAACCACCTCTGTTATAAACCCACATCTTCTCTATCAACAAGCCTTTCAGTCCCATGGCCATTAGAAAAGCCCTAACCTTTGATCTGCCATTGATGATAGGCAAGTTTCAATT
Organism: Dendrocincla tyrannina; assembly: GCA_035047865.1. Lineage (NCBI taxonomy): Eukaryota > Metazoa > Chordata > Aves > Passeriformes > Dendrocolaptidae > Dendrocincla > Dendrocincla tyrannina. Next base: position 5,749,758 of record JAWWMP010000116.1, read on the forward strand.
TGTGGTTGCTAGCCTGCAAAAATGATCTACAAATGGCATGTTGCAGGATGTAATTTTGTATCTTGCAGGATGGTGTTCAAGTCCTCTCACTTCCCTTCAACATGAAGGTCATTCCTCCAGATCTGAAATTACTGTTGCTCCAAGTGACATGAGGAACTATGCCACAAGCTTAATTTAGAATAAAACCACACTATAGTAATGTTTCATGTCAATTTGTTTGCACTGATTCAACAAAAATGTAATTTCTCACTGAGCTGGAAATAAGACTAGTCCTTAAGAGAACAAAATGTTGGGGAATATGTTTCTCTCTTATTCAAATTGGTGGATTAGTCCTCCAATGATTCTTTATTTTTAGTAGGAAATATTTTCTCATTTCCCCCCCTGTTTTTTTAAAGCAGCAAAGTGCTTACCGACCACCTTCTGACAGGTTTTCTTTTCACCAAGCTTTCCTGAGACTGTAACTGTTCAATATTACAAATCCATGTTTCCTAGTATTGATGAATCTGCCTCTTGGAAAGCCTGAGTTGCAGTGATTAACTATCTGATTAAACTAAGAAAAAGAGCTGCCTTGAGGGCTTGAAAGATGTGCCCTTCAGAGGATTTAATTTCATGATCTCCCTAATCAGTGTTTGTAAGTTCACTGTACAGCCTATGCACATCTTTTAAATCACTGCAGGTTGCATATTGGTTTGTGGTGTTATCACAAATTAGCAGCACAATATCAGTTTCTCTGATGCAGGGAACTCTGAACAGGAATCGTTTGCATTTCCATTTGAGCTTCCAGGAGACAAATATCATAAAATGAATAGCCTTTTAATTTAATTGCCTTCCAAGGCAAGTCTGAGAATAGAAAGCACAATGCAGTGCACAGTTACTGTAGAAACGGAGGAGGTCAAAAGCTCAGCATGCAGACCCTACATCAGTCACCACTGCTCCCGTGCAGGAGGTTTTTTTTAATTCTCACTGCATCTCCATCAGACCCCAGGAAGCCAGATAATTCAGCGTTAGTATTCCGAGTGGAAGTGCTGGGTCGTTTGTCACTGGTGGGATCATGCTATGGAATCTGTTTAAAAAAAAAAAGCTGCCAAAATGAAAAACTGCATTGTATCAGTGCTCTTATATATCAGCCACGAGAATTAACATCAGGCCAAAAAGAAAGAAAAAGGAGAGGAAAAATTCTCTCTTTCTTATATAAGAATGAAAGAGACAGAATAAGGCAAGGAAAAGTGGTACAAAATGGATAACAGTCTGCCTAGAAACCCTTTTTCAAAACCATCTTTCTGTTACAGAGTTTCCTGTGTTATTTAGCAGAGCCAGCCATGCTGAATGCAATGAAAGCAAAAACGGAGATAATATCATGCTAATATTCAAAACTCCTGCACTCTTTTGACTGTAGAAATAAAGAGCTGTAGCTCTTGTAAAACTTGAGCTAGCCTGGGAGCTCATCAATGAACACGGAAACCCATCCACACTGTGCTTAATGTAGAAAAGGGATTTCTTGACTATTTTTGGACTGGCTACTGCAAGATCTGTGCTGCTGCTTCAGCTTGAATTCATTCGTCTGTCTGCAGAAAAGTTCAGAACTCCTCCTCTGTGTCTGATCCCACATGCCTGTGCTGGCTCAAAAACTGGCACAAAGCGCTCCCATATGTAGCAGACTCAGCTGCACAAAGGGGACCACATTAACCTCTCATTTCACTTCTGGACTCTTGGTTTTTAAAAGCACAAAAGTTCTTTTCAGCAGGTCTTGCATGAACAGTTGTTAGCATTTCTAATATTTCCGATTACGACACTAAATTATTACATGTAATTGTATTATTATTACTTGCTGAAGGAGAAGGAGGGGGTAATACTTTCCAACTAAAAATATCCTAGAGGCCAGTGTTGTTTCCAAGGAGGGAAAGGACTCGGGTTCAGCTCATCCATAACTTCTCCAGGCAACCTGTGCCAGTGCCTCAGCATCTTCACAGTAAAGAATTTCTTTCTAATATCTAATCTAAACCCACTCTCTTTCCATTTCACAACATGCTCTTGTACATTGTCCATGGTGGAAACAAACTGCTTAATTGCGGACAAGCTGCTGTGAACAGGTACCCATAAGGTGGACTCGTGCAGGTTAACTTTTCTGCCTTGAATGTAAACCCTTAATTAGTTAAAAGTGATTTCTCTCAAGTACCCTCATGTAGACAACCCCAAAATTAAAAGGATTAGCCTCCAGTTTAACTCTACTGAAAAAGCTAACGGGAGAAAATGAAAGAAAAACATGTAAAAGAGACTTTTAAAGGGAAAACTTCGATACCCTCATGAAAAAAGAAATGCCAGCTAAGGTGAGTGTGACACAGGCACTGTGCCTGCATGGTAACATTGCATAGCATCCCTTACCTTTCAGATGGCTTTTACATCTGCTATGTTTCACCAAGAGCAAAAAAAGAACTATTTGGCACTTTAAAACACATTGTTACTCGTGGTAAAATTGTGTAATTCTCCCTCTTTGATAGCTGCTATTCCTCAGGTAATGTTGGAACTAGAATCAAAGCTTTTCCTTTTCTCAATATTCAGCTCTAACTGTTGAGAAAGTCTGATTTTCTGTTGAAGAAGCCAAGCTTCACACAGGACTGTTTCTCTTACCCTAGTCCAGTGTTTCTAAGTGGAAATCCTGGTGTAGTGACCTTTGAATATTTATCAAGAGGCATAAGGTTACTGAGGATTGTAGCCTACCTGTAGAGAAAGGCTCTGTGTAGAAGCAGATTTGATAATTACACAGAAGAAAGGACTTGTTTCCCTGTAAAATGATCCACACCTGGCCTGTCCTCACTGCACAGTATGGTAAATAGTGCATGCATTTCCTAAAGGATTGTTAAAACACGGCTGTCAAAAAAATGAAACTGAGAGAGGAGCTCATATAATGCATCAGGGGGAAAAAAATCAGTAAGGGTAAATGGAGAAAAAGGCTGTGTCAGCCCTCATGGAAATAACACATTTTCTTCATAATCTCCTGATACATGGAACAGGCAGTTCCAAAGAGCAGCTGTCCTGATACTGGCTGGAAAATGAAAGGAGACTGATCCTGCCTGGTAGTTGTAATCTGCACAATATGTGAGCGCTAGGAGATTGTTTTAAGGCTTAAAAGGCAACAGTGTGTGTGTGTTGGGGCAGAGAAGTGGTCAGAAGAGACACTAGAGGTGGCACCAAGTTGGGCTGGGAAAGTGCTAGTACTGCAAAGGTTAAGAGCAAAGTGGGGCATTTCTACCAAGAGCTGCTGCAGACTACTGGGTAATGGGCCCAGGTGCAAATCTCCCTTCACCACCACCTGAGTGATTGGAGGAGCCGTCCCCATCCCATCTTTTAAATCATCGTGGGTTTTTGTCTTGTGATTTCAGACCCCTAAATCCAGTCAAAACATCTTTGTTGGGGGAAAGAAAAAAACATGAGCAGAGAAATACCTCCTTCTTCAAAAATCAGCTTTAAACTGGAAGGCAGCACAAATTTGTGGTAAGTCTCAAGACAGCAAATGGCATGGCAAGAATTACAGTGTGTCGTGGGTTTATCTGGATAGGTTTTTTTTTATATATAAGAGGAAAATTGGCTTCTGTTGGAAGCCTCTG
>JAWWMP010000116.1:5753462-5768286 GCA_035047865.1 Dendrocincla tyrannina
AGGCGAGGGGGGAGGAAAGGCCTTGAAGGGGGTTTGCTGGACACCAGGCATTTATCTAGGGTCAAACCATCACACAGTGGGACCTCTTTCACGCAGTGTGATGTGTACTCCCAAAAGACTTGCTTTGCATGTCCATGTTTATTTTTCTTTTTCATCTTCTTAGCATTCCCCTTGGTAAGAGCCTTGTTCTTTCAGATTCTCAGGGTATTTTAGGATGCCTATACAGCTTCACAGGCCATTTCCCAGGTAGTAAGTGGGTTCTCCAGGGATGTTCTTGTCTCTGCAGCAAGTTTAGTATGGACTGTCTGGCCCTGCTGGTCTTCATGTGTGACGGTAGTGTTGGGGTGACAAGAGGAACAGCACAGGACTGTGATGCCTGTATGGAGGTGGGAGCGAGGCAGCAGGGCTGAAGGATAATGTGGAGAAAATGCTTGCAAACGGGGCAGTGCATTGGTGCCTTTGTCAAGGTTGGAACAATGAATGCACTCGAAAGCAGTCATGCATCTTTTATGAGTGATTCCTTCCAGCTCCTAGGTAAGTTTCTAGGCTACTGTTACACTTTTTTAGGGAACTAGGCTATCCTGTCAGGTATGTCCCTTTCTCAGGGTATTTTTCTTGCATAGAGTTGTAAAAAAATAATCATACCAGCTTATCTGATGAGAGTTTTTGGGTCACACAGCAGGAGCATGAGAAGAGGGGCAGTAAGGGAGAGAGCAGTGCAGCCTCCAAACGCTGTAAAATTGAGGCTGCCTCTCAAAATTCCAACATAATTATTTGTTAAAAAGGACAAATTCCACTTTCGTGGTTTTGGTACCATTCCTGGGAACAGCTGTTGCTCTCCCTTGAATACATGCCTGTGTTCAAATCTGCTGAGTATTCTATGTTCTGTATGGCACGTGTGCATTCTCTAGATTTTATCCTGGAAGGGAGGTGAAAAATGTAACAGGTCTAGTCTGTACTGTAATCAAAGATTTATAAGTAGCCATGCATTTTTTATGCATATAAAGTAATAAGAGCTGTAGAGTAAAAGCAGAAATGTGACATTAAATGGTTGCTCTTGCTGATTTTCCACAAGGTATGATCATTTCAGCACCAGGGCTGTAAGAGTGCACCCTCTAACAGGAAGACAATGATTTGATCAGGCTCCAGTTAAGGCCAGGAGCATCCTCTGCTTGAGGGCCAGCTTAGTTTCTCTTGCATAATGTTAAAATAAGCTCAGCTGGTCAGACCAAATGGCTGATCAAGAGATGTTTTGTAATGCGTCCTTTCATTTCATTTCCATAGCCACCAACTTCAAAGCCAGAGTTTCAAATAAATAAAAAAATAAAGATGCTTGTGATTGAAACAGAAAGGGAGCCTTAACACAGAGTAGATCTGTAACCCTCTGTTTGACAGAGAAGAAATCTTCTGTTCCTTCTCTTCATATATATTTTCCAGTGTATTAATCTTTTTATAGTGTTTTCTTTTTCTTGAGCATCCCACTTTCTCTTTTTGTAGTTAGCTGCCAGAGAGATGTATTTTCTCTTACTGACTGCATGAGAATTTCCTAAGGTTAGGGAAACTGGTGCTTCTGGGAAATTATTGAATTCAAGTTATTTGGTGATACTTTTTCCTGCTTCTGCAAGCCCTGCAGGACAGCTAAGGGGTTTATCATTTCATCTTCTGGAACATTTAGGTCACTGATTTGTCTGCTAGCCTGGCAATGTTTTATTTTCACATTGTAGATGAAGAAGTGTAAAGTTCTGTGAGCATAATAAAGTCAGTGTGAAAAGCTACTAAGGTTCATCACAGGATTTCTTGCAAGTTAATTGTTGAAAGCATTGGCATGCAATCTGGCTTGCTTATCAAATTGATTTAAATGGTTGGAGCAAGAAGCAGCATTGTATCTAAACTCCGTCAGATTTGTCTTAGGAAAAGTTTGGTTTAGAAATGGAACCAGAAAAGAAATAAATGCAAGCAGCTGGTATCTTGCTGTTTTGTGACCTGCCTTAAATGCTCTGTGTGGAGAACCCTGTTGAAGGGAAAGGTCTGGCATATGCTGCTCTGCTGAATTTGCTGAGTGCTGCTTGATGCATCCCTTGTGGTGCCTTTTGTGGCCTAAATGAAGTTTTAGGTCCAGCAGTTACAATTTGGGTGCCCCAAACACGCCAGACATTTTCTAGTTTTGCACTGAATTCTTCTCGATGTATTTCGTGATACATGTTTTGGAGTAGCTGCAGTATCAAAATTGTTAATTTTCTGCCACTCAGCACGTGTGCTGCTGTACCCTCCAGCTTTTCCTTTTTGAAGGCCCTGCATCCTGCTTTGCCCAAGTGTTTCCTGTGAGAGAACTAAGCCTGCCTGCGTGGCCCTGGCATGTTTCTATTTGGCCTGAGAAGCTAATCTTCACAATTATTGTCACCAATTCAAGCCCATCCAAGTAGCTGGCTTTGAGAATATTTGAAATACTGCTGCCACTGTTTCAGAGACCCAGATGTACTAGCTTGAAACGTTTATGCTATTAAAAGAGCTGTGAGAAATTTTGGATGAGGCTCCTGTTGACCTTGCAGCCAAATTTCACCCTTTCATTCTAAGACTAGCTTTCAAAGTTTTGATCAAACCATGGACTAACAGATTTATTTCCTCCACCCCTCCACAAAATCTAACTTGCAAATATAATCTTCAACCTGAGACTCAGCCTGCAATTGCTGCTGATTGGAATAGTGTGAGGGAAATCAGGCTGAATGAGGCTGTGTAATTCTTTATTTGATATCATTAAATGAAATGCCAGCATTAGTTAAAATATCCACCAAATGCCACAGGTTTATACCTTAAGTGCTTTATTCACTCCTTGTTCTTTGGTATTCCCTGAGGGTGGAAAGGACTTTAGTCAGAGGAGAAGAAACAATGGTTTGATCAATCACAGACCTCTTGAATTGCAAATAGGAATCAGCAACCAGCTCACAAACCTCTGTGCTGCTCTGTTGAACTTTCTGCAACCCACTCATGTCATTCTCACGTGGTGTCTCTTTATATAACGGACATGCTGAAATCTTTCTCACCATTTTAGGGTTTTGGGGGCTTTTTATACTGCCAGAAAGGTGCTTTTTGACTTGTAGGGCCTCTTCACACAGAGCTGCTCTACTTTCCTGCCAGCACAGTACCCATCGTGTCAGAGCCAGGGTGACACATCACACACAGTAGCATTTCCATGGCACCTGAGTACAAGCATTTAGTATCTTTTATATTACATTAAGAAAGGAGCAGTGATCTGAGAAATGGTGCCAAGCTGCTGTAGCCTAGTGTTCTTGCAACTATCTTCTAAAAATGTGAATATGCAGCTGGGTATCACCTCCCCTCATCTCTTGTGGAACACCAGTGCAGCCCAACTGGGATCTTAATGCTTTAGTGTCGCTGAGGCTCCTGTGACACAGTTGCCAGAAGGGACTGCCTTTGCTGCTGTACAGAGACGCTGCAGGGAACATCTGCAGCTCCCCGGGGTCTCCTCTTCCATTACAGGGAATTCTTGCATATTTCAAGCACGGAACAACAAATAATGCCTCAATCCCCCAGGGTTTTCTTTTTTTGCCATCTGAGAAATCATTTAGCAAGTTTCTGCCCTGCATTTGGAACAGAAGCTTGCAGTGAGTTCTGTGAATGCTCCCCTTTTTGCTGTCCTCTCATGATCAGATTGAGACTGAATGCCTTCTTCGAAAATATGCTTCACAGAAACCAAAGCCACTGAACTACTACCTGGATTCCTGGTGGAAATGTAAAGGACTGGGAGAGTTGCAAAGGGACAGGATAACCTAAGCTTTTTCTTCTGTCTCTGAGCTAAAAAACTTGATGTAACATTGTGTGAGCTACTGCTGCTGAGCAAGGCAAGCTTTGTTCAGGGCTGCTTTTTAGGTAGAGATGTGCTGCTCACCATTTCGATTCTGTTGAGATCTGGCTGCTGGGAAGGGCTAGAATGTTTTATTATCTTGGTCTCGGATAAAGGCATGTCTAAATAGAAAGCCATTTGAGAAAGAACTCTTCCCTGGCCTTTATGTTTTGCTTAAAATGTTTGACAAAATTGGATTTTATTCTTGACTCAGCAATAGATAAAGAATATAATGAGAAAGCAGCAAGTTATGTGTAAAGCAATTGCAGCTGCCTCACCTTAAGATTGTTTTCATTCAGGTGTCTGTTATAACAATTTAGTTCCACTGTGCCTCCCTATCAGATTTTTCTAGAAATCTCTGCTGTGTGCAAACATAAAGGAACTTGGAAGCCACTAAGCTTTCCTAAATGTTAAACAGGTTGCATATGTAGGACTAGTGAACATTTTCTAGGCCAGATACATATCATAATGAGATTAACTGATTAATTAGCTAATAACCGATTGCTATTGGTTTTAGGCAAGCCTGTGCCACGTGGGTTTGGTTTGCAGGGGTCATTTATGGGGGCACTTCTACCCACTGCAGTGGAGGTGTCTCCATCTGAACTGGTAGCTGGTGTTCTATTTTCAGAAGTGGACAATATGCACTTCTAAGGAACAGTTTCCCTGACTGATTAATAGGCAATTACCATAGAAAAATACTCCATGATCTAGTGGCACCTATGCCTATATAACACAAACACAGAATTCCAGGTCACCCGTGCAGATGAATTCTGCCTCTGATGTCTGGTGAGGCTGCAGGAGCACAAGTGGTGGCAGAATGTACCTGTGGGTAATAAGAATATCAGGATCCCTTCTCTCCATCTTGGCCTGGGTGAATAATATGAGACTTCATTTTACTCTTTTGCCCAGTAGCACAGCAGGTTGTGCCCAGGGAAGGCTTCCACAGGAATCAGGTTCCCAATGACTGTGTGTTTGAGATGGAAATAGCCATGATGCTGGTGCCAGGAGGCTTGATTCAGACTGGGCTAGCTTGCTTTTTTCCCTGGTTCCTTCATTGTTCAGTCTAGAAACGGTGATATCTGGGATGGTTTTGGGTAGTTTCAGCTTTGCCCCTCTTGTCCATTTAGCTCAAATGGCAATCTGTGCAGCGGTTCTTTGTTAGCAGGGCAAAGGCAGCTGGTTGTGTTGTGTTTAGTGATTTCTTGGCATTTATCTCCTCACCAAGGAACTTAATCGGTCATTGCAAGTAACCTGCACAGGTGTGTACTCATTCACTCACTTTACTTCAGTGTTGGATTGAAGAAAACAAAGGATATTATGCTATTAGAGGAACTGTGTAACCTCACAGTTAATAATATTGCTTAACTAGACTATCTTGTGTCTTAAGCTTAACACATCATTTAAAGTTTTATTTTAATGCTCCTTAACGTTCCTGTGTAAACACAGCTCTTAAATGATCACAATAAGAACACAGCAGAAGGGGACTGAAATTTCCTCATTAATATCCAATTTTGGTACAATGCAATGTGGTATTAATGTCACTTTTGGTCATGTACAATTGTCAGGGCCCTGACATATCTGGACATAACAGCATGACTTTTATAACCTTGTTATAAAAAGCAATTAGGGGCAACATCCAGCTCTGCAGTTACATATCACATGGAGATGTAAGGAGCTTCCAACAGTGAATTTAATTAGCAGGAAACACAGAGTACTTGGTGACCTGCAGTGCAGATAACATAGTACCCGTCCAGCAATGTTGGCCCCTTTCTATAAACGGGCACCTAAACTGCCCTGATGCTGAATCCATACATAACTGACAGGCTTCCAAGGGACTGGAGTTGGAAACTTCCAACCTGGAAGCCTGAAATGCAATACTGGTAAATCCAGTCTTGTACCAAGCAACACCATGGGCAGCTTTAAAATCCTGAAGAATTATCCAGGAGCAACTATGTGCTAATGCCAGCAGTTACTGGACATGCCTCAAGAATGTGTAACACAGATTTTGGTAATCAAAGCTGCACTGCACAGAATAATAACATGAATGGCTGCTTCATATGCATGAGTGCATAAGGGCCATCATGTACAATTTGGTATGAAGAGGAGTCTTTAGGGCTTGTGTAGGCTGTGATGAAGGAATTCCTTATTTGATATTCAGGGAATATTAAAGATTACTCAACCCAGATGTGGTTTTGTTAAGGTTTGCAGTGCCAAGTTCCAATCCTCTGAAGCGTCTGCGGTTACAGAAGAAAGTTTGTTAGTGACCCTGCGCCTCTCCAACCAAAAGAGCTGATAATAGAAGCCATGATCAGTTGGGATGTTATTGAGAGAAGGTGAGACACGCTTTTGCAAGGTGGGAAAAGCGTGAACATCAGTAATAGAGTGTTAGAGTAGCTGGCCTTGACTGCAGACACAGAGCTGGTGCAAGAGCAGAGCATACATCCTGACCCTGCTGAGCTGGAAGAGCCCCAGGCTTTTCCCAGCTGAGTTTCTCTAGCCCCCACAAACTCATTTGAGAACTTCTGGAGACCCTGTCCAGGTGGCTGCCTGCTAACAGGTCTTGGGACTTGTAGGATGTGTATCTATCCCCAGTGCATTGCAGAGCCTCAGAGCCCCACGGCATCTCAGCTGCGAAGCAAGGCTGAGGGTGTTTGCCCTGCTCTGCAAGGCAGAGGTGTTTGCCCCCTCTGCAAGGGGCTGGGCAGCCACACCAGAAAATGGCTCTTGGTACAAGAAAACATGGACCTGTTAAAGCAGATCCAGATGATCCGAGGGCTGGAACACCTCTCCTGTGAAGACAGGCCAAGAGAGTTGGGGTTGCTCAGCCTGGAGAAGATCTGGAAGATCTTTAGCACCCTCCTAGCACCTTAGGGAAGCTTTGAAAAGGGAGAGAGAGGGACTTTATATATGGGCAGATTGTGACAGGACAAGGTGCAACGGTTTTAAACTGAAAGAGGACAGGCTTACATCACATGTTAGGAAGAAATTCTTTACTCAGAGGGTGGTGAGGCCCTGGCATAGGTTGCCCAGAGAAGCTGTGGATGCCCCATCCCTCAAAGTGTTCAAGGCCAGGCTGGATGGGGCTCTGGCTAGTGGAAGGGGTCCCTGCCCATGGCAGAGGTTTGGAACTAACTGAGCTTTGACGTCCCTTCCAACTCAAACCAGTCTGTGATTGCTGTGATCCTTGTGATTACTTTTGTGTGCAAAAGTAATGCCTACCACGAGAAGGGCTGCTCTCATTTTCCTACTGACTTTCTCTCCTGCTCTGCTCTATATGTACTGAATACTTGCCGAGTTTCACAGTGCTGAATGGAGTCAGGTTTTCTGCCTTTAAATCTGTTTATATCCACTTTCCAGCCTGACCATGCTTACCACCAAAAGAGCCATTTCTTTTATGGTATCCCATTGAGCTGCTTGCAGGGGGTTACTTGCAGGTGGCTCACTTGACTTTGACCTATAATAAGAGCAGAGATTTTTAGGATTGCTCGAGTGTAACCTAAAACCTTTGAGCTAGAAGTGTAGAAGGCAAAACTGAGCTATGTGTGCTCAGGAGCAAAAGAAACAGGATTTAAAATATTTTATTATTATTTAATAAATAGGTAAGAAGTGGGTTCCCAAATTCTCATCTAAGCTGACTTTCATCAGAATAACTACCAAGAATAACTATCTCTCAGGAAAGTAGTTAATCTTACTTGTATTGGGATTTTCAGATTTTTAATGCTTGGATCTCTCCAGCAGCCTGAGAGCAAAGAAGTGTGTTTGAGGCCATAGCCTATTTCAGAGCACTTCAGATCTATCTGTTCTCTTCCATCCTGTTTATGCTACCTCAGGAATACAGAGCAATTAAAACCTCCTCAGTGTAATGTTTAGTTCTGCCCTGCAGACAGCAAGTGAAAGGTACAAGACAGCCTCACAGGCTGCTCCCAGGTCCAAACTTGAAGCTTTGGAATGATAGATAAATATAAGGAGAAGGATACCAGCAGGGCTTTGCAAGACTTCTCTTCAAGTCTTTGTCCTGATGAAGGTTTGTTCTGTGACATTGAGTCAGTAACTTAATTTCTTTGGCTTTGTACCCATCTGTAAAGGGACAGTCCCAGACCTCCATCTGCTGATTGGGACTGGGGTGGATACTCTCATTTGAAAGCTTGTGGAGGACGCCTGATGGAGTAGGAATGGGCAGCAAGGCTCTTGTTGTTTGGTTTTAGTAGCACTTGGCTGGATTCATCCGTCTCCCAGTGGCAGGAGGTGTTTGCAAATACATATGTGTGTAAGAGCTGGGATAAGGTGTGTCCTGCACCATATGGCATGTGCAGCTGCACGTTGGCAGGTGTGAACTGTGTAACTATATTTGAGTGCACAGAGGCTGGTTTTGGAAGAAGGAAGAGGCTGCTGAGAACTCTGGCTAGGTACTCACTTTTCTTGTAATATATTAGTTTAATTTAAATTCACTTTACAGTCAGTGCACATGAGAATTATTTTGAAGGTTTAATTTGCTAGCTGCTGAAAGCAATAAGGTGGCTATCAACAGAGAAGAAATAGCTTGGCTGTTTGTTAATGCTCTTGGGCTGTACTGTAAGTACTCCAGGCAGCTGGACTGTAGAGAGGCAAATAAACCATTGTTGCTTTTAGAATCACCTGTTTTATTGTATCAATAGTTTTCTGTTTCTGGATATTTACACTTAAGGCACTTTCTGGGGCAAATAGCTGGGGGACTCTGTGTAGATTCTCAAAAACACTCAGGTGGAAAATCTGTTAAACAATGCTAGGTCTCTTATTAATGGCAAAAACTTCATTAAATTTATTGTGTTTGGATTGGTGCTAATTTTTCTGGCCATTTCGGTCAGCAGAAAATGTACTGAATTGCCTGTATTTGTACTGGGAATTTTATTTCTTAGGATGGCAAGATTTCATTTTATCTGCAACCATCTGGAGTAAGTTTATTTGTGTTACGTGGCTTGCATGTATTTATACTTCAGACTGAGATCCCTTAAATTGAATTCCCTGAATTTTTACATATCATATAAATGACATTTGCTTGCAACACAGTGGAGCGATTACAGTGAATACTAAAATGGCAACACTCTGCAGTAAAAAAATTACAATGTAAAATGAACATTCATTTACAACAGAGTGTAAATTTATACTATTTAATGAAATGCATTCACTGTGCAGTAAAATAATTCTTGTGCCTATTGAAATACAATCACAAAGCACTGAAACTTATAATATTTCAGAGACATTCTGTTGCACAGTAAAAATTGTGTCATGTTTGTTAAAATTATATTTGATAGAGTGAAATAAACATGGTCTGTGCATATGTTTATTTCTCTATATTGATAAAATGAAACAAATTATATTATGACATCAATCTGCTAGAGACCAGAAGCCCTATACCTGGGCTTATTCAGTATCAGTCATGTTCCAACCCACAGCAGTACAACACTGTTTCCTTGTGGTTGAGAAGGTGCTGTCCTTGGGAGGGATATTTGGGAACGTGATTTGACAGGGACCAGGATGGGGCATGGAAATTTCTGGAGCTGGTCTCCTGTGACAGATGAGGAAATGCTTTTAGCTGGTAGGACAACCCGTCTGTGCGAGATTGGTGGGGCCAGGAGGTATCACTGCATCTCTTACAAGGAGAAAGAGACACTGACCAAGGGGTGGCTTTACAAGCAAAGGGGTCCCCATGTGAACAGTCATGCACAAGCTCTCTCTAAGAGACCTCTGGATGGACATTTTGCCATTATCTGAATTGAATATATTTGTGGTACTTGGCAGTAAAAGCCTATTTCTGGACTTGTTTTGGGTAGAGACTCTTCCAGCTCTTGCAGAGATGGCTGCAGCAAGGAATGGTTGTGGTGACATTACAACCAGGGCTCTGTTACTCACAGAGGTGCTGGAAATGATGGAAGCATAAAAAGAAAATGCTTTGTTCCAAGTCCATTCACTGCCATGAGAGAAGGCTGGTAACACAAATGCGCTTGTTCTCTCACAGCTTTGCTTTCTGTAGACATGTTCTGAGAAAATGTGTATACTTTTGGACAGATTCAGAAATGTTTTTAATAGCACATGCCTGGTAATTCCTCTGATTTATTAGATAGGGTTTCTGGCTAGGCCTTTTTGGGGTTGTTCTGGACAGCCATCAGCCATGCTATCAAAAGCAATTTTTCCTCTGGTTGCATGCAGTCTTCCCTTGACAGCCCTCAGCTGTCCTGTAAAGCTTTGGGAAAAACCTCCTGGAGAGTCTCAGTCATCAGGCTGTGCTGGCACCACAGCTCCAACACCCACCCCTTAGTGGGCTGGCATTGAGGCTTCCTGGCATGACCTACCCCATTTTGGGGTTTCCTGGGGGAGGCACAAATTGCTGCAATCCTCAGGCCACTCCGAATGATTGCAAAAGCTGCTCATTGCACCTCCAGCTCTGAGGAGAACTGGAAGATGTTTTATCATCAGCAACGGTGGTAGGCACACATTCACTTCTGTTGTTGGTGTGAAGGTCTGCACTCTGGGATCTCTGGTGCTAAATTAACATATGTATTGCTGATACCAATGCGACAAGCCTTGCCTTTCCACAGACCTCAAAACACAAGCAGCTTCTCACTCCAAGAACATTAAATGCCCCAAATTATGATGCTTGGCATCAGACAGTGGAAGATGCCTTTTATCAGTGCAGATTCTGACTTCCTCTTTGTAGCTGGTATTAAATCCCTGGCTGAAGAAAGCCACTTATCATGGTTTACATGTGCATTGCTGTTCCATAAATGTGAAGAAAACTCAACTCTCTTGGGCTATTAATGCTCTGTCCATTTCTGTCTTCATCTCAGTTGAGGAAGCTGTGACATAAAATAAATGCAGTAAAGATGAAGTTGGGCCGTCCTTCTCTCCTTCTCAAAGGCCATCAGCTCATTATGCTGCCAGATAAAATGTGAAGACTTGATATTCTGAGATAACAAAATCTGATTTCCAGTTGCCCTTTATTTCAAAAGAGGAAAACCCGCTATTTAATCCAAGCAAAATGTTGTTTCAAATTGAATGGGCAAGAGGTTCAAGAAAAGGCCAGGGTTGACTCCTGGATTTGCTGCTGTGGATTTTCTCCAGGCTGTCTGTCTGTGGCCTGGAACAGCCAAGGCTCCCCCATGTAGTTTTTAGGCCCAGATGCACAAAGATATTTGCTCTCTGCTTTCAGGTAATTTTCAATTTCACTTCAGTTCCCAGCTTTTTTCCTGAGTGGCTCTGGAATCTATATTCATATATATTGGTTTTTAGGCTCAGTGACCTCTTTGGCTGTCTCCTTGTGTGAAGCAGGGGAGAAGTGGAGGACTCTGGGGAGGAAACTGGGATGGAGCTGATAAATGGGAAGGGAAGAGTCTGGGGGGAGAGCGACAGAAAGGAGTTGTGCCCAAGGAGAAACAGGGAAGGGAGAAGATGCACTGGGCAGAGGACATAGGGCGCCAAAAGAAGGTGAGAAACCCTGAAGAGGGCACAGGGTATCCAGGGAATTGAGAACTGGAAGGAGGAGGGAGGAGGGGAGGAAAAAACCCAAACCCTTGAAAGTAAAGCAGCTAATTTGAAGAGAAGCAAATTAATGAGGAAAGGGGGAAGAGAAAATGACGGGTGTGGCATTTCCAACCTGACTGCAGTTGGCAAAGACAAGGTGGCAGGAGGACAGGGACCTTCTCATGGGGCACCGGGAGAAGAGCAGCACCATTGCAGAGCCCCTTTCTGCTGTGCCATCCCCCTCCCTGCCCCCACCCTGCCTTCCAGCTAAATTTATTCTGCTCCTAGTACCGTTTCTGTGCTGAACAAACCAGCTCTGTACAAATTAAGAGGACAAGATGTTCAGAAGTGGTAAATTCACACTTTTTTTTTGTTTTCCTAGCACATAAAAGCAAATTTAGATTGGTGGTGGGGAGGGCAACCAAACTCAGGGGGTGGGGAAAACTGCACAAAAAAGCATCTCAGTACTGAAAGAGCTGAGTGCAACATATCAAAGCAACTTATAAATGAATCTTTGAATTAACAAGGTGGCTTGCAGCAGCACTGATGCTAATAATAAATGGGGAGTGTCTTCCTGTAGAGGCCTGAGCAAGCACACACTTTGTCTTGGGCCAGGCTCCTTTTTTATTGTATCTTATTTCTGCAAATACAGACAAAAATTTCCTAGCAGTATCTGACCACCGTGGCCTCAGTTTCTCTGGGTCAGGTGGGATTTAGCATCCTCTGTATCCCTGTCATTTTGGCCCTCTGTTAAAACAAGGTTTTTGGCATGGGGTGCAATAAATTCCCAACAGCAGCAGCACAGAGGATCAGGCTGGGGAAGCTGACAGCAGCTCAGGACCCCCTCAGTGCAGCTGGGAGCTGGCTCTCCTTCCTCAGCAGTCCTGGGGAAATGAAGAACGGACGAAAATCTGTTCTCTAACCTGAGCTCTCCCCAGAGAAATGGCAAGGAGAACACATCTGGCTGTCTTCTACTCTCAAGGCCCAGATTTATAAAGTTATGCAAGAGCCCAAATATGCAGATTGGAAAATCCTCTCAAGGTTGAAATACCTAGTCTCCTAATTCCTCAAGCCAGAGGGACTTCTGCTCTAAGTGCTTCTGTAAAGACTGACTTTAAGACCATATTATTGCCACTCTGGAGGGGTCTGCTATCCCCCTTTGCTCTGTGAGGATTACATTTTTTTAGTGCAGAGATTATCAACTCAAACAGAGGGGGAAAAAAGCCTGACTATGCTACTGCCAATTGCTTGGTTTAATAAAAAAATTCTTTTCACCTTATTTTTTTCAACTAAAAGTGGCTTTTCAGGGGAAATGGTTCAGAGTTCTTTTAAGGGGCAGGAAGGGAAAGCCAAAACTATTTACTGTGTCAAATCTAGTGAGGTTCACTGAAAGGGGAAAAAACATGAAATTTCAGTTTCACATTAAGACTTAAAATTCAGTTTTGTTTAAACTGGAAGCACTGCCTTTATTCCCCATTCCAAACACATGCAAGAGCTGACCTTGCCCTGCCACGGTGTTGTTCTCTTGACTTTCTCAGCGCTCTCCAGCGACAACTCTCCTTTTATCAAAAAAGGAGCTGAGGAGAAAGGGGACCTGTTAGAAATCTGTAATTAGAATTTAAAGTCCCTTGTCCTTCAGGTTTTTCCTTCCAAGTGCTAGGGTTTCTCCAAAGGAAGTGTTGTGCATTGATGCCCTCCCTGTGATGAACAAAATCTCTCCTGTCAATGCAGTAAGAGCAGAAATGCAGTACGTTGTCATAAATCCAGCCCAAGACTCTCCTGCAAAATAATTACACTTCAAGAGAATTTTAATCTCATGTTAACGAGACCCCCTACAATCTTTGTGCTCTCAGTCATATTACAAACTGATCTATAATTAATGACAACTGCAATGACACTACCTTTCCATGAGAGAGATCTTTAGCTATCTGCTCAGAAGGGGTTGGAAAAAAATGAAAAAATACAAGAGAAAGGTTTAATGACTGCTTTGCCATGTTAATAATAATAAGTGGTTCTCACTCAGAAGTACCTGGAAGCATGGAATATATGAGAAAGAAAATAATCTTTGTATATTTAAATTATGGTAGAAAAAATCTTATTTGTTTAAAACCAAGAATATTCCATGTGGCATAAGATCCAATAAATGTGTTTTGCCTTTAGAGAGCTACTGAAGTTAATATTTTGACCAGGATTTGGCAGTTTACAGAGTTCATATTCAAGACACGGATCTTTCCAGGATGGTTGTTATTAAGAAGCCTGTTAGATATGTTTGTTGATCACAGAAATTTTTTGTTGTTATTCCTGTTGACTTCTGCTCTTTTTATCTTCCCTCCAAGATTTACCAAATAGATAGGTCCCTAATGTATCTGCATTCTTCAAAAGCATTAAAAAATCTGGGTCTGATTAATTAAAATCTCATTATCCATCATAATTGCAGTAGGTATGCAAAAAATATAAGATTTATTATTCAAGGAATTAATGCATTTCTAGAACTCTTTTGGGCTCATATGAGAGTTGGAAATGAACACTGTATAATAATTTGTTTCAGGAGAGCTAATTAAGTCAGTTCATTTATTCAGTTATCTAAGCCTGGTCTAATCCCGTATATGGCTAAAACCTTTTGATGCTCCCAACTTAATTACTGATTTGAATTAATGTGAGGACACAAACAGAGAATGTTCCTTCCATTTAGTAATGCAGGGAAAGTGCCAGCCCTGAGGTCCACGGGGTGAATCTGTAGCCTGCTGATCTGCTCGTGTCTTCCAACCCAAGACCTGGACTGCTTTTCATAAGAGAGTACCGTTGGTCCTGCCAGAATCTCTCCAGATAAAACTAGCTAAAGCCACCTCTACTGCAGCTTGCTTTTGAATCCTGAGGGGACCAGGGGGTGGTAAGAACAGGATTCAGAAGCAAGCTGTGATCACTCTGCTGTTACAGTTGGCATTTACTTTGCACAAAGGCTCTGTGTCATGGGGAAACAAGAGAATGGTCCTTGTGGTCATCTTTATCCCTTTCTGCTTCTCTGCCTCATGCCAAACACTGATGAGTATACACAGACAAGAAGAGAGTCCACTTGTTAGTAAAAAAAAAAGAGTGTTCATTTAAGATGAGGATTAATTCTGAGTCCATCTGACAGCTCTCTGTGTGAGGATGCTTACTATGAGGGTGGGGGAAAGGCCATGAGATCTGTCACCTGCTCTGTCTTCTAGAAAAATCACTTTTAAAACATTAAGCCAAAATAATTTTTTTAGAAAGACACTGAAACGAGTTGTATTTGTATTCTCATGTGCATGAGTTTTTATTCCTTCCATTATTCCTTCCCACTCTATTTTCATAGAAAACGGGAAACCAATTTTGGTCTGTACCGTTGGGATATCAGAGTTGAATGATCATAAAGAAACCTCTGGACACTTCAGTCCTTGTGCAGACTGGCCATATAGTAGGCACTCATTTAATTTCTTTTCA
>JAWWMP010000116.1:5768386-5831556 GCA_035047865.1 Dendrocincla tyrannina
TGGGTCTGAAGCTTTCAGAGTACATTGTCTTCTGCTCCCTAAGAAGATCAGAGGGAAAACCAAGCAGCAGTTCTGGAGAATTAGCATGAATATAATGCATTAGGTAAAACAGATCTACAGGAAACTCCTGGTTTGCCAAGGAGCACTCAAGAAGTGTTCCAGTCCTCGCAATGCTGTAATAAGAGAATTATTTATTAGCCAGCTGATGTAATAGTTCACTGGGTGTTCTGACTTGTAATTTGTTGTTTTGCACATGAATCTGCAGAGCTCCTTTCTGGTGAACTGAAGGTGTAGCCTCATCAGAGAGATGAAGTGATGATGGCCCCTTAAAATTCTCAGCATTTTCCTTCTGACTGTGCACAAATACTTCTTAAATTCCAAATGCTGCTCATTTTTTGTAGCCCCAGATGCTATAGCTTTTGATTAAGTAGGGTTTGAGTTTTCCCTTCTGTTTTGTAAAGAATCTCCATTTTTAGATGTTGACACCAATTGATTATCCAGCTTTATTGCATCTTCTAAGAACACACAGCCAATTAAACCCCTCTGCCTTCCTAAGGGTGAACCAGCCATGTAAGCTCAGTCCCACCACAGCATGTTGTTCCTTTGTTACAAAGGCAGCAATTAACAAGTTTCTAATGGCACAAAAGCTCCCAGAGACAGGCACGGCATGATAATAGGAAGGTGTCTCCCTTTTTTTCTTCTCAACATGGCAAGATCTTGTATAACCCTTCCTCCCTTCCTCCCCTGGGTTGAACAGCCCTGTCAAGGTGCTCAGAGTGGGATTTTTATTCCTTCAGTCTCTGCTGCAGTGCATCTAAAAATATTGAAATTTACACACATTACATTTTTAAAGGGTTCTAAACATAAATCTGAACTGCAGTCCTGTTAAAAGCAAGAGGTGTTTTATCGCCAATAAAGGGAAAAACTATCTTTTCTTACCAAGGTGATCTCTGTGGTGCCATTGAATTCTGCACTGTCAGGTTTTGTTGATGGAGTAATTGTCTTTTAAAGTGATTATTTCAGTTTTTAATGTCATGTTTATGCAAATTGAAACATAGTGAGAGAAAGGGAGGCCAAGAAGGAAACTTGTCATCTTTCCAAAAAAATCTGTATTATTATTTTTTTAAATAAAAGTCTCAGTTGGGAAATAATTGCTTCTGTGCATGAGATTAACAATAACTAAGTAATTTGCTATTGTTTTTCATTAGGAGAGTTGTTTTTCAACTGAGCTATTTAAAAATCTAAAAAGATGCCTTCTGAAAAGCTGGTGATTGTTAAAGTAGACAAGATGTTCTTGGATATGTTATGGAATGCAAAGCACATCTTTCCCCCCCAGTGAACTTCCACCTCTCAGGGCTTAATTTTGTGCTCTGGTGCGTGCTAGGTAGTTTTAGATCAGAAAGAAAAGGACTGTCGCATGTGCATTACTGGGGAGCCCTGGTGCCCCAGTCTACTCCTAAATGTCCCTTCTCCATGAGGAGAAGGTGGGCTGGGCTGGCTGCAAGAAACGCTGGTACAGGGGTCAGTTCGTAAAGTGAAGGAGGAGCCCTGGGATAGGTCCCCAAACTGCTCTCTGATCCACGACAGATAATAATGTTGTCCTCTGTCTGTCTTCTTTGAAAATTCCAACTTTGTAAGACTCGATGTGTCTCCCACTGAGTGGCTGGACAGTCCTGCCATGGTCTCTGGAAGTGGGAGAAAACAGAATGAGAACTCGCCAGTCTGAAGAAAAGGGACATATTGCTGGTCATTGACTTCTTAAGTGGAAAGTGGTCTTTCTGTCTAGGAAAGTGTTTTCATTTTTAAGGATAAGGTGTCAGAGGAGGTGCATGTGGGCGTTTGTGGTATAGCCCATAATCTGCATCCTTGGGAAAAGCCTGTAACTGTGAGAGACCTACACTAAAACTGGAAACCACGTCAAAAGTGACTAATTTCAGACTGTGCTGTGAGCTTAGATCCTGTTGGGAAGCTGTGAAGAGAATCTGACCCGAGCTTTGAGAAAAGATTTCAAATTAAACGTTTGCATCAATGTGTGCTGAATTCGTGGAGCTCTGCTTATACCTGGATCTGTAACAGTGCTGCTTTGGTTCTTTGATTCATTTCTTAAGGAAATTCTGTAGGGAAATGGTGCAGTTCCTCAGTGCTGGTATACCCATGATTTCTTTGCCCCTTTACTTATACATTTTTCTTCCTAGAAATTAGTAATTGACCCCTAAAAATTTGGCAAAAACTGGCCTGGAAACATTGGGAAAAATTAGATTCACTATAGTAGCTTGTGACTTGAAACTCATTTCTTACAGTTCATTAAAAATGTAATGGGTGAGCTGGAATCTGTCAATGCAATTAGTCCAGGCTGGGGGGAAAGCAGGAGCTCATTTCTTTTGGATAGTAACATTCTCTGTGGTGCACTCTTGTTTCTGTAAGCAAGTGCTTTATCAGTATGTAGGAAAAAAGGGTCTTGCACTTCAGTGCTGTCAGTTCAGAGTGCTGCTTGAAATGCTTTAGCAATCATGGAACTGCAGCAAACAAAATGTTAGTATAGTCAGAGACACGAGAAGAAAACAGGTATAATCACACTCTTGTAAAATTACTGATGATACATCTTCATTGGGAACTCAACCTATATTATCTCCAAAATAGCACAGGGTACTACAGAATGAGAGATCTGGAGACTTGAATCTTAAATGGAATTTTTCTACTTGTCTTTAGTTTTAGTGATGGAAAAGTCACTTTGAAGCAGGAGATGTGTCAGAGGGTGTGTGTAGGAATATGAGTAACGGAGAAGGTGCACTTCTGGCTGCCCTTACTCATCAGTTTTAAGAGGGAGTCAATTATACTGGAGGACAACAAATTGAAATTGAGAGGAATTGTCTGCACCATTAACCAATGTGACTCTCCAGGACTGCATATGCAAGTGCAGAGAAACTCTGAAGAGGAATAACCTCTTCCATAGGGGAGCAGGTTTATCTGCAGTATTGGTCCCTGGTTCTGTAGGACTGTGAACAGTGAATCAAGCACTTGGTGACAAGGCACAGGAAAAAACTCCTGTGAAGTGATTAGTTTGTGGCTCTGCATACCAATGTTTCTCACCCCTAAGAACTCTGTGTCCCTGTAGGAGCTGGGTCTTGTTCCTGCATTGATTTGCAGTGTTAACTGGCAGTGTAACTTCAGGCCATCATGGTGATAATGCAGTGAGAGCCTGGGCTCTCTAAAGCTTGTGTGGGATGTATAGAAGTCAAACAAGCTGATCTGCTATGAAACGTGCATGCAAACCTGCTCTGCAGCATCCCATTATGGTTTCCCCTTGTCTCCTGTACAAGGAGAATTGAATTGGGTCTCATATTCCCACAGCCCAACTTAGCTGCTCCTGCTCATTGTGCTGGCCCACTGAGTGCATGCAAGTAAGAGGCGAGATCCATACTTAATTTATATCCAATGTTTCCCTTGCAGTAACAGTACCTGAGGGCATTTCAATAACTCGATACACCCACTTTATCCTTAATAGACCTTTAAACCATTTCAAGCTGCCCAAAAATCCCTGTGTACAATGAGATATACAAAATCATGGTAATGCCATTTCTGAGAGGAGCAAACTGCTGTCAGATTCCCCTCCGTATTCTCAAAGAGCGAGTGTACAATTGCAAATCCATTGAACTGCACTCCATTATCTCTTATTAATGGGAAATTGTCCATAAATTGCTGAGGCGTGACTGTGTTTTTTTCCCCCAACACAGCTGCAATCTCTTTATCCTGTGATATTCCATCTTCTAAAAAAACAAAAAGAGAAAATGGTGTGTGGGGTTGGGAGGGATTGGAGGAGGGGGGCTTGAAACCCCTCACATATCATCCTCCAGCAGCCCCTGGCAAAAGGAGCTTCTTCCCTGCTGCTGAGCTGGCCCAGCATGGGACCGGGACAGGGACTGGCTTCCCAGCGAAGGGGTGGAAAACGGAGATGAGCAACTCTTAGGGACATACAAGAGTAAGAGCAGGAAAAAGCAAAGAATTTACCATGTCATGGTGAATGTGGTGTTATATGAACAGAAACCTTTCTGTTCAGAGCCCTGTTCTGGACCCAAATGCATTGACAGGAGGCCTTTTCCATAACACCAGCGTTCCCTGCTCCTCCTCCCAATAACCCTTCTCTAGAGAGCTCTGAGAGTGACCCAGCACTCACCAAGGGCTGGGAAAACATCCCTCTTATCTTTTATATCAGATCTTGTAGCAGCAGGGAGTGAGAAACCATTTTGATTGTTGGATTTTTGATAGTGCTCCTTGTCACAGAACAAAAATCCGCCACAAACATCACAAGAGGAGATACTGAAAACTGAAAGCAGCTAAATTTGGCCTGGGGTTGTTGTTATAGATGGTTCAGTGGTGCTTGAAGGGAGAGGATCTTGGGAGATGGGGCTGGGCTCTTACACCAGGATGACGGCACTGAGTTACACTGAAGTTGGGTCTCACAGTCATCAGCTTTGCAATCCTAGATCCTCCTTTTCATTTGAGAGCC
Source organism: Dendrocincla tyrannina (assembly GCA_035047865.1). Lineage (NCBI taxonomy): Eukaryota > Metazoa > Chordata > Aves > Passeriformes > Dendrocolaptidae > Dendrocincla > Dendrocincla tyrannina. Next base: position 5,772,894 of record JAWWMP010000116.1, read on the forward strand.
CCATGATTTATCTGCCCAGGCTTTGTGCATCTCTACAAGCAACACAAATACTCCTGAATAGCAGGAGCCATGGAGCAGGGCAGAGGTCCACGTGCCTCTGATGACTGACCCGTCCACATGACCCCATTCCTCCTGTCGTGTTAGGATGAGGAAATGAGCCACCTTGTGTGACGAGTAACAAAAGGCCATACAGTTTTCCTTGTGTTAATTATACTACAGACTATTTAATTCTGCAAACGAGCTGCTTGGCAGGCTTTCAGAACAATTACACAACTCCCTCTCCTGCTCTCTGTGGTGGTGTCAAGAGCAGCTCAGCTGTGAAGCTGATGAGCCTCGGCACCATCCACCTCATGGCAGGCGTCTGGTGGGAGCCTCTGTCCTGCCAGCCTGCAAGGAGGGGCCACCCCACAAAGCCCCTGAGCTTGTGTGATGTGTTGGTAGGACTGAAACCTGTGGAGGAGCGAGAAGACAGGGGAGCTTGCAGTGGGAGCCACAGATAGCTTAAGGAAGAACTAAGATGTGATTAATGGGATGCACAGGCTAGAAGATTTTAAAGCAAGATGTTTAAGGCATGCTCACCAAAGCCGCCCTGTCACTATCCCTATGAACTTTGGGGCAGATATCTGAGTCTTTGAGAGACTTGAATGCTGCATCTCCTTCCCAGCATGTGGCAGAGTTTGGGCAAGTCAACCGCTTGCGGCTCAGCCTCTTTCACGAGTTGAAAGGAAATAAGGATCCCAGCCTCCCTGCAGAGAGCTTCGGGATCAACTGCAGTGGGTGTCATCAACAGGGAGCAGGGAGAAAAGACAGCAGCCTCTGGGAGTGACATGTGAGGGACCGCAGGTCTTGGCCAGGCTCGATAGAGAATGACTTCTTAAATAAAAGGTCTATGCTGTTGGAGGGTACGGCCAACACAGCAAAGCAGCAGTTGTGTAATTCCATAGGGAAATCCAGTCAGGATGTGAGCAGGAGGATCACCTCCAGGTTCCCATGACGACTTTGCACTACAATAAATGTTACAGAATGCAACATCCCCGTAAGCTCAAGGTTGCTCACCCACTAATTACTGTGTTCTGAACTTATCACCTGAGATCTGCAATGTAAATCAGCCTGGAAAAAATGCCTTTAATTTTTTTTCCTAAGTGGCAAATATAACTGTGTGCACTGAGCACCAGCTCTTCTTCCTGCCAGCAAGGTGCAGTGCAATTTTCAAGCTAGCAAAATAGAATCATCCAAGGCACAGTACAAAATATTAGTCTTTTATGAGGATGCTCAATAGCAATGAAAGGATTCTAGAATTTGTTGAAGAAAATTATGGCCTTGAAGAGAGTAGTGGGTTTTAGTCCTTTGATACATAAGGGTTTATAATGCAATGTAATAGAAGCCTTTTCCCCCAAAGGATATGTGAATTCCATTACATCTTATTACTTGCCATAAATTTAATATTAAAAGTTCTTTATTTAGAATGACATGTAGAGATGGATATGTATGAACCAGGTTCTTGACTGTTTTATATCAATATTGCATCAGTGGAAATTTTGGCCCTTAAGTGCTACTTATTGATCTGTTTATTTTTTATTATTTTTCCCCCATTGCTTGACTGTTGGGATTTTTTTTACTTTATATATGGACTTTCCCTGTGCTTCAAGTCTGGGTGGACACTGATTGTGGGCCATATTAAATAATTTAGTGCCTGTGATTCTAGAAATCAGGGCTTGGGCTGAGCCCAGCCTTTCAAAGACGACTGTCATTTCCCTCTCGTGTTTTGTGACATATTATAGAACGCTGCTTCTCTGTGCAGCAATTTTGTCATTATTCAAGATAGAAGGAAAAATGGGAAATCCATTACAAGCCAGACTTTGTTATGACACAAGAGAAGAATCCCCCGGGAAGTTAGATTAAATTCTCTTTGAAAATAAAATAAAAATGCCACCATGCTTGACAACATTACATTTATTATATATTTATCTCAGAAACTCTAGGTATGCTCCTTGTCAAAACTTCTTTAGATGCTGAGATATGTGAGACAAAGCAAATCATTCCTTGAGTCATTGAAAGGGAAGTTTATTACTGAACTGGAATTAAAAGATTTGAATAAGAGCAGAAATAAGTGATTCCATCACTGAGTTGGAGGCTGACTGCTCGCTGCTTACCTGAGCCATTTAAACCAGCTCAGCTGTGAAGTTCACATGTGCGGGAAGGGATGTGTGCTATGAACTTGTGTTTTACAGTGGTTTAAGACAAGTTGTTTTATTCCACAACTGGAGTGAACACAAAGAGCAGCTCAGTTAGCAGATAGGGCTCATCTAACATATGGTGATGGGCCACACCTTGCCAACTAAATTGCTCTTGATGGTTTCCCTATGTCTCAAACCAGAAAAATGCCATTTTGTAGGATTAAATTCCAGGGATGTTGTGCATGTTCAAAGATTTCTCTACAGCCAGTCCCAGTCCTGCAAGGAGCTGGCACACTCACCTCTGATTAATTCACATCATACTTGTATTTTAAGATTACACTCCGGGCCTGAGAAACTGAAATTAATGGAAAGACTATTCTCTCCTCCACTGTGCATTATCCTGGCTGGTGCATCTCAGAAGTACTGGCTGGTTCATCTTCCACAATCTGGTCCCAGATGTTAGGGGTATGCATATGGGGAAGCTGGAGCTGGTGTCATCATGACTGAATTTTCTGCAGGAAAACTTGCAGAAGGAATGGGGAATGAATTGCAAATAGCATCAGGTTAGAAAGGGGAAAGAAGATAGTCAAGAAAACTAGACACCATCTGGGGCAGGTGCATCCATGTTGGAAACCTGATCTTTCCCAGGATCCCATGCATGGTGGGGATGGAAAGTAGCTGCCTATGTAAAATATAGATATGAAAAGTGAGATTGTTTGTAACAAATAAGCGAATAATGCCGGATGCCAGGAGTGCCTTTGCAGTCAGCAGTATTAGAGCAGCTCCTGACTTTAGATCTGTGGGAAGTCTTCCTGAGCTTGTCAGTTTGCCTTGCTCCAGGGTAGCTAGTTGTGAGCCTTAGAAAGCAGGGGAGCAAAAGGTTTGCCTTGCTTTTATGGCATTTCCTTTGCTCAGGAACAATAATACCAGAAAATGAGACCGTCTTATTTTATGATTCCCAGATGTGTTAATAAAAGGCCTGTGGGGGGAAAACAGTACCTAAAAATACACAAGGAGAAAGCTTCAGAGAGACTACACTGAACTAGGAGGAGAAGAAAACTGTGTTTGTTGAGGGGACAGGTATTTTGTCCTGAAGGGAAGACGAGTGGGAGAAAAAGGAGGAGGAGAGTAGAGAGGTTTAGGAGATACTTGAAGACAAGGAAAACTGAGGTAAAATGAAAGAGGCTATATGTGGAAATCAAAAAAGAAATGAGACTTAAGGCTTGTTAAAATAAAATACTTCTATCCCCACAGTTTTCCTTCTGCACATAAAAAAGCTTATGAACGATTCTGGGTCTAACTGTGAATTTAGCTTGAAGTTCTCAACTCCAGCACTTTGAGACAGCATTAGGATTCATTTAAAATCCTTTATTCCTTTTGAGACAATAAAACCTATACAGTACTTTCCTAAATGAGTACCCATTAAGGGGACAAAGCTATGAAAGAGTCATTTCCCACAAAATATGAAATCCAATAAGGTTTATTACCTCCCATTTAGTGAATGGCAGAAGTCTATGAAGTATATGAATAAGTTTCCAATCACCCATTCATTTGTCTCCTGGAAGAAGTACAGCATAGTATATCCAGCTCTTCCCTTCCCCCCCAGGTCAAACACAGCATCAGATTTGTTTATGCCCCATTTAACTTTCTTATCTCTTATTCGACACTTTAACTTTGTCTTTTATCTTCTCACCGCTCCTGAAAGGATAAATTCCAAGGACAGCTCAACCCTGCCATGCACTTGACAGCCAAGTCTCCCTGCATGGTCTCTAGCTCCATGGGCACTCAAGAGGGGCAGCAACATATTTTGCCTCTACTGTTTTTTATTTTTTATTCAGCACCATTGTTTAAAAATCTCTTTCTTGTTTATACAGACCTGCAGGACTCGTCAAATGTTTAATGCTAGCAAAGACTCTACATGCAGGGTATCAGCTGTCCAGGAGCAGGGAAGTGCTGTTGGTTTTGATCACATGAAGGAAGGGAAGCTGCCGAGGTGGTGGTTGGTGAGGTGGCTTGTTGGGTTGTGTCCTCAGGGGCTCAGATCAGGGGAAGGCCACCAACCTTTGTTAGGGTTGGTTCTCCTCCTTGTCTTGCTCAGGTGGAGATGGTCTCTGTAGAAAGTCTGATGCTGATGGCTGAGCCCCCGTGGAACATGGCACACAGCCATTCCCTGGGGCTGTGGCCAGGGCTGGTGGCAGCAGGAGGAGGAGGTGAGGGGTTGTGTGACACCCCCCAGCCAAGCCCAGTCTCCAAACTGATGTCTCTTCTGATGGTGGGGACCAGGGCTTTGAGAAACAGGGGAATCTCTGCTTTTGGTGACTAAATTTCTTGTGGGATTTGCAAAAAAGTTAAGGTAATTGCTGGTAAGACTTCCTTTTGTCAGAAAGGGACTTAGAGCAGTGTGGTGAAGGTGCACTAGAGATACTACAAGGTCTAAGATACTATTAGCAGCAGGGAGATCTACACAAAACCTGCTTGAGGCAAACCTTTTAAAAACAGCCTGTCAGTGCAGCTAGTGGGCGTTTCCCATGGTGTTTGTGGGTTCACTAAATCTTTGTTACCAGCTCTAGTCAGTGTTGGCACTCAGCATCAGAAGTTGTGTTTCCGGAAACTAACCCCACTTTTTAGCTGCTTTTGTGGTACAAAAAGAGGAAAGTAGTGTAGGATTGACTCTTTCCCTCATCTTGAACAAGGAGATTAAATGAAACTGAAAGCGTCTTTCTTTAGACTGAATTTTGTGCATATTCTTTTGGGTCTCTCAAGTAGTGGCATGGCATAGGAAAACTCTAAAACATGAAAAAATAAAGTAACTTTTTTAGAAAAAAGAAGTCAGAGGACCTCTAGGGTCGGTGTTTTATGCAATATTTAAGTGATGGGGTTTAATGTTGGCAGGCATTCTTTGCTCTTATAAATATGTCTGGATAAAAGAGGGAGAAGAGACCAACCCAACCTTTATCTTTGAAGCTGTGTGGAGTTGACTGATTCTGATTTAAATACAGAATTTGGAAGAAATCTGGTTCAGGAAAAGATTGTACTGGAGGAAAGGGCTTGCAATTTTTCCTCTGGAAATTACATTTTTGGGGAAATTACATTTTCTATGAAAAAGAATGAATATAATTTTCTAGCATATTCTGCTCACAAGCTGCAACTCTGCCCTGCTGCCCAGATGTGGTGCTGATGGGCACCTTCTGAGACCTTCAGGGCATGGAAAAGTGAGGGAATTTTGTCTCACTAATCCAGAGTACTGTCAAAGAGTAAGCAGATACATAATTCCGGACCTTTATTTTATGGAACTGTCTCGATTCTTGGCTTGTTGTTTGAGGTTTTTTGAAAATCTTTTATTCCTGGCTTCCTTCTTTGATCTCTTGGGGAAAAAAAGAAGTGTGTGTATATATATATATATATATATATAATTCAGCAGTCAGTCTCTGAGCAGGGAAGGGTGGGCAGTCCATTCTCACCTTGACAAGCCCCTGCAGAGAAACTCCTACTACTGTTAATGGGAGCTGGTGGCACGAAAAAGAGAATTTATTCCCAGGTTGTTAAGGTTTTTTGGCTTTTTTTTTATTATTATTATTTGAATTGCTGTTGTCAGACAATGCAATAAGGGGATTTGCATGGTAATATGACGGCTGATGGATTTCTTGCAATAAAATCCAACAAGCTGGTTTATGAGGTACTTTATATATTTCTTATTTGTATTATAGGAGCAGCAAGAAGCCTGGGGATATGTCTCTGCTGCGTGAAACTCTTTGCATATATGTTACAAATAGTCATGCTCTGTGTATTTTCTGTCTGTTTGGGTTGGTTTTCTCTTTTCTCACTTCCTGTGAAGTAAGCACATATAAAGGCAACACATTTGTATGGATGTTATTCATCGCTGTTTGTCCTGTGATGATTTGACAAATAAACCCATATTGAAGATACATGTGAGCACATTTCCCTCCTGACAGGAAAGACTCACAAAAATGGATGTCATGTCATAAATTGACATGAAAAAGGAATCCGATTTGAATAATAAAATAGGAGGGTTTTTTTCCCCCCGAAGCACATTAGTTTTCACACTAATGCGAGTAAGCCACATGTGCAAGGCTTCAGCCCTCATTCTGCTTGCCAGTACCAGGGAAGGTGTGATAATTTTATCATCTGTGCTGCCTGGTTTTTCTGTGTGTTAGCTTTGCTTCTAAATTAGACACCACACTATTAATGGCTCAAAACATAATGTGCTAAGTCAGTTAGCTCACAATTTTAAGAGGAAATAAAAACAAAACAAAAAACCCCAACAGTTTTAAAGGTAGTCCCGTTTCTCAGCTGTGCTATATGTGCACGACTGCAGTGGTTATTTTAAAATCTGGGGGGTTTACCAGAAAATTATGCACTTTCTCTAAAGACAATAGATCTGTTCTGATTTACATCAGCTCACAATCTCGCTCTGCCTAACTTACATTTTGCTGTAGAGCAGTGTCCACTTCATTTTCCCTACAAATGTCAGCCCTGCTGAATTAAATAAACAGGATTTGGTTCTAGGAAGAGTGGGAAGTCTCAGTAAGGAGAGGGAAATGTAGATTTGAACAATGATCTTGTGTCCTGCTTTCCTGTCCCAAATATGTATCTTTTTTTCTCTAATTACCTGGAAGGAAAGAACAACAAGAGAGGTGAAAAAAAAGTACTACGGAAGATTGTTTGATTATCCCAGTAGGAAACAAATTCAATTTGTGGATGAATTATGCACACAGCACTACATTTAAGAAAGTAAATTTTAGGGAATTATAAAATTGAGTGGGCCAGTTCCACTGGGAGGAAGCAGTGAAAATGAAAGGGGTTGGAAGAAGGCTGGAGGATGCTAACTGGAGCAGTAATTAAAGCAGAACAGGTCTTGCTTCCTTTTAGAAAAATGGAAATTAGAATGGGAAAAAAGAAGAAAATAAACCCTGAAGAAGAAAATCCACAAGAGAGGAGAATGGCATTTCACAGGGGAGTACGCAAGAGTTGAAAGAAGGAACAAGTGCTGGGAATTGAGGAAAGTTGGCAGGGAAATAGGGGAGGCAATGAAATGGAAAGCCTGAGTAGTCAAAAACTAGAATGAAACGATGGAGAGCAAAATTCAAAGGGAGTTTGATCGTCATGCTCTGAGTGGCCATCAGAGCTGCCAGGCTGTGCCTCAGACACCCGGTCTGGTACAGACCCTCCGTGCCAACTCCAAAAAGTAATGCCAAAAATCTGATTTTGTTCTGTCCTTTACTGGTTGAAGGAGATGGTGAAGGAGCCAGGGGGGCATAAGGTATCTGTGTGTTGTACACGAACCATGGGGAGAAAGGGGTGGGTGTGACCTCGAAGGGATAACTGGGGACCAAGCCAATATGAAGTGAACTCTAATGGGCAGACAAGGACTTTTCAGAAAAAGGAAGCATGAGGCTGTAGGCAGCAGTGTCCCTCCCGAGGCTCTTTTTGAGGGTTTTGATTGGAAAAGCTTGTGAAATACTGTGGTTAAGCCAAGTGAACCTTTCCTGATGGGTTGCTCAGCAAATTATTGCACTGTTTCTCTTTAGGATATAGGGTTGTGTTGAATGAAAGGAAGGCAGGAGAGAAGCAGCCTTTAGTATTTAGAGTTCTGCGTTTTTTTAATGAAAATCTTCACTAATGAGTTCAAAAACTTACTAAAAAGCCAGTTGATAGTGATATTGAGTAGCACAAACGAGGATGCACTAAAAAAAAAAGCCAGAAGGAACAGAGAATATAATCAGAATATCAAGAAACTTAACCTACAAAATGGTAAGCAATGAGGGTTTTAGGGAAAATTCAGTGAAGAAGGCCCTGGAGTGACATGTCCTTTACCTATAGCCTAAGTCTGAATTTGCAATGCAGGATCATTTCTCCAACACAAGTGAAAATTCCAGGTGCAGAAGGATTGGTGGATGTTTGAGAAGCTGTAGACCTCTGCAGCACACACAGCTTTCCCCAAGGAGCTCTGTGGAAGTAGGGACAGCAGCCTCGGAAGTGACAGCTCACACTACGCTTTCATCCCTCTGCTGAGAAATCACTCAGAGCTTTCTGGAAGCATCTTATGTTTCATGTGCTCCATGGGTCAGTGCTGGGCAAAAAAGGGACATGTTACAATCTATCTGTTGTCTGTTTGGGGTTTTTATTCTCTAAAGGTATATCTTTACCTGCCATAGTCTTTATTCTTTCATCTTAATGGCAATTGTCAGTGTGGGTGAGTGTCCTCAACCTTTGGCTATCCTTCCCGTGCTCTCTGGCAGACAAGGAGGGGAAAGTGCCTTTCTGCATCCCCACAGTTGGATAAATCCCATCTGAACCCAACAGGGTGCCAAGGGTTTCAGGAGGACATGTAGACCCAATTTTAGGTTCAGATCTGACTGTAGAGCTGGTCTGAACAAGATACATCTAAGTCTAAAGTATTTCTTTGGAAAAGAAGTAAATAGCATGCATATAAAGAAATATATTTAGGTAGGAGGATATTAAAAAATGGTTTTAAAACTGTCTTATAAATCAACCAAAGCCTTAATAAGACAACTGTGCAAGTAATTGTTCTTCTCCACATCCAGCAGTGTTGTGCTTCTTTTGATGTTTACCTCAATTTCTTCTTCACCTTTCATTTGAGTCTGCAATTAACACTTGTAATGAAAAAGGAGATGATATGCTGCTGAGAAATTCTGGTGTTAATTAAAATTATTAAAAATTAGAGAAAAATAAGCAAGGAAAAGGAGACAATAAATAAAAAGGTTTGCCTGGGGTTTTTTTAATGATTAAGGTGGAGTAAAGCACGGCAACTGTGTTTCTAAAGACCTCCCTTCAAAATGAATTATGAAAATTGGCCAGAAGAAGTTACAGTGAAATTCCCTCTTTTTAGAGAAGGGTTGTCATCCCCCATGCTCTCTTCAACAGCATTTAGGTTTGCCAAGGCCTTTGTATAGAGCTGAATTTCATTTCTGAATGAATTACCTGAATCTACAGAAGAACAATAGGGGAAATGAGCTCTGGCAACAATAGCAAAGGAATGGGAGTGGGATTCATCTTTGCAGAGTGAGCATTTGGGATCGGATGGAAGTCTTATTCAGAGAGGAAAAATGCACAATGGCCCTGAGTTTCTTATGAGAGCAGTTCACCCACCCCACTGTGTCACTGTGCTTGCTGAGAACACCCTAGTGACAGTGTCTGTGACCCTTGTGAACACTCACAGCCTCAGGCTCCAAGATTCTGGCCTGTGGCTTCCAACAAATGGGCTTTTGACACCTTAATATCCCCTCAGATACCAGCCTAAATCTGTTGGGGAAATTAGCGCTGGCCTCCCCATATCACTGAGGTCCTTCCAAAAGTTTTACCTGTGTTGGGTAAATTTAATTTCGAGGTGTTTTTCAGCGACATGCTTGAAAAAGATTCTGTGAACGACGCTGGACAGAAGAGCAGCAGCAGAGATGTTGGTGCCACCTCTGCCATGTCCCTTTGTGTCCCAAGGAGCGCTGTCAGCCATACAGTAAAGTAGCTGCTGCCTGCTTGGTGGTATTTGCAGACAATTCACCCATTAAATACAGGGTAAGAAGCTAAGAAACACCCAGAGCCAGTTCAGTACTTTGGGATATTACAAGGAACTGCTTTGGGGCAATATTCCTGTATTCAATTTCTTATCAGTTATTATATTTGCAATATTAGAGAGTATGACTAATTACTTCCCCTCTAAAGGAGCTATTACTCAAGATGGGCCATTAGTTTCCTGCTCAGTGCAAATGCTCGAACACGGCATGGGAGAAAGATGTTTCATGGCTTCAAACATCCTCCATAACTTTCAGGATGTTACCTGCAAGAAGACTTTCTGTGGGAAATTCCATTTAAAAGAATCCCATAGAGTATGTGTTCTCGAGGTGAACAATGCTGGAGTTTGGAAGAGGCTGTTAAGAAACCCCTGAGAGGTTCCACATCTCTGACTGTAAGTAATCTCTGCAGATTGGAACCAGTCAAGCTGGTGATGAAAGCCACGCTGCTTCCCCAAGGAGGGCTCTCATGACTCTGCTAAAGCCTCTCGAGGTCTGAAGATCGTTACCCAGCCTTATAACCCAGGACTCTGGGGGATCAAGAGAAATAAGCCTGATGCAAACCATCTCACCCAAAATTAATTGCAGTGAATGGAAGCAGAAAATCTATCAGAGAAATGAATTCCACAGATCTGTGACTTTATAGGGGTTTTTTTCCTTCTCTTTTCTTAGCTACTGGGTTTGTTTCTATTTTATGTACCTACTTTTTGTTGGCCTTTTTTACCCACCTTTTCAAGCTGTTCTTTATGACAAATTTTAAGCTTGTTTTCCATCTAAGTAGCCAATTTTCCTTCTTTTGGTGTCATGACATCTTTTACTGAGGAATTAAATGTGACTGTTGAGAATAAAACCCTACATATCCTTCCCTTGAGACCTATAACTTGGTATTCAGTCAATTGTTCCTCAGTGGAAAAATTCCTCATCAGGGAGAGTTCAGGTAAGGACAAGAAAAATCCTCTGAACTTGAATATTTCTCACATCAGCAAGTAAATTAATCACCTAATCTTTCCAGATCTTGTTGATGAAGAAAGACATTACTGAAGAACTGAGAAACTCATAATCCCTAGCATCTTAATCCTCACAGTTTGTAAGAGAAGTAGAAAGTTACAGGTTTTTGCTTTTAACTTCCCAGAGCCTCAGTGATGTGCTTTGGGTCTGTTAGAGAACTGGCATTTAAATTTTGGATAGTTTAAACTTAGGGTCAAGGTCAGTCCCACTGCTCCATTCTTCTTTTTAAGATAAGACAGTTGAAGCTGAAGTATTATGTAGTAAGTATGGCTGTGGAAAAAGGAAAAAAAGAAGTTGTTTCCATGACATTTTAGAGCTGAGTAATTAGAGAGGAGGAGGGAAGAAACCAGGAAAATGCAGACTTTACTGAGTGGGTTTTTCTCCCTGCTCTCAAGGACTTAATTTTGATATTTTTAATTTCTCAAACTTGGAGGTGGACAAGTCTTTTCACCCCAGCTGTCCTCACAGGAGTACTTCTGAGCATCTCTGCTGAGAATTCCCCCTGGGAAGGCTGTGGGGCTATCAGGTGGTGTGTGCTACGCTCCACCTTCTTGGACCCATTTGGGGGAGACTGATGCAAGGATACCAAGAGCATCGGCCAGATAAAGGGTGGTTCCTGCATGTGATGTACCCTTACACTGTCCTGTAGTATCTTTCTGGATCAACAACCTCTTCTGGACCTCATGGCTCTGGTGGAAAATGTATTGATTAGCTGGAGGCTCCAGTTTTGTGGTTTTGGGGCAGAAAGCAGGATGGGATGAATCCCTACCCCTGCCCCAGTGCAAGTGTTAGCCTGGGCTGGCTCTGCTGGGGCCACCTTGGATCACTCTCTGTGTGGAATGCAGTATTTTGCATCTCAAGTGCTTGATGTGCTTTGTGTATACACTGATTTAACCCAATATAAATATAGAGGGATGGTGGGAAGGAGCTGTCAGCTTCAAAGGAAGGAGGGGATTCACTGAGGGTTGGTGGCTCTGGTGACAGCCAAGCTAAGGAGCTGCTTTGCCTTTTCCCCTGCCCTGACTTACAACCATCCCTGAGCCCTGCAGAGGATGATTTCTGCTTCATCAGAGGCAGAAGCAAGGAGGCTTCAGCTTGCTTTGAATTGTACTCTGAGCCAAAAAAAATTGAAAAGGGGAATACTTGTCAAGCTGATGCCCTTGTGCATTATTAGGGATGATCTGGCAGATGCTGTGTGGGAAAACCACCTCAGATAATAGAATTTGGCTGAACTCAACTAAGGCTACAGGGAAGCGTGAGAGCCCAAAATATAGTAACAATAGTAATTGGAAATTTTCACGTTAGTCTGTCCTGTATTTGTAAAACGAGAGGTTTTTCTACCTAGTCCATAAGATAAAGTGTTCAAATTCACATTGCTGTAGACACTGATAAATTATATTCATCCAACTTATGGAAACTTATTTGTGGGGTTTGGTCCTGGGCTGACATCTTTCCAGAGAAGTTGCTTTCAGTTGCCAAAGGGCTAACAGTGTAGCGTGGTCCTGTGGTGACACTAATGTGCCAAAAGTGCTCCTGGAAGGGCTCTGGAAAGCACAGCCTCCCTCTTGGGGCCCAGGAGAGTTTGTCACAGCAGCAAACTCTCTCACAGGTGATCCCAAGCTGTAGTGCCTTACTGCCCAAAAAAGGGAGGAGGAGTCCAGAAGCGAACACAAGACAGTGACCCTAATTCTACAAGTCACCCAGGAAGCAGAGAAAGGGTTAGTGAGGAGGGTCAGCCACCTGAGACAGACCCTGTGGGATGTGGTGTCCTCCTAAACAGTGTCTGTGTGGCAGGTCATTGTTCCCCATGGCCTGTGGGCAGGCTGCATTCAGGGGGACACCCAGTCCCAAATGAAGCTGAAGGTGGGTGTAGCTGCAGGGTAAGAGTTGCATGTGTATAAACTGCAGTGCATTTCCAAACTCTGAAAAACCACCAGTGCACACTCGGCAGATTTTATAGCTACTCATATTCAAGGACTGGGTCAGGTCATCCTTGATCAGTTTTGATTGAAGTATCATTCAAGTAAAAATTGCTTTTCATGGGTCAGGAGATGCTCTTCAGAATCTGGCTCCTTGCTTGAAATGTGTCTGATTTATTTATAAGTGTCCTGAAAACTCAAGAGGTTGTGACAGAGCTAAGGGGAAAGTCCCTCAGCTGACCTCTGCCCTTGCAAAGCCATCATAGACAAAATTGATATTGGCTCAAGGGAGCTGTACATTAGTGAAATGTAACGTCAGTTCAGATTTCATCACGTCATGCCATAAAAAAATCAATGAGTTACTCAGAGCCAATAAAACAAAACCAACCAAACAAAAAATCACAAAAAAAACAATAGCAGTTTCTGCTATTCAGACATGAGCCATCTGGAAGGGAGAGGACATAACACAGGTATTGGTTGCTTTAAACCTCCAGAACAGCTTCACTTTTCTATTTCTGCAATTGTTGTCTCTGCACTTTGCTCCTTTTGGAACGGCAATTACAGCATGTCTAGTAAGAATTCATGACAGCTTAGGACCTCGCTCTAAAGGTAGTTGTGTGGGGGTTTTTATAGAGGAGGCAAGAAAAAGACATTAATACAACTTTAGATTTCTGCCAAATCCCAGGAGAGATCCAAGCTATTAATATAGATACGTGTGCAAGACACGATACACTGGTCTGAATCTGTTGTTATCATAAGGGCTTGCAGTGATACCTGTACTGTCTAACACTCTCCATGCCTTTTTATCTTGTAACAAGTCTACTGTTGAAGCAGAAATTTCAATTCCAAATGGTTGCTTCAAGTTGTTGAGTCATTTTGGAGGAGGGAGGAGGTAGAGGAGGGCTCAGCAAGGACAGTGTGGTGGCTTACAAAAATAAAGATACCCACTAGCGAGAGTGATTTAAAGCCAGAGCCTCTGCACTGTCCCTGTTGGGCACAGTCAGTGTTTCTGCCTCTGAGCACAAGGAGTACCAGTGGTGCAGGGTGAGACATCCAGAGTGTGTCCCATGTCCTCCCACCAGCCCCACCTGGCTGAAGCACTCACCTCTGAGACATGTGTGAGGTGGCATCCAGTGCCTGGGCATGAATACCCTGCTCACCCCCTTTTGTTGTGTGGTTGGATATCTCTGTGCTTAGCCTTGTCCCCCAGGCTGATGCACTGCCCAAGGAGAGTCAGTGCTGTGGCAGAAGGCATCAGATGCCATGAAACCCCTGACATGAACATTTTGTTTCCTATTTAGAGTCCAGAAGTTGAGGATTCTGTGGAAAAATGAAATATCTGAGAGTCAGAACAGTCAAACCTAGAGAGCAGGGAAAGGAGGGGAAGATTTGCATCTTGCCATAGGAATATTGTATGATTTGCCCATCTTAGATCTGAGGTCACTTTGTGCTGCTCGCTTGGCTGAACTTCTAAGTAGAAAAATGCAAAAGTTTGCAATGAAGCTAAAGGGGGTTTAATTGTTTTTCATTTCCCCTTCTTGACGTAATTTCAAGGCTGGACTGTTTTAACAAGCCCTGGAAGCTCTGAGCATTTTGTCAGCTCTTTTTTCAATTTGAAGTCACATCTGTGAAAAATCAGACACCTTTTATATATTGAGATGTATAATCTGTCCCAGGAACAGACTAGTGGTGCCCCAAATACCAGGTTTTTGGAGGTTCTGAACAGATTGTAAACCTACAGTTGGGAGGTCAAGCTAGTTTTAATAATTAATACAGTGTTCCTTTCCATCAGAGGAGCTGAAAATTGTTTACCCTCTGAGCTGTCTTAGCGTACCCTCCCACTTTTGGAATGAGCGGTAAGGGACACATGGCCTGTGAAATGTGGTCCCTGTAGAGCAGAGCACACAGCAGCACCACAGGAGGGCTTGTGGCACAGAGCAAGCAAAGACTGTGCTCAAACCCTATGAAAAACTCCATGTGAATCTGCAGGAACAGGGCAGGCAAAATAAATCCCTCTTCTGGCTCCATCTCAGCAGAATTACATCATTGTTTCATAAACTGACAGAGTAGCTATTTGACCAGGGCATTGAGTCCCAGACCTCACTGCTTGCCATATCTTACTGTTAATTGAGAAATCCCTGCTCCAGACCAACACTGCAGAGCCTGGAAAGTCTTGGGAGCCCCTGAGAATAGCCTCAACAATTAGGAAAGTAGCATCGCTTAATTAAATTCCCCCGTGTGTTTTTTAAACAGCAGGGAACCAAGCCAAGATAATCCCCTTCCTCAGAAAATCAGCTTTGGGTGGGATTCCTCTCTTCTAAGAGCCAACTTAATTTTCACATTCCTCACAACAGATTGTTTTATGAAAGGAGTCTTCCCCTACCATTTATCCAGCTTTCTCATCATCTATCTCTCTCTGCTCCAGCATCCCTGACACTGCCTCCTCTAGTTTCCATGGGGGAGGCTTTCCACTTTATTTTCTGGCAGTGGTGCTGATTTCTGAAAATACTTATTATTTCTCTAACCTCAGACAGCCAATTTCCTGGGATATTTCTTCCCATCCTTTTGAGAAACTGCTTGTGCAATTATAGATAGCAGAGTCTCCACAACCTGCCTCTCACATACCACCAGCCCCCCCTTAACTGCAGCCTCTACCATAGCCCAGTTAGATCATCTGCAATGCCTAAAAATGGAGCTTTCCCATGACCAATTTTCCAGCTGCCCTTTGAGGGATGTAGGACTCCTCAGAAGCTTCCTTTGAGAGGTCAGTGTCTACTTTTCTGATAACAGAAAATTTTCCAGAGCAGAAACATAGTGAGACAACTTTGACCTGATACTGTCAGTGAAAGATCCAGTCTAACTTCGATTGGATGTATTATCAGGAAGGGAAATAATTTATTAAAGCAAAAGCCTAAATTCCACATGAAGGGAAAAGAAAATCACTTATAACTCTGTGTGATAAAAATCCACTCTTCCAAAAAGGCAGGTGCAGTGACTTCATGGGAGATCCTTGGGGAACCACTTTCTGCCCTCCTAAATTATGAGCAGGGTTACATAAAAATGGGGGGGATACTGCCCTTTTTTGTTATTACCATCTGCAGTTGGGCCACTTTACTGTTATCCTCTATGTTATCACCCAGACCCCAGCAGGGATTTGATTTTTATTTTTTTTATATTTTCCTCTTTCTACATTCTTTTAAAGTTGCTGTTGAGAGGAGTGTGGGGAATTGGGTCCCTGGACAGGCTCATAATTTCTGCCCCCACCGGTGGATTTCAGCATAGGAATGGCTGCAAGGACTGAACTGTCCATTCTCCACAAGTGTTCATTTGGAAGGGATGTGGATTTTTCAGTGGTTTTCCCTCTGCCTGCCCTGTCTGGCAGCAGACTATCACCTGTCATCTCTCTGTCTCTCCATCACATGGTGTCCCTGTTACTTGATCCCCATGTGTCTCATGAATATTTTAGGGCAGGGAGGCTTGGTAAAATTCCCAGGTATCTCCCAAGAACAAAACTTCTCTCTTTCCCATGTGCTTCTGAAGTGGATGTTGCTCCTGCAATGGAGCGAGTGCTGAAGGTGCGCTTGTCCTTTCTCGACAGGCTGAGAGCTTTCAAGTCACAGATGGTTAAATAAACATGTTGTTCTTATCTGTAGCTCGGCCAGGCTGCTTGTCACCACAGCACAGGATCCTAATGAACCCCAGACAGCTACAAATCCCTCTTTTGATCGCCAGGCAGACACAGGAAAGCTCTCCTGTGAGACGTTGAGGGAGTCGTCTCTGTCCTTCCCTTTAACAGTAAATTAACAGCTGGAAAAGCAAGGGACTCTTGCTGCAGTGGCAGGAGGAATCGCAGCCCTACCTGCCTGCACCCACAGCTATGTTGCTTTCCCACACAGTGTAGCCATCAGTGCCATTATCCATGTAGAGCCAGAAGTGGCATTATCCATGTAAAACCAGCAGTGAAGGAAGGGCTAGAGTTGGCTCACACAGGCACGTCAGTGCAGCCTCACTGCGTCAGAAGAGCCGCATCAGCCGAGGCTCACAGCTCCTCTCCCTCAGAAAGTCATCACATTTCCTCATTCTTTTCCACTGAAAGGGGGAGAATTGTGCAAACAGGAGGCAGTGCTCCCTTTTTTTTTTCCTCCCTCTTTCACTGAAGTAGCAATTACTGTTCTCCTTAAACTGCCAGGCAGCCTGCATGGTGAGGAACCCACATAAAAATAGTGCTGTGCAGAAGGGGAGACAGGACATGAAAGAGTAAAATCTATAGGTCATGTCTGCCTTACTCCAAATGGGAGCAGCTCTAGCACATGTTGACTATGCAAAATGTGATGCATGTAAGCACAGTGCTGGTTTTGAATAATATTTACTCCTGAATGTGTTTGCATATTGCTGGACTTTGTTGGAAAGTTTATTTTAGCAGATAGATCAGTAATGTGTTTCAAACCCATTTTCTCCTCTGTTCACCAAAGGACAAACATTTCACTACCTTTTAAGGGAGCATCACCAGTTTCTCATTCTTTTTTTTCATGGGAATTGCTATTTGCCTCATCTGGAGTCTGCGTTGTGGTCCTGCAGAAACTAATTTTATTTTTGTTTCGAAAATCTGATGAGGTGCAGGAAGGGGAAGTCCTTACCCTAACTGAAATGATACTCACCAGACTTCATTTTCATGGGTTACACAAAGCATCACATAAAAGAACCAAGGGAAGGGTAATACAGACAGCGAAGTAAAATACCGGTGTGTAACAAGTTTAAAACATAGGGATATAAGACATAAAGCCACACAGAAGACCAGGAGTCCTGCACCGAGGGAATACAGCAGCAACTCGCTGCTGTCATCTACCTAAATACAGTTTTATTTGACAAAAAGCTGGGAATTTGTGAACAAAATGCTGCATGTGCTGTTTGCTGTTGAGTGTGTCAGCACACCGCACGTCACTGTGGCAGATGACAGAGCCCTCTGGGGACAGGAGAGTTTGTTGATTTGCCTTCTAAACACTGCAGAAACAAAACCCAGCAGTTCGGCATCAGGATTCACAGGATGCTTAAAGTTGTGGTCTATAAGCTCCAAATAAGCGTTCGAGGTCTGTTGGATTTGATTTATGGCTTATAAATGTGACTCTGCTGACCTAAATATTACTTATTTGTAGCTTTCCTTCTGTGAGAACAGTAAGAAATAGGAAGCCAAGTTCACTCCTGCTTTTGAAAGAGTCAGCTAAAAGCAACAATGGTGGAAGGGACAGATATTGTTCTCTATTTAAGAGAAGCGCTTTTCCTGCTGCCTTCCTAATGCTTGGAGAAAAGGCAGGGAAAGCCAGTGTCCCAGGAGAGTCATCCATTGCTCAGCCCCTTCCTACCTCAGGGGTAGGAAGGAGGGAGCAGGACAGCTGCAAACTAGCCCTGCTATGGGACCCTGAGGGTGCTGCTCACGAATGAACACACCCAAAACCTGTGCCACATTTTTACCTACAGCCTGCCGGACCCCAGCTATACCAAACAAATGCATAAATAGCTCTGTGCTGCACATAACTGTAGTCAAAAACAGAGACTGATTCAGGCAAACCAGTGGGATTTGAGATTCCTGTTAAAAAAAGAGCCCCTAGTGAAGGGCGCTAATCTGTTCTCAGTGCCTCTCAAGTGCTCGTGTTTGAAAGGCCTGAGGAGGATTTTGTATTTATGGCTTTACTGCTGAATCAGGCTGCTGGAAATTAACCTCCCACCTGCAGAGCCCTGGCTTTCACAGGCTCCTAAGCAAGCTGGATTCCTCTGCACAGCAAAGGTGCAGCTCTTCCTCAGGCCATGACCTTTATTGAGCTTGAATTCATTTCAGGGAGGTCTGAATCAATTATTATTACTCCGGAAGAAATAAGCACAGGCTTACTTCAAGACAGTTTTAGCTTTTTAAAAAACCCCACATAGCAAAGAGGTGGTTTGCTGGTCAATCTGCCCATGTGTGCTGGGGGTTATGCCTAAATGCCTCATTACAATTTTCCCCATTAGCTGTTGACATTTGTAAGGAGGATCCTGTTTAGCCCCATCCAAATGGCAGTGCCCTTCAGCTTGATAGGAACTGTGAAATGTCCAACTGCAGCAGGAAAAACTGCCCAGGAACCACCAACACACTCAGCTGCACAAAGCTCGTAGTGTGAGGGATGGCAAAGCCCAAACAGGCAGGTAAAATGCAGTGTGTCTCTGCAGGTGATATAAAGGGGGAAATTACATATGAAGAAGGTCTATATGTAAAAGTTGCTGATGCAAATCTAATGCTTTGTTTGGGGAAAGTGTGGGGCTGGCAGGCTCTGCTCTGCTCTCCTCGGTTGATCTTCCTACAGGCAGTGAAGCAGGAATGTATTTGGCCAGGAATAGAAGGCTGTGTATGCAGTCAAACCCACTGGGTGGCCAAAAAAACGCTTCACATAGCAGGGTCTGCACATTGAATACAAAGTCAGATACTGTTAAAAGCAAAATTACTAAAGTGGTGAACAGAATACACCATATTTTTTTTTGCCAGACACAGCACAATGGGTGAAAATATAGCTGATGAGTGCCTTTTCTGCCATTATTGCATGGTGTTCTTCCTTTTATCTGTGGATGAGGTCTCTGTATTTCACCCTAACAACTCTCCAGGGCATTGATCTGCTGCTCTTAAATCCAGTTCTTCCTACAATTAAGTTTGCACAATGAATCCATGTGCCTGCAAGTACCGAACCCCGAGGAGCTTTTAGCTGACCCAGCCTATCAAAGTGTAGTATTACCCTGTTTGAGCAGAGAGAATCATCAGGAAATGGCAAAAAGTGTCTGTAAGCAGAAGAGAAATGGCAAAAAAGGAAGAATTCTGTAATGGCCATAATGGGGTACATACATCCTTACCCTAAAAAATTGTTCGCCAGCAGTTCTCACATCACCTGTACTCACCAGGCTGCTCTATTAATAGGCTCTGATTTCTCATTAGCAATAGCCACCTAATTACATCCAGGAATGGGACTTATGTCCCACTCTTTCCATCAGTGTTTCTTTACTTACTAGCTGCCATTGCTCCTGTCTTCTGTGGTTTTCCCTGTACATCCAATAAATTGCTCAGACACCTGGGTCAGGGCTGTGAAAATTAGCAAGCACTGGAAATTAGGTATTTGAGCACCAGCATCTCTTGTGGATCTGCTCCCAAGTGTATTCATGGATAATATTTCATATTAAATGTATAGCAAGCCTTAGCCAAGCAGGGTCTTCAGCATAATGCAGAGAAAACTGCAGGATTGGTTTCATGAGGCCATTACATGAGAAGAATAAAAGAAAAGGAATGCCCCTTGAGCCACAGTATCAACGCTAATTTATACTGATCAATATCTAATGTGACTAGTCCACAGTGGAAAGCTGTCCTAAATCAGGCTGTGGTGGTTTGTGGGCAAATCTTTCCTGGCTCCAGTTTCTTTCCTGGGTCATCACTACTGGAGCAAAAGCACATGCCAGCTGCAAGCATGAGGGAAAAAATAATATACAGATAAAAATACAGCAGCCTTTTGGTTAGAAGCTCAAGTTGCTCTGTCACCTAAAATTACAATAAGATAAAATTTCTGTCAAAAAAGTGTCACACTGTCAAAATGAAAACGTAAAGGGTTTATTGTTTCTGTTGAAATTTCACTTTGAGGAAATGGAAGAATAAACGGAAATTTTTTTTTCTTGTTATCATCACAACGTGCTATTTTAAGTAAGAACAAAGATTTGGGGTACTTTTAACATTTGTTTGACAGAAAATTTCAGCTGGGCCATGCTGTGGCTGTATCCCATTGGTGTGTGTTGAAATCTTAGAGACGATCCTACCCTGGGGCATGGCTATAAAGAGAACAGCCACGCTGGCAGAGCAGCCTGTCCTTCACACCTGTATTTAGTATTTATCACAGTGAAGGTCATGGCAATGGTGCCCCATTTTGAGTGATTACTTTGTTACTCTCCGGGTTAGGCTGAAATAGGCCACTGCTCATTTGCAGGAAACCTCCCTATGGAGAGAGGTACCACACTAATGAGATGAGAACTCAAACGAATTGAGTTGTTTTGCTGCCAGAGCATGTGTAGGCAGGTCTTATTTCTATAAAGTGTTCCTACACATTAAAAAAAGAGAGAAAAATTCAGGGATTGATCCTTCTTCCATAGAAACTAGTATCTGTTTTGTAATGGGTTTAAATTTAGCAGGGTTTATGAGTCTAAGAACTGTTTCTAAAGAGGAGAGAGAGGACTAGAGGATCTTAGGTCTCTGATTTTTATGTACAGATATTGCCTATGTCTATATCTCTTCTGTTGTGGGTTGCAGCTGTTTCTCTATTTCTGTAATATCCTGCTATAAGCTTTTAAGAACATGCTCCATTTGCAGTGGTAATGAACTAATTAAGAAACTAAAATCAGCCAGCTTTCTTTTAAAAGAAATCAATTGAATTTAAAATTTTAAAGTATACTAGCACTCTCCAGATACTGAAATTGCACTCTTTTGTGTTCTTAATACATTTCAACAAGATCAAGTAGCACAACAAAATATTCCATTTCCATGGAAATCAGTGTAGTTTTCTTTGCCTCTAATCAGACCACTTTGCTGAAAGCTAAACTGTTTATTTTTAACCTCTCAGAAGATGAAAGCTTGCCATGCCTTTTGTGTCAGGAGTGTGGCTGTTCTTCTCTGCTTCATTAGGTCTTTTGGCTTCAGCCTCACCTGCAGCTGAGAGCTGGGCAGTGGGACAGATGTGTAGAAGATGCTGATGACTCTGCCTTCCTTCCTTTGTTCTGCTGGCAGTTTCCAGCCCAGAGCTATGGGAGTCAGCATAAAAACAGGGAGACATGGGCTGGCTCCTGTCTGGCTGCAGGCTGGCACAGTGAGAAGCATCAGCTCCAGCATCTGGCGGGGAAAAGCAGGGGATGCTCAAAGAGCTGAGATATCTCGTGCACGTGCATGAAATAAAATTGCCTGTTGTATGGTTAATCCCAAATGCCAAGGATGGGGTTAGGATACAGATGGCATGCCAGGAAACCCATATGACACTTTCCAATCTAGAGGCTGCAGCAGCCTGCAGTTCCTCCAGCAGCACCCATGTCCTGCACATCTCAGTGTAAAAGGCATTTTGTAACAATTACCATTGCAAATGCAGCACAGACAGAGAAACAGGTGGGTGCCTGGAGCTAAACCTGCTCTCCAACAGTCCCAGTCGGAATCACCCTGCGGTGCCTGTGTAGCATGGTTGGTGATGAAGGGTTAGAAGCTGGATAACCTCCTGTGCAAATGGCACCCACTTCTGCCCTCACAAGCAGCTCTTATCAGAGATTCCTGTGTGCCCTCTATGGCTCTAGGAGGGCATCAGTAGGAGAGCTGGAGCCAGTGCACACCTCAGCACAGTGAAAGCTCTCATTGTACTGTGTTTGTAGGTAGGTCACTTATTTTTATTCTTTTTTTCCCAAAAATAAGCTGCTGACTTAAAGCTTTGTAATAAACAAGAAACTATTACAGTGAATTGTTTGGGGTGGGTTTGGTTGGGGGTTTTTCCTAAGAAGCCCAGTTACTGTAACCAAGCTGATATTTATTTGCCCCAGTGGAATGGCACAGGGCAGTAGATAAAGCACAGTCCCATCAATGCATGTGTGTGGCAGGGGTACAGCTCTGCATTTGAGTATAAAGATGCTTTTTGAATTTAGAGATACTTAGAGATTTAGAGACACTTACCCTCAGGTGAGGGGAATGACCAGAAGGAAATGACTGGAAGGTGATGGCATAAATAGGGTGTAAGGAGGGTATGGGAGCCAACAGGAATTTCTGAAGTCTGTCCTTTTCTCACTCACCGCTAAGGTCTCCTCTTTGGTGCAGATGTGTTCACTTGGTGGTTGTGGGCAGGGCAGCAGTGCCTGGCTGGCACTTCTAGGGAAGGCAGTTCTGGTGTTTCAGGTTTCTTGGCAGGATCTGAAGGTGGTGGTGTTTGAAGATGTCCTGCTGACTGACCCAGTGAGCTTCCCTGCCAGTGAAATCTGCCCAGTGCATCACATCAAATTTGGATGTAACGATCTCCTAAGGCTGATTTATTGTTTGGTTTTTTCATTCTTGACCTCAGTAGAGTTTAACTGATTGCTCTATCTGCTTGGCCTTGATCTCGTTGAAGGTGGTGTACCTGGGCATAGTCTAAAATTAGCCACAGTGCTTTTGCTTTATTTGCTCACATTCTTGTGGGGCTAATGGTGTAGCAGCCATAGCAGGTCTGGGTACACCACAGGGCCTGAACCTCCAAGGGCAGGAACAGGTACCAGCTCATCAATGTAATGGCCCAAGCAGATCCCCCTAATTACTCTCTGGTTTGCACAGTAGAGATGCATAGGAGTTATTTACCTCTGCTGATGACACACAGGAGGGAACTAGCTCTTTAATAGCTCGATCCTTCTGCCCAGACAACAACAGCAACCAGCAGTTGAACTGTCTCCTTGCCAGTAAGGTCAGTGGCTGAAGCTCCAAATGCACAGGGGAAAATGTGCAGGAAAATACGACTTTTGTGAGGTCACTCTTCACCCTCGAAGTGGCATTGAACTGCCGGTAAAGGGGCTCTGACAGGTGGGGAAGGAAAGAGTTTCTATTATGTTGCCAAAAAATGTACTCCAACCTTTTCACCCTGTACTTAAGTAACACTAGGGTTGAATGGGGGAGAAAGCAGAAGGATAACAAAATGGCCTGATATGAAATTATCTCTTTTTTTATTGTTGATTTGTTAGCATTCAGATAAGGTTTTAATTTATTACTTATTGATCTTTGATTTTTACCTATAGTCTCTTTTTTTTTCTTTCTTTTTTGATTAATTTGATCTTGCAAGATAGGAATTAAATACACAATTAGGTTAGCTGCAACTGAATAGTTGAGTTAATGAATGATTCGCTGACAATACTAATTGCTCAGGTTTCTGACAGACTCCAGGAACCACTGCAAGACAAACTGGTATTTATAACAGGTGTCTGGAGCTGGCAGATGTTTAGGGAGAAGGTGCAGATAAGCAGGATTAGGGAATTTCAGAAAAAGTTAACCTTTTTCCTTTCTGGGCCACACAGGCCTCGCCTGAGGCACCATTGCTAGAAAAATGAGGCCATTGTAAGATTTGTTGGCTCAGTGCAGCGTTTATTTAGTGACAGTCACAAAAGGTAATTGTGTGAGCATGTGCAGCCTGGAGTGTTTAATTGCCTCTGAGCCAGGGCTCCCGTGCGTATGTGGGGAAGCACTTCCCCAGATGTATTAAGGAGTGTCTTTCCTAATATATAACACACTGAGGATGCAGCAGGAGCAAGACTGCAGCATAATGAGTGTGAGTGTGAGGGAAGGGGCAGGGGAGGAACCAAACCCGGTTTGGTTCTCATTTTATCCCTACACAAAACATCCCCTGGGACCATCATTTCTGGTGACTTCATCCCGTTCAGCGACAGCCCTGGGCAGCAAAACAAGCCCCTACGTGCCTGCCAGAAGGTGCAAGTCAGCCAGAACCAGGAAGAAAAGGGGGTGGTGGGATGTGTGTGTGTAAGAAGAGGACAAAAGTTTCAGTTATTTCAAATCCAGGTGATTTCCCGTGAAAAAAAAAACAAACACTTCTCTTCTTCCTGCCCATTTTCCCCTAGAGAGAGTTATCTTTTCTTTCCCAGTTTTCCCCTTTCACAGGCCCACTTTTTTCTTTTTAGCACTGAAAGAAGAGGAAGAAAAGAAAGTATGTAGGAGGAAATGAAGGAAAAATGGATAAGCACAACCTGAAAAAGCATTTAATTTCTTCATCGCTACCTAAAAAGCTGGAAATGGTTTTAAAATAACTTTTATAATATCAAAGTCATTCAAAGTAATTTTAAAAAAATGCATACCAGCTCAAGCAATTGCTTTTGTGTCTCTCATGCAAGTGAGTGAAAATGAGATGGTAAAAACTGTCTGCTCATAATTTTTTTTTTAAAAAAAGTGATTTTCGGTCACATCACTTTTTGCTTTTGTATGGCTTCTTCTTACTCATCATAATGCTGAATACCAGCTCTGCTGCTGCCTTCTGCATGCTGGGTTTACAAGTGTGTTACTAGATTAGATGGGATTAGGTTGGATGGTCTGGTGGAAGGTGTCCCTGCCCATGGCAGGGGGGTTGGAATGAGAGGATTTTTAAGCTCTTTTCCAATTCAAACCATTCTGTCTTTCTATGATGAAAGCCTTTGGCCCTGAACCCTGAGCCAGGGAGCAGCAGGGGCTGCGTAACCCCACGAGGAAACAGCACCTGTTGATGGAGGCAGCCAAACCATCACCCGGCACCCTTGCCCTGCAAGGAAAAAGCAGGAAAAAGGCTGGGGTTTAACATGGTTTGGTTTAGGGGGTTTTTTTCCTCCACCAGACTGTGGTGAGGATGGAGGAAGGGAGCAGGTAGGGATGCCAGGGATGATCTGTATCTGCCACAGCCTGGCTAGAAGGCAGAAATTGAAACCCTGCCCAAAGGAAAAATGAAGCTCAGCTAGGAGGGTTTCTGAGGATACCTGTCTCAAACACATTTCAGGGTGGAAATGGGATAGCATGTCATTCCAATAATCAGAAGGGATCTGGTTTAAGGGCTGGAATGAAAAGCCATGTGTTGCTGAAAATGCAGTCTCGATTTTCCGGTGACATGCAGGATTCATTTCTGGGCCTTGCGGTTTATGAGATAATGGACTGTGTAAGTGTTCCTCATCTCTGTGACTAACGGCCCCTTTTTGGCACACGTCCTGGAACTCAAAGCAGTGTAATTTTTATTTCTGGATATCACAACTAATTATACTATTACAACTAGCTGTAATATTACAGCTAACATTATTCATCTTAGCCTTGGTCGTCCTTTCCCTTTTATAAATCCTACTTCTGCACAGATTAAATTTTGAGGTTATTAACACTTTGATTACGGTTTAGTCATATTAAATTACCCCTTGGTAGTAAGGTTGTCCTGTCAACCACTATGATACCTACAATTAATTGAAAAGATAACTGGTGGTTTCATGCAAAGGCTGAGCCTGAGTAGGATAGCAACCCCCAGGGAGAGTGATGCAGGCTCAGGTGTGCCTTTCCTCCTTCCCTTCAATGAGGCTGCAGACAAAATGGAGTTAGGCTGTAAATGGGAATGAGATTTATACCTGGAACAAAATGGGGTGACTGTAACCTGAAGCATAATTAGGTTTGTAAGGCCTCTTGGGTGACACAGAAGGGAGAAATATGAAAAATAGGGAATTGAGTTACTATCAGATTCTGCTTAAAACTAAGTCCCCATCCCTATGTGTTTGAAAGGCCTTGGGGAAACCTCACTGCTCCAGGGAAGAAAAATCGTGGTGTTTGAGTGACTCAGCCCTGACATGCAGTAGCACTGCCCCCTATGAGTGTGGCCTGTCAGGCTGCTTTTTACCAGGGTGTTTTGGGGTCCCTGGGGGTTGTGTGCCACAGAGCCTCCCTTTTCCAGCAAGAGGGCTTTGGGGTAGTTTCCGAATATACAGTCATCCTTGTATTGAGCAGCTCCATGGGTAATTGCCTCTTTGGCAGCTGTTGCCCATGGCTGGGAGCTGCCCGGCAAGGGCTGTTGGCCACAGGCACGGTGTGAACCGTGCCTGCCTTGTTTATCTCTCCCCACACTGGGATAGACAACAAGCTCCGATTTTCTTTTCCATAATTATTGATAGAGTGGCTGGTAAATGCTTCCTTGCTTTCTCACCAGTCTCAAAGGTTAGCTTGCTAACGAGGAGGTTTTCAGATACTCACCACCAGCGTTCCCTTGGAGGGTGAGCAGGGTGTCTTTTAACAGTTGTTTGATACTCTTCACATCGCCAGGCAGCACGATAACAAGGCAAATGATTGTCTGCTTTGCTGATCAGAGTCTGTAATAACCACTCACTTGGTGCTACACATTCAATCCCTGACAAACCAAGAGGCATTTGCCATTTGGGCTGATGCTATTTTTACCCCTGACACATACCAGTCGGGCATGGTTTTATTGCATCTAATTGCTAGTGATCTTTGATTATTTTTTTTCCTGATCTCTCCAGAGGCGTACCTTTTGGAGTGTCAGCGGCAGGCAATCCGATTTCAAAACATTTGGGAATGCCAATTAGGGCTTATTTATGTGATGATTGAGCTGCCTGAGAGCTCGGTGCCCACCGGAATGCACTGTGGCCTTAGACAAAGGGAATTTGCTTGCCTGCCTGCATCTCATGAAGAGGGATAGTTGCATGATGTTGGCTTCTGTTCTCTGTAGCTGAACACCTCAGCTCGACTGTTTGCACCTGCAGAAAGTGCTGTGTCCATCCTTACAGGGAGACTGATGCCCTGTCATGTGGATTTCGTCTATACTAATTTATGTTACTGCACTTAGAATACAAAAAGAAATTACAAGTAGCTCTAAAAGAAGAAGCGTTATTTTACTAATCTCTAAATGTAATAGTAAACTTAGGTTTACAGTAAATAGTAACATAGCAAATATAGGTCCATAGGTAAACTTAGATTTCAGCTGATTTACTTGGTTAATTCCACTAAATCAAACTGGGAAAAAAATGCTCTGTGGTGTGGGGTTTTTATTTGGTTGTTATTTTTTTACTGTTTGAGCATTGGTGGAGCCTTATTTGACTGTAAAAGGGACTTAAGGCTATGTTTTCAACATTAAATATGCTGTATTTTGGAATATAAGCTCTGCTGTTCCACTCTTGCATCTCCCAGTCCTCGAGCAAGGCAGGACCTTTCCAAATGGTGCAACCCTTGCAGGTGGCTGGAGGATGGCTTCTTCTGCTCATGGGGTGGGATCTTCCCTCTGCTCCCCTTCCTGCATGGTGGGCTTGGAGTTCATAAACCCTGCTCATCAACTTCTTTCCTCCTCCTCTTATTCTTCTTAGTTGTTGCTGCTTCCAGAAAGAATCTTGAATCTGTGTTAACTGGGTGCTGTTGCCCTCTCCTGTGTGGCAGGAGAGCAGAGCAAGCCCCTGCTTTTGGATGCTGGGAGAAACCATGGGCCGCACTGTGCAAAACCAAGTGCGGTTTTCACCCCCAGGGATTCAGTCTGATGTATATGAAGCTCACAGGTTCTATAAATAAGCAGAGTGCATATGTTAGGGCACAAAAGTAGGAGGACAATGTCAGAAGATATTTACCGCTTGCCTGAGGAGCAGTCAGTTTAGATGAAAGCTTTGTGGCCAGACTTCTCCAAAGAGCTCCCTCGCATGATTGAGGTCAGCTCTCATTTAGCCACTAAAATTAGCAGCGGGGCTTCTAGGCCAGCTGGGTACTTTGGGTGTTAAACAGCTTTGACAGTCTGGCCATAGCCATCCCAGGAAGTGTTGCTGAGTGCTGGAAACAACAAAAATCCATGAGTTATGGAGTTTCTCCAACCAGAGTGGACCTCCTCTGGAAACACATCCCTCGCACTGCTTGCTAAGGTCTTAAAAAATCTGCTGCCTTGCACAAAGGTAGTAGAAACTTGGAGATATGTACAGACACATATATGGATATATAGTTGACACACATGGCTGTATTGCTGCTGGAGCTGTGGCTGTTTGGGCTGCTGAGCACTCAAGGGATGAAAGATTGAATGAAAGAAGTCAATGCTGTGCACCAGTTCCCAGCCATAAAGCAAGCACTGCGTCTTCTAGTTCTCCCAGGAACGACAAGGATGGCATTTAAAAACAAACAAACAAAAAACCTACAATAAACCCAAGCAAATGAAAAAAACCCCAGGATATCAAACTTTTGCCTTCTAGCTCCTGTTTTTGTTGTTGTCCTTTGTCTTCTGTTTTCAGCTTTAAAAGCCTGAAGTTTTCCCCACAGTGAAATGGGTGAGATGTACTTTTAGAAGACAATAAGCATCTCATGAGGCTAGAGCTGGATCTAATAAGGAAAAGACTAATTGGGGTAGGACAAGAACCAAATTATAATGTTTCACTTATTCTTATGAAAATTTTCCATGAATAGGAAGAGGAAACAGCTGGAATCAATATGGTCTCACTTGCATTTTGATTTCTTGAGGTCAAACAGAACAAGAAATTTTTGTTCAGAATGAGAAATTGAAATACTGGTTTTTGTGTAAAACACTTTAATCCATTACATGAAAGAGCTATAAATTTTTCTTTCCATATGTCCTGCAGAAAGCTGGTCCTTTAGCAAATACCCAAGCCCTCTTTTATCTGTGTCAGATCCTTTAGGTTTAATGTAGAAATCACAAAATTTGTTAATATAAAAGGCAGCAAATGAAGCAAGACTTTGGGCAGAAAGGCCCCTGGAAGGGTATTGACTATATCTGCAGGGTCATTAATCACTTATGAAAAGCAGTTTTCTTTTTTTTATCATGAGCCAGGAGATACATTTTTAATTAAGACAAATGAAGAAAGGGTGGTTCTACAGCTTGCTTTATGATAGTAGTGGAAAGTCAGAGCTTTGTTTCAAGTGTATACCCACCGTCTCTGGGGAGCTGGAGCAGGCACTGAGTGATAAGGCCATGGCCTTTGTTCATCTCTCAAAATTAAACCTGGCTGAACATCCTCGCTGGGTGGAATTCAGCCCTTGGATACGCAGGTATTTCTTATTAAAGACATGCATCTGAGGGCTAAACACGTATGCAGGAGTCCAGGCCAAACAAATCTGATCAGGGTACAAAAGCGTATTTTATATGTAGGGAGTGCTGTTGTAGCGGTGAATGAAGTCCTACAGAACTCTGATAAAAATTATTTTTATGGGAACTATTAAATTGGGTTTGGCCATCTTGGGTCATTTTATTGTTATTATATCTTTGTCAGCAATCACCCAGAACAAAGTTTTCAGACTTTCCAGGAAATTAACTGAATATCAGTTGCTGTGCTGTCTCCCAAATTTATGACTCTGCAACTAACTACAGACGCAGAGTGATAAATTATCTCTTGTGTCTTCTAGCCCATCAGATTGAAATCCGCTTCCTTGGAAGGAGGCAAAATGAAATTGCTGCATTACAAACAAATTTATTAAAAGGTGTGCTCAGTCTTTCATGAAGCATCAGTGCTTAGCAGGGAATGAGAATTATTTTCTTTTTCTTTTTTTTTTTTCCCCTGAGTATGAATGTATCTGAGAAACTCAATAAGAGGAGCAGCATGAAGTAAGTTTACTTTCTGAATGTTGAAAGCAAAGGCCAGACCTGGAGCTGATTAATGGCTGCATAATCTATCAGTTCAGAATCAAGGAGCTGTGGGTAGAGGCTAAATTATTTGTAAGGTAATTTGACTAGACCTTAATGAGGGCTAAGGTTCCACAGACCATGAAAGTCTATCAATCTCTCTGGCTCTGGAAGCACTTGGGGGTTTCTCTTACTGTCTCATCACAAATGCATTTGTTGTTCGTGAAATATTAGAACAGACAAGATTTTTTAAAACTCTTTTTTAAAAAGTAAGACTATAACAGCAATTCAGCCTGGGATCTGATTTCTCTTTCTGGTTTTTTTTTTCTTGTGCTGGAGGGTATCACGTACCCCCAAAGCTCTCTGAAGAGCTGGCAGTGAAGTGGATGGCACTGAGGGGAGGGAGCAGGGTGGTGGTGGCTGTTGCTGTTGGGGCTCTCCCAGATACTTGAGATCATGGTCCGTGTAATGGCTTTGCATGGCAAGGTTTTAGTAGTGAGTGGACTACAGGGGTGGTTTCTGTAAGAAGCTGCCAGGAACCTTCCCCTGTATCCAACAGAGCCAATGCCAGATGGCACTGGACCTGCCACTGGCCAAGGCTGAGCCCATCAGCAGTCATGGAACTGCCTCTGGGATAACACAGAAAGGGGAAAACTGCTGTGAACTCCCCAGACACAGAAAAGCCTTCCGTCCTCTTTAGTCTGCAGCTAAGTTTCTCCCTCAGCACAAACTTCTTGTTTAGCAAGTCCCCTTGTTTCAGACCTTCCTTGTTGAACATAAGGACAGGTGTTGTGATGGGCTGAGAAAACACTCCTGCTGGCCTTAGATAGAAGCTACCTGAGGAAGGTGACTCACCTGAAAGATTTTGCGTGCACACAATTAAACTCAAGCAGGGATGTTTTGCTAACTGGATAGTGACAGCACTTCTGCCCATTTCCAGCTGTCAGCAATACAGCAGAGTGCCGGTCCTTCAGCTGCCCAAACTCTTTAAAATTTGATCAGTTGTTCCTGATCCTTGAGCAGTAGCCAAGTAGCTCATCTGTCAGGTGCCTGTTTTGCACAGGTGTGTGCTGGAGATGGAACAAAAGCAAAATGCCTCTCTTGTCACCGCAGTGCTGGAGAGATCCAGATACCTGGAATTCTCTAAGGTATCCCTGCATCAAGTCTTACTGTTTGGATAGGTATTGGTTCCAGCTCTTAATTTCCTGACTACAATGTAGGTTTGGGCCAATTTTCTTCATATGAATAAACATGGTGATTACTAGGCATGAGTGATGCATCTTAAATTCTACTTTGTGGATTATTTTTGCATTAGTAAAGACAACGTGAGACCAGACTGTGCTTGTTTGCACACCTGGTTCATCCCACGATTATTTGCTCAGGGGCTGAGGGTCTGGTACAGTGTCTAAGACAATGCAAAAGCTTCCAGTGGTTTCAGTGACCATTACTCCTAGTTGAAATTGCTTTTGCCAGCAGTCTTTGCTACTTTACTTCAACAAAAAGGTGTTTTTTTAATATGGAGAATTATCTGTGTTCTTTCTCCTGTTTACCGTGTTGCTTTACTTACACTGTTTTCTTACCAATATTTAGTTTGTTCAGGTTTTCATTAAATTCCTCCAGAACCTGCTCTTTGGGGGCCAGTTTTCAGTCTGCTCTTGTATTCCTTTCTCACCCAGCAAATTCAGCTGCTGTAGTTCTTCCCAGTCTGTTGTTCAGTCCCATGCTATTTTCCCAGGTTTTCTTCCCTTTTCTCCCCCTTCCTCTTCCTTCCATGCAGAGGAGTGAAAGGGCCCCAAGCAGAGGTGTGATCTGTGCTGTGCCTTTCTTCCTTTTCCCTTTCTGCTTTTTTCATCATTTCTTTGTGATATCCCCCTGAAAAGAAAATAAATGGAGAGTGAGCCAAGGAAGGAGGCAGTTTGGCCTTACTTCTAGAAATAGGAAGGCAAAAGCATAGAGTGATGGATATACAGTGTCTGAGCTGTCCTTACTTGTTGCTGTATGCTAAACACCGCTGCCACACTCTCTGGGTTTTAAAAACGGACAAAGGGGTTCTCACAGCAAAACCAGCACATTCTAGCTTTTATATTTGCAAACCAAGGCTTCAAAAGGTAGCTCAGAGCTGTCTCTGGATGACGCAGGCTAAATGAGACAGCAGTGACAAACTCCTGGGCTTTTCTGCAAGGGTACCAGAGGAGTTTTGAGGCTCCTATCGCAGAAAAGCTGGTTGAAAAGGAAGACGCAAGTTCAGGATTTGTATTCACTTATTTATTTCAATGAGTTATAGTTCTATAACAGGGTGTTATGGCTTTTGATGATGTTCTGAATCTTCTTTTAATAGTAGTGTCATTACTTACTCTGGAAATATATTTCAGTTGTTTAGACACCTCAGTATTCCAGGGAGATTTCTCTCTTGAGGAGGAAATTAATTCAGTGTTTAACTCATAGCAGTATCTTTTCCAAACCGTTTTTAATGGGGAAAGCAAAAATAAATTCAATATAATGCAAATCATAAGAATAACGTAGAGTGTCTCCTTTCATCCTTTCTTGGAGCAGTTCTGCCAGCCAGCTTTACACAGAGCTCTCTGGTGGGAAAAGGAGATTCAGAAAGGGCTGCCATCAGTCTTTGCCTGCACTTAGCTTATCCCGTTGACATTCACAGACTGTAATGGCAGGAAAGCTTTCCAAAGCCATTTGACTCCAAAAATCTGAATTGTCATCACTGTCGTATCTCAGTCTGACAGGGGAAATGATTTGTCGGTCAAGACATCTCATAAACACGGACATTTGATTCAATTTAATCAGAGGCAGCGCCTCGCTCCGAATGCAGGCGGCTCATCTGCAAGCGAAGAGGGAGTGAAATAGCAGGTAATTCACTTACTCCTGCACTGTCCTGTTGGCTCTGGGTCAGCAGAGAAGGGATCAGTACAAATGCTGATTGCTTTGGGAAGGGAGACTCTCCCAGCAGCAAGTCAGTGCACCCATCCAGGCATGGACCGGGACCGGAGGTTTGTGTCTGTGCACAGGCCTGTGCTGGGGTCCTTTGGTTTCAAGTCTTTACCATGGGGGTCAGTAAGAGACCTGCTGGGAAGGGGGAAATCCAAGTAGCCTTCTATGCCTGTAGGACACTGGTTAGGGATGGGGCTCGCCTGGTGCCAGCCCACTGTACACAGGGTCTCATTCTGCAACACTTGTGGGCCTGAGTAAATCTCCTTGTGCCAATAGCCTTATTAACTCAAGCCTGTACACATTACAAATCTATACAAAGAGAAATTAGAGCCCAGATTAGATTAGTCGCTAAAGGCTGTGAGCACACAGCTGTTTGCGAAACTGCACACTGAATTTCATTTTTGCTTAGACTTTTACTGATAGCAATTTGAAGGCAGTCATTAGAGCCATCAGCCTTTGAATGAGAAATTTCAAGGGACACGTCAGTATAAATCTGCTCCTCTGCTATAAGAAATTATTCCTGATTGGCTTTGGGCTATGGAAACCAATTAAATGAATTTTGCACAATAACCTGTTTCCACCAAAGAGGGGTAGCACTCCCGGCCACAAACAGACATATTTTAACTTCCAATTAACTGTATGGGTGTGTAAACATAAGGAAAACTGCTTTTTCAACTTTAATTTAATAACCTGAAAATAATGGGAGGAAAGAATCATCATTTGCAGTTAGAATGTGAGACTCTGGCCATCCTTATTCCCTTCCTCTGCAAGCCAGCTGGATTTGTGAACATAGACATACCCTTTCCCATTAAATCATGAATACTGCAGGTTTTATTCCTTACTGGCTCCTAGGTTCCAAGATTTAGGAGAGGGTGGGATACTCGTTTCCAGAGCTAAACTTGACATAACTCACAGTGCTCTAGTTTTCTTTTAAACTTCAGGTGTGTTTTAATTCTATTCCAGATCCTCTAGAGCTGCCCTGTAATCCCTGAATCCTGCTGAATTTCCACCCTGGTGATATATCAATGTCAAAGGGATGCAACTGGTAATTCTGCCTGGCTCTTAAACTGCCTGGTGTCACCCTATTTCCAATGGCTGTCATCAAGGTATGTGTTTTACCTCTTCCAAACTACAGTGAAAGTGCTTTAATCTTATTGTTAGTATAGAAATAAGTCATTACTAATGCTTAGAGTAATTGTTATTGTCTTTCCCTGCCAGCCCATTCTATATTAATATTAGTATTTCTAAAATGCAGCTTTGTATGTAGGACTCGGGCCGCCCGTGTCACTTGTTTGAAAATCCTGAGAGCATTTGCTTACGTAAAAGTTGCACAGGAAAGGAAGAGGATCTTTTTATTTACCTTGAGATTTCCATCCTTTAGGACTTTCTTGCTGGGTGTTCTCAGGTTGCTGCTACAATTAGAAGACTTAATTGGTTTTATATGAACCCTGAGACTCCTGCATCCCCCAGGAGCTGGAGTTTTCATTAGAACCACCACCTAATATCATGAGACTTGCAATTAAATTCCTGAGTTGCCAACACACTTGCAATAAGTTTGTAAAGCTGGGGTCAGGGGATAAGTATTTTTGGAGAGTAGGCTCTTGGGTGGTGTGAGCTCCTCCAACTCCTTTCTTCTCATCCTTTCTTCCAGCTGCAGTCCACTGAGCTCCTGTCTTCCCATGGGAGGTGGTCCTTGTGGCCTTGCCACACAGAAAGTTCTGACAAGTGGGTGTCTGTCCTTCAGGTAGTTGTTATTTTCATCCTTTTAAGTATTGCAGAGAGCTGGTCCTTTTAAAAATAAGACCAATATTTGGAGTAACTTGTGATTTCAATTGTAAACAAGCTTGGTGTGATTATGTAGCAGCAGCTGCTGGGAAACACAGAGTGTTTCACTGACAGGTCCATCCTATATCTATGACTAGCAGGCCAGGAGACCACTCTTTCCTGGGAAGAGCCACCACTGGAACAGCGGCCATTTTTTACTTTTTTTCCTTTTTTTTCCCCTCCAGCAATAGTGCTACTTTCCTAACTTAAAAGCAAAACCTGTTCCTTTGCTCCTCACCGTGCGAGTCCGCAGAAAAAGCGTGCAGGAAGATGGGCAGAGGCTGGGAGCGCTTTCATCCTAACGGGGCTGTGTGACTGTGTGAACATCCCGACCATCCCGGGGGGAGCCCTCTCTGGGAAGAGCTTCAGAGCCGGCGGCAGTGTGCCGTGCCGATAAGGAGATGAAACAATAGCCGCGACACCGAGAGCCTTCACACAATTACTTGGTGAGGATGTTACGGAGTCAAGTGCTTTGTGCCTTTGCTGCACCGAGCAAATCTGCTCGCTCTTGAGCGGTTAACTCCTTTTCTTCCTCTACCGTGTCGTTTAATGCACAGCTTTTAAGAGCATCCAAATTTGTGAATGCTGAGGAAATGGCACTTGTGTTTCCCATTACTTGCAAGGCTTTACATTTCCCTTCTTCCATTGCAGCGGAGCCCAAGCCCTGAGCCCGTGTGAAGATTTAGGGATGCACAAGCCGTGCTCTGGCAGCAGTGGGAAACTGGGATGTCCTTGCTTGAGCTCCTGAAGTGGAGCTAAGGAACCAAACTTCTTGTATTATTGATGCCTCCTTTCC
Source organism: Dendrocincla tyrannina (assembly GCA_035047865.1). NCBI lineage: Eukaryota > Metazoa > Chordata > Aves > Passeriformes > Dendrocolaptidae > Dendrocincla > Dendrocincla tyrannina. The sequence goes on from JAWWMP010000116.1 coordinate 5,808,228, forward strand.
TCATTAATGCCACAAAGATTTATGGGAAGGGACTTCCACGATGCTAATGGAATTACCCACCTAAATCTCCCCCGCGCCAACGGCAGGGCACGCTCCGGTTCTCTGCCCTCACGTTAGTGCCGGGCGAGTAATGGAATTATTTGTTAGCTAGCAAAAGTAAAAGTCCTTGATTTTTGTTGGTAGTGTTGAGGGCTTTTCAATACCTTTCGCTTAGGCCTGAGTTACAATTTGAAACACAAATTGAAAACATTTTGATAATTTTTCCCCTTTCAGGGTCTGTGAGGGTCAGTGGTTTCAGTCAGTAAACTCTGCTTTTTATTACTGTGAACAAAATGCCATCCTGCAGCATTTCACTTACCTCTGTTTAGTGCACAAAATCTGCCTAAAAGTGCATCTTTGAAAGAGGTATGTTCCCATTAGCACTAACAACAATTACTGGTGAAGTCCTTAATCTGCTGTTCCTCTGTTTGATGTGCATCACTAGTTGAAGGCAAGGAAAACATCTCCTCCTGTGCCTAGGAAGTGAGCTGTGCTCCTCTCAAAGTGCAAGCTGAGTGAAGCCCAGCAATCTCATCTTTTAGGGTCAGGCAGACACAATATTTCTTGAGGCTGTGGCAAAGACAGAGCATGAAAAGACCCTCTGAAGGGGACATAAGTCTGAAAATGCTCAGAGGCTGCAGTCAGAAGGTCAGAAGCTGAATCAGAGGAATGTGGGCCATTTTTGCAGACATCTTTCACCCAGGCTGAGCAGGGTGCCCCCGGCAGGAGTGGGTGGTCAGGCTGTGTGTCCTTCCCTCCCTCACCTTGTGGTAACTGGGGCAGAGGCTCCATCCAGTGAACTTCTGCATCCCTGTGCTGGCTCCTGTCAGGACTTTCCTGTGGCTTCAGCCTGGTTATGATTTTGCTCAGAAATCCTTACCCGTGGCTTCATGGCTGCCAGTTAATTTCCTAAAATCCCCTTGCATTTAATATCTCTGCCAGTGCACAGAACTGCAGGGGTTGAGCTCAGGGAGGATAAAAGAAAGGAGCAACACAGTCACTTGTGCTGAGCAGGACTGACTTTTGGTCTGGTGAAAATGACTGAAAGAGTAGGAATAAATCTAAAAGGAGTTCCTCTGAAACCAAGATGGGAGGATACAGCTGGGGCTGGGTAGCCCTTTAGTAAAAAAGCACTTTTACTAATCTTGTTCAAGTGTGTGCACAGACACCTGGGAATGATTTATTCCTTGGAATGGGCCAGATCCTGTGAAGCTGTGAGTATTGCCAGGAAAGCTGACCTGCTGGTCCATGCAGCAGGAGGAGAGCCTGCGTCTATAGGAAGGAGAAATACAAGTTCAGGACGCTGGAACTATAAGACTCTGGAGATTAATGATAGAAAACTATCATGTGTTTGGGGAGAGGAAAGCAAGCAGGAAACAGGAGCCTAAATTAGGCTGCAGCTCCCTGGGCAGAACACTCAGGTTATAAATATTCTGGCAGCATTTAGAGCAGAGCTGGCTGTGCTGATTGCTCTTTGCTGTCCTTGACAGTATCTGTGTGTATTCATGCTCTTATTCTGCTGTGCTGACAAAACCACACGGAGTATGTCAGAGGTGTGGGAAGAGGCTGAGCGTGGGTTTGGCAGCAAGACTCCTGACTCTGCTGGAGAGTGTGGAGGCTGTGCCCTGCTTGCCACAGCAGCACGGCAGGACAGGAGCAGTGCGTTGGCTTCGGAGCTTGTCATTGCTCAGGTGGTGCCAGGGATGCTGGTTTTAAAGAGCATCTTCTCAAAGGAGCCAAACCTTTCCACGAGATCACTGACTCACCTTGATCTTTGTGATCAAGCTGGCACAAGGGCTCGAAAAGAGTCATCACCATCCTCACTGATGGGTTAAGGCTAAGTGAGGCATGAAGAGGAAGATGTGGGGTGCTGGTGTCCCAGCTGGGTGGAAGAGCTGGGAGCAAAGCAACAAAACACTTTTCACTGTCAGGCTTAAGGTACAGCAGATTTCAGCCTTCAAAATCCCACAGCAATTGTTTTACAGGAGCAAAAGAGTCACTGCTGCGAGGAGCCGGCGCCTGCAGCGAGCTCCACCTTTCCCTCCCATTGTCATGGCCCTTTCCTCGGCAGGAATGAGGTGCAAGAGGAAGTCAACAGCTCCCGCAGTCTGTGATAAATGAGACCAGGCACTGGTCAGTGTTTCCTCAGCTGCAATTTATGGGGTCACTGGGAATTGCTGTGTTGCTGAGTGCAGTCAGTCCACTTCCCAGCACAGCGTTGCTTCCAAAGGATCCCAGCCAGCTGCTCCTGTCTGCTGTGGAGCACGGGAATGAACCAGCCTCTGGTTCCAGTGAAAATTCTCTCTAAGCTGGAATAGCTCTACCCTGGGAGGTGCCTTAAATATGATAGCAGGGCTGCTCTGCCGGGGAGTATGCTTTTTTATTTGTAATGAAAAGAACTTTATTCCTGTCATAAAAAAGTTTAGTACAGAGAGGTAATTGAGGTAATGTTTTCAGAAGCTGAAAATATCAGGAACTCAAATAAAAGGCAACAGTGATTTTCTTTTTTTTTTTTTTTAAATTTCTTTTCCTCCTCCTTTAAAGCCCCTGAGAACTCATTTCCTGGTGTCATTGTCATAGCTCCAAACCTAAGTAATTCATTTGTATTCGTGTCAATCCCACGTATGCTTCCGTAACCATTGCATGCAATTCAGACTAAATGAACAGTCAAACTAAAGCTGGTACTGAGCAAATCAGGCTGCAAACTGTGTGTACAGGCAGGAATAGAACCTTTTGCATGAGCTCCACTGTGCCATCAGGTGTTCTCTGCTGGATGCAGTGTTTTTCTTGGATCATTTAAACAGAAGGACAACCTTGATTTTTGTTTCCATATATAACATGTTATGAGACCAGTGCTGATGTCCCTGTGGTGTCGGTTTAAGTTTTGCCTCCTGCTCTAGCTGAGACATTGTGCTGGTATATTTGTCCCATAGGAAGGATACGTGGAGCTAGGAAAGGCTGCGCGGGCTCCAGCCCTGAAATTTAAGGATGCTTGCTCTGGGCTTAAATGTGTGGGGTAATGGTTATGAGAGAGGGAGCTGGTCAGCTAAGTCTGGTATTTCTGGGATGCCAGTTTCCTCTGGATGGGGGGAGCATTTTGCAGACTTAGATTATGAGCATTGCTGTATCAGCCATTGTCATCTGCTTGATGACAGCCTCACCTCTGAGTCTTCACCCAATCTGTGAGTTTGGTTGTTTTAGAGCAATATGATGGAAAACAAGCTTTGAACCCCAGAATCATGTGAGCTGGTTTGCAAAGAGCAGGCTATGAATAAGTTAACTGTGTTTACCTTATGAACTTGGGATTTGCTGGGGATTTTAGCTTCAGTAAATGAACTCAGTGAAGGAACAGAGCAGGGTGTTTTCCCACTACCTGATCTGCAGCTCATTTAATAAGTTATCTTCCATTTTGATATTTACATTTCACTCTGTTAACGGTGTTGGACTAAAGTGACTTAAACGGATAAGGTTGAGTATTTTTAAGGAAAATTTTCTGAGATCCTCCGTCTGCTCATTCCTGGTTGTGCTGGTGTCACTGATGTGGCTAAAGTCAGAGTTAAGTAACCTTACTGTCATTCTGAAGTAAGACTTTTCATGTTAAACTCTAGATTTTGACTTATCAAATAAATAGCCTCACAACTAATCCCGCTGTTTAGCCAACCAGGACTTTAAACCAGGTTATTTCTGTAAAGGAACCAGTGTTTTTGGACATGTCCCTTTGCAAGGTGATACAGGAGTTATTGTATGGTTATGGTTGAGTTATGGTTATTTTTAGGGTTAGGGTTCATGCTGGGAGAGCAGAGAAGAGACTAAAGCATAGTGGAGTGGGGCTGTGCAGAGATTCCCAAGGGAAGTGTGGGCTGCCAAGGGATCAGAGCTGTGAGAAGCTTCTTGGTTGCTGTGTTATAGCTGGAGAAGAAAAGCCAGAGGGATACATTGCTTGTCTGTTACTCCCTCTCGATCACTGTTGCTTTTGGGGCCACCCTTTCCTAGAGCATAACTTCCAGTTCCAAGGAAACCATTAGCAATTTTACTTAGAGTATTCTTTGAAATGTATCATCTATTCATTGTTATCTTATTTTGAAGGAAATGGGCCATTCTTGATTTTGAAATCATGAGCTTTAATGACTTCTCTCTCCATGAGAATTCATTAGGCTTTATTTCATCAGCCACCTAATGCAAACTATGATCTTTTCAAACAGCATCTGCAATTGCATAACAGGAAAAACTGACTCTGTGGACATGAGGAAAAAAAAAAAAAACCTGGATAGGTGTCTAGGCAGTTCAGTCCTGCAAAATCTAAAATCAGATACCCATAGTTTAGGTAAACTGAAGCTGAGAGAAAGCAAAACACTTTGCAGAGCCAGGATGAATGAAAAGGCAATCTGAATATCAAATTGACCTTGCTCCAGGGGAGAATAATTTGGCATGATGAATTTGCTGTCTCTGAATGTGTTGCTAACAGACAAACCAAGTGATTTGCCTGGGAAAAAAAGGACAGGGGGTGAACATAAAGTCACAAGAAAATAAGGGTCTTGATCCCAGTGCAACACTGAGATCATTTTGGAAGCAATACACTTCTAAGGGAAAGCAGCACTGCTTTAAGGGAAAGAGGCAAGGTTTTTCTTTGTAGGAGTGTTCCTTTATGCAGAAATTTTACAGCTATTGACACCATTTTAGCACAGCAGCTCAGGGACAGCATTAATGAGCACAGGGCAAGTAGAAATAAGTGTATGAGAAATGAGGAAAAAATGCCCTGTAGAGGGACTGGGGGAGTGGGTATGGAGAGGCATATCCTGGCCTCATTGAATTTACTGAAAATACTGTTATCAATGTCCAAAAAAATAAGGGATTTTTTTTCTTTCTCTTTTTTTTTCTTTTTTTTGGCTTTAATTGTGATCCAGTTAAAGTACTTCTGTAGCCAAGCAGCCTTCCTCCAGCGCTTCGAGTGGCTCAGTTCATCACTAAACCCACCACCCTGAAAGCCAGACAGGAGAGGTTTCATTCCCAAAGTCTCACTGCCGGGTCTCATTAGTGAAGTAAGTGTTCTCTTTTCTCCTAATTACCCTGTGCAGACATCCCCGGTGCTGTTCAGCTTCAGTTTATGGTCCCTTCAAGATAAGTGCAGCTTCATAAAAAGCCAGCCTAAGATGTGCCGGGTAGGAAGGCTTCCCTTCTTACTCACCTGCTGGGTGGGTGCAGAGCATAAATGCAAGGGCTAAATGAGAAGGTGGGTAGGCAGGAACAGGAGCAGGAAGATTGTGCTGTTAGTTACCACTGGGTCTCAGGGGAGTTTTGCCACCAAATTCCATTAAAACGAGAGTTTCAACCTTTAAAAGTACCATTCAGTGGCTTGTTTTGTTAAATAAGCTAGCAAAGATTGTATATTAGTCTCCGACAGGGCTACATTTGGGTGAAAACCATGCTGAATTATTTATTTTGTCATTAATGTCACACAAACCATGGTAAGGAGAATTATATGGGCTGCAAAAGCGAGTGGCTCTAAGTCAGGTTCAAACAAATGGAATTGTTATTCTTCAATACCAGTGGCGGGTTGCAGCTGCCTAATGCATCCAAGAGAGGATGAGAAGGGAATGGTAAATCAATGGAAAGGTTCACACCTGACTGACAGCCTTTAAATAATGTAAAGGGTCCCTTGGCACACAGCAGGGTTATACAATACATTAGCATTTAAGACCAGTGGAAAGACATGCAGGGAAATATTTTGGAAGTGTTGTCTTTGTAGCTGCAAAGTTTAAAGAGCTGGAGAGGAGAGTACATGGAAAATTGGGTGGAAAGCTCGAGCTGTGCCTGGAGAATGAGAAAACAAAGAAATCTTAATTTGGCCAGACTGAATTTTGTTGGTAAGGCCAAACAGGGCCTTGTGCTGTGCAGGACAGAGAACTCAAGGACATGGTGCTCTCTGCAACAGTCAGGGCAAGGGCATGAGCCTTTGGGAGTTGGGGCTCAGCCCTCTCTTGTGCCACACAAGTGACATCTCTGTAAGCCACACTGTAAGAGTTTCCACAACTTGGTGCTCTGCCCACCTCTTGTCAGCTCATGGACAGACCATTCATCCTGGATGGAGGTTAGTAGCTGTGTGTCTTCTTCCATAAAGCAGCCCCTGTTTCCCTGAACAAACATCTAGGCAAAACAAACAGAAGCAGTAGGATGAACAGATTTGGGAGTTGCATCTAGTAAATATGGTTACAGTTTGCAGTCACGTTCATGCTCTGGTTCTGGAAGTCCGTGCATGGTTGCACATTCTCTCCAGATATGTGTACACATTGGCTTGCTCATGTGTGTGGTCTCCCTCTGAATTATGAAAACTCTGTACTTTGCATTTCTGAGTCCAGAAAAGGGCTATAAATGGACGTGCTGCAGGTGACACTGCCTTGGCAGGGCGGTCAGGCTGGGTGATCTCCAGAGGTCCCTTTCTACCCTGACAATTCTGTGTTTCCCCACCATACATCAGGCTGGGAAAAAGTGGGATTTGGTAGGGATAGTATCTGATTTCTGATTCAGTGGCAGACCTTTTGTGGGACAAAGGTGTACAGGGATTTATGCAGCTGTGGAAGCTGTTCAGCTTTCTGTTTTGTCACCTATGAAATTGGGAGAAATAGCCTGAAAATTATGTAGTGATGAAAAATATCTTAGTGGCTGTATGATGCTGAGGCACAATTGTAATGAGGTAACAAGTCTGTGAAACTTTGGTTTAATAAATTATTTCTTACTTTAATGGTTAAAGCTTATGGGAACAGTATCAGAAATACCTGTTTTTTTAAGAAGGTGAGGCATCATTTATTCTACAGTGAGAAATGACAGCCAGTAGGAAGACCAAAATTAAGTTTTCATGTAACTTTAGTGAAGATGTGCCTGTCAGTTCATGGAGGTCGAGAGTTTGTTTTTGCATGTCAGATAGTCCACAGCAGACTGGAAAGTTTATATGGAAGATTTCATGGAATAAGCTGTGAACTGTAATAGTTGGATACAGCCTTTAAACAGCTACATCCCTCAGAAGGGGCTTCTGAGAGCAGGAATGGGCTAATGAAATTAATTGCAAATATTATCTGAGCAATAGAAAAATTTAAAAGTAATCATACCTTTAATATAATGATGAGCAAAATTCTGCTTTGCTTTGTTCATGAATACTAATTTAAACACCATTTGCTTCAGTGTCTTTAGACATTCCTCTAACCTTCTGATAGAGTTATGGAAAGTCTCTCCTCTCCTCCCAGCAGACAGGAGGAGCAGGAGGATCTCTTCTCATCTGGCTGCCTGGAAATCCTGAGTAACTCCCTTAAACCATAAATTTAATACAGCAACTTAAGAAGTGCTTCCACCAGCCTTTCACTGGATTTACTTGAGTGGACACTGTTGTTATTTATTTTCCTACTAATTCCAGTGTCACTGTGTGCATGTGGGTCATGCGTCACATGTGACACATCACTAGTGGTTATTTTGATCTGCTCTTCTCCCTAAATCATGGAGAGTGATACTGAGCAGCATGGGCCCAGTATAGAGCCCTCAGGGACCTGTCAGAAATCCTCTCGTGGGTGAGGGTTTCACCACTCACCATTTGGGTGTTTTGGTTGTGAAATGCAGCACACTGATTTGATTCTGCCCTGTGAACCCACAGGCAGAGTATTTGCACGACATACAGAGCAGCTCGGATAAGGTGTGATGAAGGAAAATCCTCCCAAATACAGAGCAGAAAACTCAGTTTATGCCATGCTGTTAGGAGCCACCTGTTTGACTAAAAGTTTCAAAAAGCTCATCTAAGTGGTTGGCTGAAAAATTGAGTGTCTTGAAGACTCTGAATGGAGTTATTGGAGTGGGATAAAAAGAGTATTTGGCAGAATCCTCTCTCTTGACCTGTTCTCCATTGTGAGTGAAAGTACCGTTTGCATTTTAACCTAGAAGAGTAGCTCCTGGAAAAAAAATATAAGTTAATCCCCATTAACTATAGAAAGGGGGTTTGGCTGCAGTGCACTGGGTAAAGCTACTTCAGGTTTTCACCTTGCTCTCACACTGTTCGTTCTCTGAGTAATTACTCATATTCATACAGTGCTTCCTTCCCTGACCAACAGGACTGCTGGTTTGCCACAGCAACTCCAGTGGTGACTCTGCTGCTGGGGCAGAGAGCACCTTCCAGTAGCTGCACACCAGTACATAACAGGAGCATAGGAAATCGATGGTGTTTTAAAGCAAAAATCATCTGATGCATTAATGAGATGCCAAACAGAGAAAACAAGGTATGCTATGAACTCATTAACTAAGAATCCTTTGTAATTGTCTTCAGTAATGCTTTGTTTCCTCTGTTGGGTTTGTTTCCTCTTGTCTATGCACGCGAAAATAAATGATTGAGAAATGAAAGAATACAATTGCAGGTGCTGAAGGACATTTTTACCTTAATGCCTGACAAAGACATTGCTAGCGCTGCCAAAACCAGCCAGAGGTGAGAGGGGATCCATGTTTCCCTGACAGGAGGCCGCTCTGGGGTTGCAGTGATCCAGACCAGAAGGCTACCTGATGCTTCCCTGGGCTGGATGCAGAATTTGTAACCAGTGACTTGATTTCCTTCGGAAGCCGAGTGTGTTTGGAGGAAGGCAAGGAACCCCTCATCTTTTGGCTGACCTATTTTTGATCTTTCACTGAAATGCTGCTGCTGTTGCAAGTCACAATAGGTTGCTGCTTTGTGATGTGTCAGGGCACAGAGTGAAGCAACCAGCAGATTGTGAGCACATTCCCCTGGCTTGGAGTTAGCCTGGCTGCTGATCCATGGATTGGAGTGATTTACTCACCCTGAGAAAACAGACCTTCTTCTCTCAGGTCTGTTTGACTCACCTCTCTGGAGCTGCTGTGCAAGCTCAGCAGTGGGGAGCTGTGCTGTCTCTGTGGAAGTGAGGGAAGTGGAGAAAGTTGAATAATTTTCCAGGCTTACAATTTAATAGCCATTTCAGCTTGGAAATGACAGAGTGGAGAGGGCTGTTATAGAAATAAAGAAGATGCAGGAAAGCAGGAAATTGAGTATCACTTCCCATAACCATCCTCGGGTCTGATTGTTCTTCCTTTGAGATCAGCTGAGGTTTCCCCATCATTTATGCAGGTACTCCAAAATGTCCTTATCTATTTTCCTGGTGGACTTTGGAGCTGTTCCAAGGCTGTATGCAGCTGCAGCACCTGGGGCAGGCTAGCAGCTCTGTGGATGGATTTGCAACACTCTTTTGGAACAAATCCTGCCAGATCCTCTTGGTATGCTTATGATGCTCAGAGCTCTGGACAGAGACCTAGAAGTGGGGATAACCAGCTGCAGCTGAGAAAACTCAGCTTAGAAAAATGACTGTCAAAACAGGCCTGCTGCATTTTTGCTTAAAATTTGACATAAAGATAGGTTGGTGTTCAGCAGTTGTTGGCTGGCCAGTGGCAACACATTGCAGTTAATCCTTGATGTACTGAAGCAAAGATCAGGGTAAGATTTAAGTGAGGATTGAGGGGAAAGCAGAAGTAGGTGAGCCCTGCTTAGTGGGGAGCCTTCTTCCCTGTATGGGGGATTGGCAGCCATGCATTTCATTTCATGGGTATTGGGAACTGTAAGAGTGAAAGCAGGGCTCAGGATAAGGTTCATGTGGACCTTAATCTGGAATTCATGGAGGCCAGTGGTGTGGGTTAAGGCTTCTCTGGGAAGTGTATATTGGCTGTAGCTGGGCCTGTGCTGGCAGGGCAGATCAAGCTACATTTGATACTGTGAGTATTTCAGTTTGCAGGGATGAAGTTAAGAATAGTTTTGGACTTTGTGTTGGGTTGAACTTCTGCACAGTGTGTTTTCCTTTTAGTAAAGAGGAAGACAGAGCAGCATGTGAGGAAATGTTAGAAATATATTTTTAGCAAAAAAGTTATGGGAAAGCAAAGAAACAAAACCCAGACACACTATTTCATTTGAACAGCAAATCCTCCAAAGCAGTTTCTGTGTGAACAGCTTCATCTTGTAGTCGAAAGGATTTTGAATTCCACCCTCTTCCTCTCTGCTACTGCAAGGGACCCAGCTGGGTAATGATGGCTGGGTTTCATCTGCATGATTTGGGGAGTCAAAGGGCTTGTGTTCTCCATGGCTTACTAGGTAGGATGTCTACAGAAAGTGCTCTTCATCTGTATTTCAGAACCAGCTGCCCCAGCTGCGCTCTGCTCCAGAGCTGGCACCTGCAAAAGAAAAACAAGTTGTAGCTTTTGATTTGTCCATTGATTTAATAATTGTTTTCTCTGTGTAACGTTGATCCCTGGAAGAGATGCAGTGTTTGGACTTGCCTGCCTGTCTGAAAAGTTGTATTTGAAAGGGAAACTGTAACCATGCTCCTGCTGCAAATCTCCACGACAACCGAGATACTAAATAGGTCTTCTGGAGTTTTCTGCAGCATTTTTCAATGCCTCATTTCCTCAAGTGAGGGATCTTGAGTATTTTCTTCTGCTGATAACCCTCCTTCCCTTCTCCCCACCTTTTTCAATATCAACCCTGTGAAGGTGGTGAAACCCTGAAACTTTTCAAGATTCATTTTGTGTGAGCGATGGAAACCTCTGCTTGTCCGCAGCCCAAAACTCCCATCCATGGAAGCAGGCTGGGTTAAGGTGCCTCTCTCCCCATGGTCCCTCCTCATGCTGCTGCACCATTTGTTTTCCTGATGGGAAGAGGAACATTTTGTCACTAAGGCACAGCTTTTAACAGCAGCAGAATTACTGTCCTTTCTGACTAGCCCTCCAAAGAAAATCTCTCAGATCTGAGTCTCCAGGGGCTGAAATCAGGGCGGGTGTTAAGGGGTGTTAAGCAACACGGCTTGGCTATTTGGATAAAATAGCCTAGTTTTGATTAGGTAGGGAATCAGAGGACAAAGGGATTTATTTTTCTCAGAATTGGGCATAGAATAGCCATGTAAAAACCTGGATCAAATAGCTAAAGCCAGTATCTTCCCCTTGAGGCTTGCTTTTGGTTCCTTTGTAGCACATCAACTTAAAAGAGACTTAAACTCCAGTTTCTGAAGGTTGCTGAGTGGGAGAGAGAAAAATAAAAAGGGAGTTTGGAGTTCTCAGCTGTGTCCTCTTAGGAAATTGTGGTAACAACCTGTCATCCTTGGAGCCGTGGCTGATAACGCTTGTGTGTCCTTGTGCCTCTTGGTCTTTATCTAAATTATCTGCTGGCACATCTGAAATTTAATGATGCCACATGACACTTGGTACAATCCAGTCTCTTTGATGTGTTCCCCCTCTCCCGGTACTCGGGAAGGCAGCATGGACAGGAGGGGAAAAAAAGCTTTTTTTGCTACATTTTGCTCCTGATGTGTTAATCCTCTCCAGCCCAACATTTGGGCATTGCAGACCAAGGTGATGCTTTCACACACCTCCAGGCAGGTCTTTAAGATGTATTCCTAAACTATATTTGATGTTAAAAGGTGAGAACAGACACAAAAGTGCTCATTTTAACAACTCTCATGTTAAGGAGCTATTCCTACTGAATTGACACAGGGACATGTGATGCTTTTCCCTCCAAACAGAGCCTGGAGGCCTCAGATGGGTGACAGGATGGGTGGACAGAGCTGCTTATGATGCAGGGGCTGACAAACCTGACCCCATGTAAACTAGGGGACTGGCAAAGACCCCACAGAGCTGCCCCCAGGCACCGGCTCTGACTCCAGCATCTCTCCCAAATCTTCTCACATTTGCAGTAACTTTTTTCAGCCCTTCATGTTGCCTGCCTGGATCTTAATTTGATTTGCAATTCATGTGCTGCCAGGTTACCTGAAGTATATTGAAAGAAACAACACAAACGTCCTCCAAGATGTGGCAACAAAAGAATAGAAAAAGAAAGAATTCCCTTAAGGGGGGCTGAGGGGAAGCAAAGCAAAGCAAGGAAAGAAGAAAGACTCAGCTATTTTGTCAGATATATTTGGTGAGGGGTTTTTTTCAAAGAGCTTTTTGTTTTAATAGTCTTTGATTAAAAGGAAAAACTGTTTTATTAAGAGTACTACTTCTACTTCTTTTCTGCAGAATTAATATTTGCCCAGGAAAAAATTACAGCTTCCACTTTGCATGCTAATTTTGACTACTTATCTCTGCTGCTTTTAATTTTTTTTTTATGAAGTTATGCCTGGATCCCTGTAATCATAAATTCAACATGAAGAAAGAACCTTAATGCTACCGCAGATCTACTTGCTGATTTTCAAAATGTTTTTTACAATTTCCAAAGTATCTTATGCAATATATTGTTTGGAGAGAAGGTACACTCCCTTCAGTATAAGAAAGGAAACAAGGGCAAGTTTTCTTGCCTCCCTGCTTCCAGAGAAAAGCTAGAACATCCAAAATCCAAAGGCTTCAGTAAGAGACGATGCATAATGAGCAAATTTTAAAAAATCGTCTTGTATCTAAGTGACATCCTGGGCTTTGGTGACCTGTTTCATAATGTGTTGAGTTTTTTTGTTTTTTGGCACTGAATGTTTTCTACTCTGGAATTACAGAGTGGATATCTCTCACAAATCCCACATTTAGTGTGGGATATGTTGCTACAACAGGAATGGGATTTCAGGATGATGTAGGCTCTCTCCTTAGGGAGAATTTTCCCACAGCTCATGTCATCATTGCAGGAATGCTCACTCCAGTCACGTCCTTGCTGTTCCAGGCACAGTTTCAGGATATTCCCATCATAGCTTAGATAGGGCTCCACATTTGCTAAGGAGTTTGTTGTATTGTGGGGTTTTTTTCCAGCAGGAAACCAGACAACTGCTGCCCACATCCCAGGGTGAGAATTCTCTCCCTGGGGATATCCAGCTGGGAGGAGCAGTCGGATGTATGTCGGTTGTGACATCGTCCTTGAATCGAAACCATGAGTGTGGAGCAGTTTCTGTCACTGCCTTCCCTAGGAAGGAATTTTTCTCCCATTGAAATGCCCCCCACCTTCGCATAGCTGGGTGTTGCTCTCTCATTAGCATGTTGCATTTTTAATGAGCTCATCCACCAAGAGCACAAGGTAGCTCTGAAGCCTTAAGTAGAAACCAGGCACCTTTTTGTCTTTCACTGCCCAGAGAGAAATGCACTACAGCTCTGAGCACCAGTGCCAGGATGATCCTGGGTGAACAGGCTCAGTCAATGGGTAAGCAGCTCCTTTAAGAGTAAAAAAGGTGTTAAAATAGTCAAGCTTTGTGCTGCTTTGAAACTCAAAGGCATGACATTTTTGGTGGGTTTATTACATTTTTTGTGTGTGTTTGAGTCAAGCTGATAGTGTCAAATTCTGATAAAACAAATTCCAACGTCCTGAAGTCAAATGATTATATAAAGCAACATGTACAAACTGTGAGCTGGGTTTTTTTCCTTTCATTCACTCAGGGTATTTCTAATACATCTAAGAATTTAACCATGTCTCTCACTGCAGTTTAGAAACACGCTGATATAGTTATTTAGTTAATTCAAAATTATTGGAAAAGATGAAGACAACTTGTGATTCCAAAGATCTATATATGCAAGACAGCCTGTATCTCCATCTAAAGAAATCTTCTCATTTTGATGAAAAAATAAAATTATTTTGATAGTGTTGCAGATGAGGTAGTGCCTTTTCAGGTAGTGCGATTTCAGCTTATATCACAAAACACAATGCTTTATCATTCCATCTTACTTAGGAAAACCTGTTCTTGCCTAATTTTTTTCTGCAACACATTGTCTGGAAGTATTTCAACACAGAACAACATGAAAAGCTCATCTCGAAGTGTTTGGTTTCTGCACTGGAGACTTCTGAGCTCTCCTCACAGTAGGATCTGAGCCCCTTCCAACAGCACATTAAACACCACAATGAACATCTGCCATGTTTTGTTTGTTTTTCTATCCTCCCCTCTGGGGAAAATGCATGTGCAGTGGCATGGCCAGTTCTGATCAGGTTTCTCTGTATGGCATTGGGTTCAATTTTATTTTTTTTTCTTTTTTTTTTTTTTTCAGAAAAATGCATTGTGAATTTCAATGAGAAAAGGTAAGATGGAAGAAGCACATGTAGTACTTGGAGTGACATGCAGAAATATTTGAAGGAGGGGTGTTCTTCACCTTTCTCACACTAATCTGGAGGAATTACTGACCATACCGGGATTTTTTTGTGGGACAGAAGCAGAGCTGGACTTCCCTGAAAGCCAAGAGCAGTTGTGCTCGTTGTGATCACAGCAAGTGCAGTTGCATCTGGCTGGTGTCCAGCCACAAGTCAGGGACTGCCTCTCGGAATGCAGCAGCCCTCCCTGCTTTAGGAGAGGATGGGCGGAAGAGTTCCTTCTAGAAACTGCTGTGTGAGAGCTTTGGGCTTGGGTTCAAACTCAGCGACACAGTGATTGTCCAAAGTGAGGTTTTGCTGGCTGCAAATGTGACACTCTCTTTGAACTGCTGATCCTTGACTTCAGCTTTGAGGGAGCCTGGAACTTCAACTCTGATGGGCAGCTCTGCCAGATTAGGTGTTGGAGTTAGACTTTGTCTGCATTGCTGACTGTGGTGATTGCTCACCGTTAACTCATAAATGAGATGAGAGGACCTTGTTACAGGAGCTGTGCTATCTATTACCCGTGCTGCTGTTCCAAACCAGGCTCATTTTGTGTTGGAATTTAACGGCATCAAACAGATCGGATGGATGCACAAATAGTGGATTTTAAACCACTGTGGTATTTGCCTTTGCTTGGGCAGCCAGTCCCCCAACCACAAGCACAGCTGTTCTCACCTCCACCAGCAACATCATTGCTCTCTGGCACAGGAATCACTGCTCAGTGCCCTGAAGGTGACAGTCAGCCACTGGCTTTGCTGTCCTGTAAAATGACATATTGCACAAATTCATGCTAAATTCATTCCTAAATCCTAAGATGCCTTACTAAACAATCTGGACACAAATTACAAGCATCCTTTGTCCTTTTCAAAATCTCAGGCACAGCTGTGGGTACTCACTAGTTCTGGAATAAATGGTGCAGACTTCAGATCAGCGTTTTCAGATCAGTTCTGCACAAAAAAAAAGGCACTGTACTTGATAAAACAGTTCCCTGGGTTTTAAAACTGGGAGATCCCAGCTTCCTAAATTCTCTGTGCAATATCCAAATCAACTATTTTCTCAGGATCATAAGTTTTACTAACATCTTGAACTTAATTTTTATTTCTCAAAAAGCATGCAATGACTTACAAGCTGGAGATGATGGGACAGAATAATGTTATGAGGAAGAATGTAAATGTTTTTGGATAGTGAAAGGAGGAAGAGACTCACAAGGGCATGCAATCCTTAAAGATAGGAAGAAGAGGAGATACAGGAGTGAATATAAAAGCTGTGCACAAGCAGAATTTGGGATCCAATTTAGGATTAGGAAGAACAGGTGTATTTACATTGCCTGTAATGAACAGGTGAAGGTCAGCACTTGGCAGCCCTCTATGTAGGGAGCAGAAAAAGCATCCATTAGTTTTCTGTCCTCCATCTCAGGGCTCAGCTAAATGTTCCCAGGGATGCTTTATGATTTCCAGCTGAAGGGAACATGCTGAGCTTTAACTTCCTCCTGTGGAGTGACTCCTGCTGCCTCTCCTACCTTACTTAAAGTCTCTTGCAGAGCTTTCTAGGCTGCATTATAAACAGTAAATCGTTAAAAGCCAATGAGGAAAGAAATTGCTGGTTAACAAATCCTAAAAAGAAATTGGCTCTTGATGGTTTGCAAACTCTGAGCTGCCTGTGACAGGCACCAAATTTTCTTTCAAGCCATGTGCCTGTTGTTTCTGGTGCTGTTGGCTTCTGCAGAGCCTGATTGTGCAGGTGAGGGGATGTTTTGTCACTGACTGCTGCGTGGACAGGCTCAGGCTTCAAAAGGTGGTGTTTAATGTTGCTTGTTTCTTTTTTTTAATCCTTATTTGTGGAAAAAGAAGCTAAATTTGCAAACAGAAAGCAGTGAGAGGAGAAGGATGTGCCTGCTGATTGTGATTATACTATCAGAAGCACGTTGGCATAATGAAGGGATAATTGCTGACTATGCTGGGTTCTGTTTTCATATGTTTATGACAATTAGGTGTAGAAGTGGGCAGATTGTCACTGATTTTAGGCAAAGCCCTTTAGCAGGCAAGAGGGAGTTTAAATGCTCATAGGAAATGGTTCATCCTTCATGGCCTGTGGGAGAACTCATGACGTATGAAGGATGGAAAGAACATTTCAGAAGGCAGACCTCCCAGACTTGGGCAGATCTGCCAGGCTGGAGACTTTTGCAGTTCAAGTTTGCAGTTCTGTGTTTGCGTGTTTATTGATACAGTTGTGATTCTAAAGCTTTATTGTCACCCCTGCCCGGTTTGTCCCGTCCCGGTTGTTCCTCCTGTAGTTTCATTCCCGGCTCTCCTCCATCTTGTCTCCTTCCCCTCACGGTGGTTCCTCTCCTCCATCTTGTCTCCTTCCCCTCACGGTGGTTCCTCTCCTCCATCTTGGCTCCTTCCCCTCACGGGTTTCCCGCCTCTCGCCCTCACCCTGGTTCCCCATTGGCCCTTCGTTCCCTCCTTTGTCGCCCATTGGTCAGCCCTCACCCTGATTTGCATACCCCGCCCTCTCTGTCCAATCAGGGTGCAGTTCTAGAACCTTCCCTCAGGGCCCCTATATAAACCCGCCGCCCTCAGGAAAGGCCGCTCGCCATTTCACCCACGCCCTGTGGGGGTGCACAGTCAGCATTGTCGTCACCCGCCCTCAATGGCCCACCTCTGCATTTCTAGCGGCATTAAATGCCCTGAAGAGCAGCAAATGTGCAGTGTGGAGGCGCATGAGTAGTGCCCAGGCATCGTAATTCTTCTTGGAAGCAGAAGAGGCAAGGCAGTAGGTCCTAAAACCCCAAGAGCCTCAAACCCAACAGGTGAAATATCAGAAGGCTTTGTATCAGCTTAGCAGCCCTTTTGCATGTGCACACAGAGCATGAAGTCTTTTGCCCGAATTTAGCTTGTCTTTGCTTTGGTTTCTCTACAACAGTCCCATGCAGATCTGTAATTGTTCATCTACAAAACCTCCAGTCTGTGATCTGTTGGCAGGATAACTTTGAGAAAGAACGCTGGGCAGCCATTCTTCCATGGGATGGATGCCTAAATTTCTGCAAAAGACTCTCAAAACAACATTAGTAGAGAGAGATAGAGAGATAGAGAGATAGATAAAATAGCCCTTTATTGCAAGCTTTCAAGGTGCACAACAAAAACATGCATACACCCATGAGCTAGATTACAGCTTTTAGAACTTACAGTAATTAATATATTTGATATCTACACCCAGCCTATGGTACCACTTCCCCTGGTGCCTACCCTCAGAACTCCTCAGAACTGCCCCTTGAAACCCCTCCAAGGGCTCTGAGCTTACTCTCTTGTTTTGACTACAAGCTATATTATTGTCTCAATTGGAATTCTTGCAGGTTTTCTTCAAAACAACCTGTCCTCGGCAATGTGATAATAAAGTTCAGAAACGTGTGAGAATAATGGTTAGTGACTTCTAAATGCCACCTAAAATGTGAGTAACCTGGGAAAACTTATTTCACTTATGTAACTATAGAAATCTACAAAATACACACTAAAATCCTTAGGCATCAGGATAAAAGAGTTTCAGCGCTTGCTCTGGTTCCAGCTCTTTCATATGGCAGTGAAAGGCAGATCCTTGAAGGCCAGGGACCTCAAGCCTACAACTCTCTGCATAACCTGTTGTTAGCACTGAACAGCCCCCTGACACTCAACTTGAAATGCTTGTTTCCTCCTTAATACATGTTAAAACCATTGAGGCCTCCTGATTTCAGTGATTCAGGCATGTACATACCGTGATCAGCCTTATGGATTTGCTCCAGGTTTTGTTGTGCTAATTACCCTCCCAGGTGGCTATGAGTTAATTAGTAAGTTACATGTTTCAGGGTACACCTTAGCAGTATATAAACAAATCATTACTGAATAAAGAGTGCACAGATATAATGGATTTGATGATCTGGCAGAAATGCTTTGGTTTGACCAAGACAACCAAAACGTATGTATTATAGTGGCCACACACAGTTCTTTACATTAATGGGCTTCATCTGGATTTGGGTTTTGGAGATCTGGGAATAAGGAGCAATCTAAGGATTAGATGTTAGAAAAAAATTCTATACTGTGAGGGTGGTGAGGCCCTGACACAGGTTGCTCAGAGCAGCTGTGGCTGCCCCATCCCTGGAAGTGTCCAAGGCCAGCTTGGATGGGGCTTGGAGCAAACTGGGCTGGTGAAAGCTGTCCCTGCCTATGGCAGGGGGTTGTAATGGGACGGTCTTTATCGTCGCTTCCAATGCAAGCCACTCTATAACTCTATGATGTTCATTTCCTTAGTTTTCAGGCCAGCCTGCTCTTTGTGAGATATGATGATCTTCCCTCAGATGCCAAATGGAAACCTTGTTTGTGTTGGGTCATCTGGGAAAGATGGTACAAAGCCAGCAAGATCTCCTGTTGGTAAGGCACCACCAATATCTTGTGGTGTTAAGCAGAAGTCCAATGACTCTCCAGTGTTTTCTTCCTATTTGTCACCCTCAAAGGTCACCTGAGCACACAGATGGCCCCTGCTCAATGAAGTGTGGAGGGAAGCAGCCAGAACATGGGTAGGAGCCATCCCCGGCCATATGTGACAGATTGATAACTCTGTGTCACCACTAAGCAGAAAGCCAAGCATGTGCTCTTCCTCCCACCACCAAACCTCCAAAGTCCCTTCACTCAGGCATGCCTGTTCCCTCCATGGGTATGTCCAGGCCTGAATCTCTTGGTTTTTCCATTCCTCTATTCCGCCGTGAGGCACATTTGCCCGTCTGCATCCTGCCCTTTGCAGGGCAGTGCTGGTACCAGGGAGAAAGAGTGGGATGGGGGAGGCAGAGAGGGTCAGGAGGATGTGACTCCTAGAGAGGCAGCTTGGCATGTCACCACCCATGGACTGAACTCACCTCAGTGGGTTCAGGAGCTGCCCATGGATGGGCAGGTCTGTGCCACAGATTAGCATCCACCCCATCCCTGCAGCTGGGTCCCTGTGACCACAGCAGTGCACTGCCAGAGCTATAGAGGGTTTTCTGGCATTAAAATCTGTCTTGCTGACATGTTTGTTGAGTCAGTGCCTCACTCAGCATCCTGAAACACAGCCTGGGACTATTAGCAAAAGTCCTAATTTCAGCTGTGCTTATGAGCCTTCCCATTGAGTTTGTTCTCTCATCGGAGTCATCGTTTATTTCAGCATAAATTTTTTTTTTAAATTCATATCCCTCCCCTCAACACACACAGGCCTCACAGAGATTTTCATGCATTTAAATGAAAAAGCTGAACAGTTCCCTTTTCTCCATCACATTATGCAGCTTTGCCCTTCTCTGTACTTTGTCCTATTTCAGAGCTGTCATGCAAACGAAAACCCAACTTAAAAAAAAAAAATCATTAAGAAGTGTACATCCTATCAGCCTTCTGTCTCAGCTCCTCTTCCTCTGTGTGCAGGGAGAAACCCCTTCTCCTCACACTCTTTCAGGTGTGTTCAGTTCTTCCTTAGCTGTGATCCAGTATCTTTATGATGTCCCAGTTGCCCAGGAAATGAACCTTTACTCCCTTTCTCTCCACATGGGTAGTATTCACTGTTCCATGAAGCTACTGTTTTCTAAAGCATATTATTATGTTTTTGGGGTTTTTCCTAAACTATTTCAGAAGTGGGAAATCTGCTTTTCTGTAAAATCTGACCCTGTACTGCTGGGACACCCCCTTTCCTTTATCCACCTCAGTATATCTGGATGAAGCAGTCATTGCCTCTTCCACCTTCATCCCTGACTGAGTTTAATATTATTTCCTGCTCTCTTTTATATCAGCTGAGTCAGTTTTCAGCCATAGGTTTTCAACATGCATTGATTTGGGTTTTTTTAATTATCATTCAAGTATGATTGCCAGTCTAGCTTATCTTAGTTGCCTTCATCATGCCAAAAGGTTATGCTTTGGTGAGCCTGCCCTTTTTTCATATCCCTGTCTTTTGATCATTTGGCTGTGCTGAACAGTCATTCTTCTGCAAGACATGCTGCACATATTCCTGTGGGATTGTCACGTTGGCCACAGAAATCCTCTTTGGCAGAGACTAAAGACTGAGAAAGTGGATCCAGCTCTGGGATTCACTGGTAGCAAGGGGATGTCAGCAGGAAGGGTCATTTGCTCTTGCTCTTGGCACCAGTGTTTGGCACTTATTATTGGCTCTCCTGGGCAACAGCTTTAAACCCGTCTCAAACACAAATAAAAAACACCTCCCCAAAATGAAAAAATCATTTGAAAATGAGACAAAAACCCCCACCCTAATGAATATCCCAGGAAACAGAAAGATGATGGGGCAGGGCTCAAAAGAGCAAAATGCAGATTGTTCCTGTGGAATGAATATTTTGTTCTTTCTGCAGCTGGAGCTCTAGTGAGAAGATGGGGATGTCAATGTTACTCTGGTGGGGAGTTTGCAGTGATCATAGATAGAGTGAGCAAGAGACACTGGAGCAGGCATGAGACAACAGATCAAGGCTTTGACCTGTAATCCTCTTGACTCTGATACCCCACAGAGACTCCTGATGGCCAAGGGACTGCCTTTTCTGAGAGGAATATGTCCTCGAATAAGATCTCCAGTTTGAGGTAAAAATAACTATTGCTTACTTCACAGGCCCACGGAAAAGCACCAACCTGGGCAGCAGGAGACTGGAAAATCACAGGTGTGAAAGTGGATGTGCCAACTTCTGCACAGAACATCCATGAATTTAGGCTGCTCCTCCTTCACTTTTCCCTGGTAAAACTTTGGATTATCTTCATTTTTATTCACACATGGAAGGTGAAACAGACTAAATCTTAATGTTTAATGGGATGGGGACTGTTTCTCAGTTTCAGTAAATACATTAGCCTCTGTGTGAGTGAGGAGTAAAGAGCTGTTTTGAATTCATAGCACATCTTCAAAGTTTCTTTCAGATTACATTTTTTTTCCTCTCCTCTCATGTATCTCAGAAGAAACCAGCCTGCCAAACTGCTCCATGAAGCTCTTCTGAGATAGAGACATCCATCTCTGTGTACGGTCTGTACTTGTGAAGCAGAGCACAAAGCCCTTTTTCCATTTAATCCATATTAATTATCTCTCTGCAGCTCCTCTGTAGTTTCCACTCAGCCCAAGCATCAAAAACTTGTGCAGCTGCATCTTGAACAAGCCAGAGCATTTCACTCCACACCTGGTAAGTCAGTGCTCCAAAAATAAAAATAAATAGAAAGGTTTACTGCTGAAGAATTGGGGCTCTCCATGCTTGAAAACTGAATGCCGTGGGACTCTGGACTAAGGGAGATATTTTTAGTGCCATCAATATCTCCTGGAGTTGCTATCTCCCGAGACAGATGGTTGTTTCCCACAGAACGTTGTCAAATGTTTGCTCAGCCAAGATCAATTTTGTTCCAAGTCCTTTCCCACCTTCTGGTGAAATATATTTCACTTGCCAGACAAAAAATTAAAGAAACAGCATGAAACTCTGCCACTCTAGAGGGTTCTCATTCCCATGGCTCTCCTCTGTCATTTAGCCACGTGACTGTATGTCTTTTGGGGTTTGTGGAAGAATAATGGATGCAGTCATGGTGCAAACATGATGCCAAAAAAACAGGGCTCAGGGCTCATGACAGAGGCTGATTTCCTGCGAGACCTACAAGTCACTTCTCAACCTGTCAGAGGGTCTCACTGCCACACTTTGCTGTTAGATCTCCCAAAACCAAAGAAATCCTGAGCTCTCAGCCTGGGCACCTCGAATGGATCTTGTATGAAAACAGCAAAAAATGCAGCATTTCTTTGAATTACAAGCCCATGTGAGTCTGTGGACATGGAGCCCCTTTGGGCTGTCTGCTCCCTGTGGATTTTCAGCTGAAATTAGGGGTGGCAAAGGACTCTTTAGAGGGTTCCATGGAATGCATCTATTTTCTTTTCCTTTCTGGATGTTATTTTTAGCTGAGCCCGACTTGTCACAGTGTAAGAGACAGAGCTGGTACTTTTCAAAGGACAGGCTCCCTTATAATGCCTGATTGTTACAAGCGAGAAATTACAGCAGCCAGTGCCAGCAGCAGTTTCTGAAATGTGATGATGATTCCTTCCTGTTGCGCTTCAGCTTGTTGTGGCTGTGTATTGGAAAATTGTTAATATGTGCTTTTTTTCTAGCAAGGACGTTGGCAATCCAGGATCAGTAGGGTATTTCTCATCTTTATCACTTCATACGTAAAAATAATTTTGTTTTAGTTTTGTCGTTCTAAATCCTTCTGAAAAGGCTATGAAATCAAATTCATTCTTTTGCACACTGAAAGGCATATTGGATCATCCAGAATATTCTTTCCATGTTGATCCATAATAATCTTTACTGTTGCTGTTTCAGGGGCAGGTGAGGCTCTCATTGGAAGGGAAATCATTGCTATGATGCCCAAAAATATTTTTCATCCTTAATTTAGTTCTCTTCACACTTCTTAAACAACCCTATATCCTCAGACTAATTTTGAAGCAGAGGATTGTGGGTGGAAGAAATGTGCCAGTCTTAGTACTGTACTCCTTGTTTGGGATTTGCCTGGGATTCATTAATATTTCACTCCTACATTTCCTTTAGGATTACAGATTCCTGACTCTTAACTCATGTAAGGGGCATTTTCAGCCTCTTCCTGCCAAATGAGCATCTTCACTGTTTTCAAAATACCACGTATACAGAAATATATAATACATACATACATACATGCCCAACTTATCACCAAGTGCTAACCTGCAGAAATCACTTTCTGTTACCTGGCAAAGTCAAGTGAAAGCCTCTGTGTAAAGCTTTTTCATATTGGGGCTCTTAATTGCCAATATGGATTTTTGTCTGTGGCAACCTATCACTGGAAGCAAGGTTTGCAGTGTCATAGCAGCTCCTGAGAGAGACTGGATGTGATGGGAATCAATCACTGGGTCTGAAAGTGGGTTTGGGACAATCCAATCCTACCCCCTTTTAAGAGGTGTACTTGTGCAAAGACAAATAAGGGGAATGTAACAGTTCCATGTGAAAAAAACAGAGAGGAAAACCAACACGTACAAAAAATGTGTGTATGTGAAAGATGGTGTTGTTTACTAAGCCTTATTTATCTATATCATAGAACGGTTTGGGTTAAAAGGGACATTAAAGACTATCCTGTTCGACCTCTCTGCCATAGGCAGGGACACCTTCCACTAGACTAGGTTGCTCAAAGCCCAATCCAGCCTGGCCTTGGACACTGCCAGGGATGGGGCAGCCACAGCTTCTCTGGGCAACCTGTG